>CAMXCT020000212.1:0-191105 GCA_947184155.2 Cladocopium goreaui | reverse complement strand
TGGAGGGTGGGAATGCGACCGGGGTACGACAAAGCTCCATGCTAGGATTCTACGGGGAAAGGGTGTGCAGAAGAAGAAACCAACCATGTTCACTGTGGGAAGCTCAACAAGCGCAACTTTTGTCCTACCAGTGTATATATATTATTTATATATTACTACATATATTGTATTTGAAATAAATTTTGGAATATATTCTATAGATAAAAACAAGTGTTTTCTTTTTATATATTTTGATATACTTTATTAAAACACCAAATAATGTATATATATATAAATCAAAAAATATTGATCAAAAAATAACAAATTAAATATGCTATATAAAAGATGAAATATAGTTTTTTCATTAGCAAATGCAAAAAAGATTTTTTTAATATATTGAAAATGAAATATTATATATTATATATTAAATGTTTTATATTAACGGCAAAAGTATTATAGATATTTTATATATAAAACAAATATAAATAGAGTACATATACTATATATACTATATATATATACATATATACATATACATATATACATATATATATATATACGCGGTGACATCATCGTTTGCCCAAGAATTCAAAGGCCACAGCATGTACATATATAGAAAGAAACGTATCAATACAGGTTGATCCGCATAACATTGTCATATATGTTGGGATATTGATCATACCATGAGGATTGAAATATAGATGCATGGACATTGTGCCATGGGTGGATACATATCATACCGTGTGGGGTCTCTGATCTGCTTTAACAACCAACTAATTAATCATGCTGGTTCAATGTTCATCCATATCTGAAAATCATGGCAACATTGACACTTCGCTGTGCCGCAGTAACATACAGTCGCGGCCCAAAGGGAATGAAGGCTTGGCAGCTCTTGTTGGATTAGCTCACGCCAGCAAAGCGGGCCCGTCTCACCCGCGCAGCGGTGGGAGTCTGCCGAGAAGTTCAGTGGGTCAGGACTGTAGCCCGGAATACTTTCGGAAACACTAAGAGATGCTACAACAAATTACCTGTATGACTATAAGATTACCATCTTCCCCCATGACCCCTGAAAGATACATATCATTACCATTTAGCTGGGGGGGGGTTGGGGGGTATCCTGATTGTTCCTCATCATTACATGCCAGATTCTTCCCCATGACCCCTGAAAGATACATATCATTACCATTTAGGTTGTTTTTTTTTGGGGGGGTATTTGCAGTATCCTGCTTGTTCCACATCATTACAAGCCAGATTCTTCCCCATGACCCCTGAAAAATACATATCATTAACATTTGGCTTGGGGGGGTTGGGGGGGCATCTGCAGTATCCAGTCCGGGCAAACGATGGCGTTTGACCGTATATATACTATATTATATATATATTAAATTGCATACATAAAATGATCTATATATATGTGATATATGATATATTTTATACATCATATATTATATGTTGAATATATTATGTTTATATATTATTAAAACATATTTATTATAAATGTAATACTACTTATTGTTTATATTGAATATATGTATATTATATATATATTATTATTTAAATAATGTGTATATATAAATGACATGAATTACATATTATATCTTACAGTATATCTATATATTATACGCAAATATATGATATAATATATATATATATTTAAATGATATTATATATCCTGTATATATCATATGAAAAAAACATATATATATATATATCATTATATATGATACACTATATATACATAAAATATTATATGTACTATATATATAAATGAAAACATATATTGGATATATTATATATACTGAAACAAACTATATCTGATAAATGATATTATATATGTGTATTATTTATTTAGTATGTTGTATATGAAACAAAATATTTTATATATTATATGTTTTAAATAATATATATATATATATATTTATAATTTATTAAATATATTGTATATTAAATAAAGTATTATATATATATGATACATATTATATATTATATATGATGTAATAAAAACAAAATAAATATATATCATATATATGAAATTAAACATATATATATGTATGTATATATTACATTGTATATATAAAACATATTGTATATATATATATATTAAATTTAATATATTCAAAATTAAATTAAATATATTATATATAATTTATAAATATATATTGAATATGTTCTATACATTATATACAGTATATATGTTATATATAACATATTATATATATTATTATATTATATATGTTTATGTTATATATATATATTGTTATATTTTAAAATATGATTAGATATATATATATATATAATCATTCTATATATGTATATTAAATAATTATATAATAATATATATATAAATACATACATACGTATATGGGTGCTTAATGGGATATAATGGCATATCAATGGCATATATAATGGGATATGCATGAAATGGTATGTATCAAACATGGCAAGCTGGGGCATCCGGCATCCCTCTAAATATGCAGCTTCAACCAACTTTTCCAGGGAAAATCCTTGAAATCAATGGATGATTTTCCAGCAAACCATGTTTGATGGAACCGGGTATACTGGCTGAGACATTGCACGTTGTTCCAGTGAATGATTCATGGACTCCACGAATCCTTCCCAAGGCGAAAAAAAATCGCTGTGCCTGGCTTGGGTGGATGCGGCCTGGGTCTGAAAAAGGGGATGAATTGTGGTAGTTTCTGGTTTGGCAGAA
This sequence comes from Cladocopium goreaui, assembly GCA_947184155.2. Taxonomy (NCBI): domain Eukaryota; class Dinophyceae; order Suessiales; family Symbiodiniaceae; genus Cladocopium; species Cladocopium goreaui. Next base: position 188,416 of record CAMXCT020000212.1, on the reverse strand, counting down.
CGGAACCGGGTTCATCCAACGATGGCTTATTTGAAACAATGAGATCCAGGGTCCAGGGTTCCTTCAGGGATTCTTTCTTGTGGGTGCATTTTGAGGAATCAAATTCAAGTGGACATGTTTGAGACTGTTTGAGACACCAAAGGGCCCAGGTGTCATCATTAATCATTACTCTTCAATAGACATGCCAATGTACAGTGGATCCAAGAATGGAAGGAGAGTAGGCGCATCCAGAATTAAGGCATTCTGGCATATTCTGGTCCATTTCCCCTTAAGACTTTCGGCCAGCTCCCACTGTACTAACATGCAGATTGAAGTCTACCCTCTTAAACTAACATAACTATGGAAAATAACAATTTTTAATGGGAAAACTCACTATAAATTGCAATTTTCAACAGCTATGTTAGTTTACCAGAGGGTAGTTGGTTATCAGAGTCATTAGCACAACAAAAGGTGCTGGGGGATGCTGAGGTTGCAACAACACAATACATAGCAGTTCCATGCAGGTCCCAAGGTCATCTGGTTGGTGGCTTCAACCCCTCTGAAAAATATGAAAGTCAGTTGGGATGCTGATTCCCAATATATATAGAATAAAAGAAAATGTTCCAAACCACCAACCAGTCATGTATCACATCTGTTCCAAAATGTTGCATTTGTTGTGCGTCGACATCAACTTACCCTTGAGAAAACAAGTGACCACTGGGCTCAGAACGTCGCCCAGCTCTTCTCGAACTCTTTCCACCAGCATGTGAACTAACCTTGGGACCACTTGGAAGCCGCTGAAGAAATTGGCGACATCAGAGGTCATGAGACAGCAACAGGGCTTAAAATCACGGCCGGATTTCTTTATATCTTTTGGGATCGTCCATTAATGTCACTGAAAAATGGACCAATTGACCACGATTTCGTGTGGTTTTGAAAGCCCACTGGTGAGCCATACCATGATTGATGATGACATCCCACGACATCCCACGACACTCGAAAAGTTCAATTCCCAGTGATGGCGTTAGTTTTGAAAAGTGTCTCAATACTCAAGTCGACCATCACGTCGAAGATATTTAGACTGCATTGCATGTTTTGGCCTTTGGTCCAAATTAACCAGGCCACTGGGCAGATCAGAACTCCCAAAACTATCAGTCCTGGTTCCAGATGTTGAGCAGGGTACCAATGTTTTTCATTCTATCATCGTTGGCATTCGTTGGCTAATAAAGTTGTTTTTTTCATGCTTTTTCACGGACTTCAGGAGGGTGTCTCTTGAGTCGTCGACAGGTGTGTGGGCCAGCCACTGCGCAACTTCACCTCATCTCAGGTTTAAATTGGTTCACTGCATGTACCATCTGGTTATTTAACATAGCCATGGAAAATCCCTGATAAATGGAAGTTTTTATGGGAAAATCATCTATAAATGGGCCATTTTCGATGGCTATGTTAAATAACCAGAGGGTACTAGTAGAGATAATTAGGTGGCTAGACCAGGGTAGCCCTACGTTGGACGTCATCACCATGGTGAATCAGCAGTTGGCAGGTCATCCAGCCATTGCACAGGACTCAAATTCTGAATGGGTCATGCCTAGAATCGAAAGCTTCCTCCAAGCCCCCGGTTCTTTAGGACCATCGAACCACTGTCACGACGTCGTGAATTTCCCATCTCCCTGGGTACCTCGAAATCCGTCTCTGATTCAGACCTCGCAGCAGAAAAACACCGGGAAATGGGCGATCCAACCAACAGAAATGGCTTCATTCTCGCCGTTTCTCACTTTGTTCACCAACTTGGAGGGGAAATTTCAGGATCCAAGGCCCCCAACAAGCCATAGGCAAGCAGCACATCCTCTTCGATCCATGTTGCGTCGCAGGGGACGGGCCTCTCACCCAGGGCACCCCGCAAATTCATCACTGAAAATCTAGGTGCCTCATCGAAATGGAAGGCAATATTCTTTTAGGACACGGCAGGTTTTTTTGAAACTATGTTTGCCCACTGATTATTAAAAATAGCTATGGAAGAGTGCCCATGTATAGATGCTTTGCTTTGCCTATGATTTTTTTTAATTGTCCATAGCATATGTTAAATTTCCAGAGGGATCCAAAGGAATCAGTGACCCTAACATTCTACACCCGAAGTTCGATTAGCACCTTGCAGCGCACAACAGCAACCGCAAGCAGGCGCGGCCAACCTTACCAGGGCCATGTTTTGTTGGCGCACCATCCGCCACTGAGCAATTTGTCAAAAAGAAACTTACTGTTTCGACGGAATCACTCAAAAGGGGCTCGAAATTGGGATCTCCAAATGAACTCCCCAAAGTCTTTGTGAGAATTAGTTGTCCACTGAAAAACGGCCATAAACTGTTTGGTTCTCCAGGCTGGAACCGCAAATCGGAATCTGGCTCGACAGGCGCTTTGATGCATCGCCAGCTGTTGCAGGGCCTGGACTTTCCAGGTTTCAACATCTGGCGCCTGTTGTCTCATCGTGTCTCATGCTATGCCACAACAATGTCAACGAAAACGGCAAACTACAGAGTGCCCAAAGACCCCATGGTCAAGCCGGAAGAGCGGGTCAATGCCGTTAGAATCGGACGAGGTACCTTTTGACCCACAGTCTGCACATTCCTCGATCTCCTATGAACCCAGGTTGCAACATGTTGCAACTACACAGCCAGAATAAAGGCTCATACATGTGCCCATAGGATCCATGGTGCTGGTATATATGCCAACATTGGGGGTATATTGATGGGATTCATGTTACCATATATAGCAGCACCATGGATCCTATGGGGTGGGATTCACAATAAACCATCCCCAGTCGTCGCGGCTGATTTTAAGGACCCTGGGACCCTGCCTCTGAAAAACCCATGGCATGTAGCCTCTCCAAGGTCTCAAAGAGCGCTGCCTCCTTTAAGGCCCTGGAAAGGGACTGAAAAAATAGTGGGTTCATCCAAAAATGGGCTACACCGGTGTCAGTCCATAGAATATCATAGCATGGCATGCGGCTGAGTTAGGAAAATCTGAACCTCTAGGACCATTGGAATTTGGGTTGGTACCTATATTTTCTGAAGAAACTTAAAATTCTCATCATTTCGCTATGGGTAAAGACTCCGTCATGTCAGTGAACCCCAAAATAGTCGGGATTTATGGTTGTTCATCATAGGTTTTAACTCGGTTTTAACCCATTCCACTGCACGAAACAATTTGTCAAGACCAACGGAAGTATACCATCTATCATCAATCACCATTTATCTACTGCTTGTTTTCAGGGCGGATTAGCCATCAATGGGAAATTCTACAAGGTGGCGCTCCAGTTGCTAAGTTGCGTGCGGTGAATTCAATGTTTTTTGGGGCACCACCCCGCCTGGGCTGCGTGAAGTCCACCCCAAAGAGGTCCTATGGAGTGTTACGGTCGATGGTTGTTGGACAGCCATAAATGGTGTGGAATTCATGGGATATCATATGATATGACGGGATATTATGGTGATTTCATGGGGATGTTGTTGGATTGAATGGGATTTAGTATGATTTAGTGAGATTTAATATGATTGAATGGGTATGTAATGGGATATAACACCAACTGATATATGTTTTGGATGTGTCTGAAAATGGGGTGCCCCAGATGTTCGAATGGGAATATGGTTATCAACCAGTAGATTTGTGATGCGGCTTACAGGCAACTTCTATAAAATGATCACAATGTGTTTGACAATGTTCGACTTTGCTTTGAACATGTTCAAAACAGTTTTGAAAGACATCAAAATTCATTTGGGTTGCCCCAAAAAGATCCCACCAAACATGTTCAGGGCTTTGAGCGCCCACCCGGGCACATTCTCAGGTCAGAACAGGTGCCAACTTTTACGGACCCTTCCAACGTTTACCCGCATTCAAGCTAAAGCAGGAGTTGTGAGGTGAAAATAATCATGAATTGAATTCTTGTCTGCAAATAAGCTACAGGAATTCTTGCCTGAATTATCTGAATTGGATTTCTTGCCTGCTGTCTATTTTTTCTGCTCGATTGTGGAAAAAATCTACTTTCTCTGTTCAGCTCAAGCCATATCAGCCCTGAATCGGATGATCTGACACCAGAAACATCCGTGGATCCGATGGTTGGAGATTGGAGGTTTTTGAGCCAACTACATCATTTGGAGGCCCCACCTATAGTAATTTCCCAGATGCGTACCATGGTGCTGGAATATGAATCCCAACATTTGCCCCATGTTCATGACCCAGTTTTGTAGGTAAATATTTCATGCCATACATGGAGCATATGGGTTATAACTACCAGTTTCCTAACAAATCATCCCACCTCTCCTGAAGGTTCTTTCGTAGCAGCCTCAGAGGCCAGCCGTGGATTCTCTTCTTTTTTTCTGCGAAAACCAACACAGAGTGGACAAACACAGCTATAGAATTTGAAATGGTCGTAATATAGAGACATATATGATCTACCCTCCTTCATTTATTCTACCCTCCCCCATTTATAGATTATGTTCCTACTATAACCTCCATTTAATAGAGGATTTTCATGGATTTTCCAGCTTGCCACGATTTTTTCTGAGGATTTTTATGTGAGACGACGTGAAGTTCCAGTTTGCCATCCAAACGCCCCAGACGACATACCCTCTGGTAATGACATTCACAGTTCGCTATTGAAAATGATCATTTATAATCATTTATAGTGGATGTTAGTGGATTTACCCATTGAAAATGGTATTTATAGTGGATTTACCCATTGAAATCAGTGGATCTTTCCATCGTTTTCTGTAAACGTTTACCAGAGTGTATCCAGACCATCCCTGATTTTTTTTTGCGTTCCGAGAGGCAGCCAGGAGACGCCGGACTCCGTGGAACGGCAGGCTATCTGTGGGTGATCGTTTCATCGCAAAAAAGGCCACAGATAGCAGAAATCCAATGGAACCCAATCACTAAGAATCATCAAATGTTCATGGAAGCACCCAAGGAATGGGCAGCCAACCATCATCACTGACATTTCTGGGCTGATGGCCTCCTCATCTATCACCTTGGAGACGGCCTTGCGGCAGGACTTTCTGATTTGCGCAGGAATTCCACCTAAATGGTCCCAAAAATGTTTAGTTCCCTTTGTAAATCCGCTACTAGACGGTGGTTTACGCAGGGTGTTTCATATGAGTGGGATTATCTTCATTCTTGAGATGGAACATCGCAAAGACACACAGCACCTTGAACATCATGAAAGCCTCTTGGCCATGCTTGCTTCTTTGCTTCCTTAAGCTCTTTACAGGATCATCGACTCTGCACCGCATTGTTCTTTTTTCTTCACCGCTAGTCCAGCTTACCGCGCTACCGCGACCGCGACCGCGGTGTGCCAGCACGCCGCGACTGGTCATGGTGCCTACGGGGGTCTTTGGAGGTCGCAGGTGACCATATTCTTAGTAGCTTCCACGACCAAACCAAATGGGGTCTCAACCAAAAAGAAGCAACACGTTGTGTCCTAGAAGTGTAATCAATGATAACCAACCATTTTCTGGATGATGGAACAACAAGACCAAAATAGCTATGAGGCATTTCATGGAGAATGCAACCAAAATAGTTATGAACTGGATGTATATATATAATGTAACTCAATGGCGCGTCTCCCATATACACTTGGATCACGTGATACCCGCCGCTGGGACATCCAGTTTTCCACAATTTTTCGCCAAGTTGTCATCCCACCGAGTTCAGCTGCCTGCGACTGGAGAGCCTGGACGCATAGTACTCCTGGCTGATGGAAAATGTGTATCACCATCAACTGAAACATGAAATCTGATGTCAACCAGTAAAGTTTGAAAATGAAGCACTCAAAGAGTAGCATCAAAGTACTTAGTATGTGTTTTTGTTTCCCGAAAGTCCTACACGTGTCCCACTTTTCTCAGGTTTTGCTGCTCCCACTGTGCTCTGGGTCCCGCCTGGAAGGTCTCGGTTCGCCTGGAAAATACCCCATTTAAGTTGATGATGTTCCCATTAAAAACTTCCATAGGGGATGTTCCATTGCCGCATGACCATCATTACCGGAGGGCAATGGAAACCCACGTCACCGATTGTCCCTGGTGCTTCATGATTTTTCATCATGGGAACCATGCGATCTTGTCTGAAAAGATCTGGAAAGATCTGGAAAATTATGGGAACCCTAAACCCATCCATTGCGTATACTCATGAATATCATCCCTCTAAAATGGCCAGATTGAAATCGGGTGTCCATTTTCTCCCATATTTTCGGACACAGCCAATTCTCAGTTTACATATGGTTGGTTGTACATCCCATTACATCTCACATATCTCATATGATATCTGGGTCAAAACCCTGGTACCCTGCTGAACACTAACGTAGCTGCCAAACTGATGTTGACGCCACCAAATAGTTTTAATCCATGCCCATAGGACGGTTTGTCCAAATGTTTTCTTCTGTTTTGGTTGATTCGTTGATACCCCAAAACCCTTTGCGTGTTTGAAACTGCATCTAAGGCCTGCAGGAAATGCTGGCACACGTCTATTTAAGGATTATCCGTTCATAATCTTTAAGACGATCTTCTCGGGCGCGCCTCTTGGGCCTTGACCTGCGCGAATTGGGCTTGATTTTTGAAAACCACTGTCTGGTACGTATAATTCTGTAGATATTGTTATATATAATGTATGTGGACATTAATTATATATAAATGATAAATGAATATATATGTATATATATAATTATATATATATAATGACAGGTGAATAACTTGAATATTTGACCCACTTTTTGGCAAAAACAGTTTTTTGGGGTGGGGAACACCACCGAATTTTCAGCTGCACCTTGATGATCGCGCACCTGGTCACCCAAAATCAAAAGTGTGGAAGGTGAAACCTCAAAAAATAATAATAAAATAGGGGCCATCTATCCATGTAATCTATGATAATCTATCCATATCTATCCCAAAATCATGATTGTTTGTCATGTTCTATTAAAAAAGCTCAAGATCTAGGTTGAACGCCACAGAAAAAACGGCCAACAAGTGAGTGGGTCTCTGCTGGGTCAACCTAGTGCCCTAACAAAAAGTTCACATATTCATGGCCAATCCTAGATACATTTACAGTAGTAGATACCCCTGAAAAAAAAAAAATACATAGCTGGGTATGACTGTCTACATCCCCATTTATGGGTCATTGAAAACCCAAACCCCCGACCGCTCCGCCTGCAACTTTGGCAGGACTTCGTCTTACCTGTGGCTGCAGCTGCCGTCCCAGTTTTTGTTGCTGAAATCTACAGTTGTTGTGGGTGAAAGCCACATTTGCGGGCCAAAATCATCAACATCTGCTTCTCTCTGGTGAAATCAATGTTTTTTCCAAGTGATATGAATATATCGCCATTTTTGAAAGTGATACCCCTCATCTTTGTTGGTAAAGATACCCCAAAGTCACCGTGCAACATACGTGGCATATGCGCGGTGCTTCACTGGGGTACTCCAGGGCCCTCGCCTCTGAACATCTGTGACTGTTCCATATTTTTCACATGGGTATATCAGTCCAATAACCCAACAAACTTCGGTAATCTTTGGTAAGAATGGGATAAAACCAACATCTTAGGACTCAAATCAGGTAAGTCGTTTGAAGCAATTTTGGAGGTGGCAAGTTGATCCCAGGATCATCTGGGATCTGGGTAGCATTCGCCAGCGAGCAGCAATTGAAACCAGTTTTTTTTTTGCTGGTTGAGAAAGGGAATCCGATTGAAGCTGGTATGACAAGCTCAAGCTATTGAATGTGTTGCCAGTTGATTTCCCACTGGTTGGTTCCGGTTGGTCGATACCATCTGTGTGATAGTACGACCCAAAGATACAGATCAGAGATACAATGCGAAGTCCGAGTTCATACACAAAAATGAAGAACCTTTGGGGTCTAGGAAATTGTGACTATCCATTTGATGGGTGTTGAACATCATGGGGATGGGATGTGGAAGTTTCATACGTCCTTTGAGTAGATTGAAATTGGGAACATCTACAGTTGGAGTGCTCATGAAACATGTTAATGCTACCCTCCGGTAATCAAACATGGCAATGGAAAATCATTCATTGAATAGATGATTGTCCCATTTGAATGTTGCATTTATAGAGGATTTTCCAGCTTGCCACGCTTGATTACCGGAAGGTAATGCTAAGATAGACCAAAATGCAGCCCCTTGTGTCTTGAATTATGACCCCCAACAGTCCCTTTGCCTTCGAAGGCAAGATCTTCACAGCACCGTCAGCGATGCCGTGGCTATGTCTCCTGGGGTCCTGCCAAACATCACAGCACCCTGGATCAAGCCATCACCAACAAAAATGGATGCTGAATCATGGCTGAAACCAGCAAAAAATGAAGATATGATCAGCAAATATACAGAACAAATCAGAAAGAATCACAGGTTTTCATACGTTATGTAAATTCAAGTTGCCTCGGGTCTCGCAACAAGACATCACCCATGTTTTGTTCAGAAAAAACTCCAGAATTGTATTCCGAATCTTTGCCAGTCCTGCTCGATGTCCACTGGGGTCGGTGCCTCAAATCATTGGGTAGTGTTGATGGATGTTGATGGTCATGTCACGATTTCATCAACTCAAAAAGTTCCATTCATACTGCTCCATACTGCTCCTATTCCGAATACTGGAGCTCTCGATTGGCGCTGAGTTTTGCTAGACAATCATCCAAACACCATCCACAGCCAAAAAAAAATCCTTTTCGAAATGTGTTCGCTCATCATGGGTGCTTCACTGAGATTTCTTTCCCAAGAAGAAACAAACGCGCCAATCGGTTTCGGATGGCCCTCGGACTGCGTGTCAAAGACACCACGAAAAAAGGATCTGCATGCAGTGATGAATTCAGTGATCCCCTTTGTCAGTTCTCTCAAAACCCCGCTGGAAAAACGGGTCAAAAAGGGTAGTGTTCTGCTGTACATTGTCATTTGTTGGGGTCCATCTTTAACTTTCGTGGTGAAACTTCTCATTTTGTGAAACCATCCAATATTTGGCCAAATACCCGGGAACAAACGCACTAGACTAACACATAGTCACAGAGTCACATACTATGGAAAATCATTGTCCCATGCAAACTCCTAGAATTCCATATCTATCCATCCATCCATCCATCCATCCATTCATTAATCTAGCTATCCGTTCATCTATCTATCCATTCATCTATCTTATCTATCTATCTATCTATCTATCCATCGATCTATCCATCCATCCATCCATCCATATATATATATAATTATTACTGCACTATAGTTTGCTTGAGACTAATTTTGAGACACATGCCTCCCAGGATCCAGGCTCTATGCTCTCCCACCGGCGCCACTGGGGCATGCTTCACCCCGTTCCTGCGACACAATGGCGGTACAATGCAGCTATTTCCGGCTGCACGGCTGGTGGGTCATCAAAGCCTGTCCTTGGGTCAAAGCCTGTCACTATGCATTACATTTATACAATTTCAGAACCATTTGGTGGGTATATACATGGTATATACATGGTATATACATGGTACATACATGGTATATACATGGTATATACATGGTATATACATGGTATATACATGGTATATACATGGTATATACATGGTATACATAAAAGTCTTACATTTAAACCATTGTCAGAAACACCACTATGGTGGGATGAACATCACAAAACCAAGGCTGTGATCCAGAGACACATCGTGTCACATCCGTACCTCTTCTCATCGGCCAGTGATTGCTTGGAGCGCCTAGAAAGGGCGCAATAAAAGGCCACTCATCGAGGGTACCCCGGAAATCATCCAAGTGATTAGCGTCTTTAGACCTCTAAGCCTTTTTAAGTATTGAAACCTATGGTGACTTGGCGTACCTCCAAATGGTGTTTTCAATGTCCGGTTCAAGAGGGAGAAGACATGCAATAGAAAGAATGTCATTCAGCTTTGGATGAGCCCAGTGATGAGCCTCTTCTTTGGAGGTTCCAGTTTCTTCTCTGTTTCCTGAGGATGCATAGAGTCATAGAGTTGCTCAGATTACCTCTGACATGATGCCCTTCGGCCATCCATGTCTGTGATGGGATGCTCTGGACAGCCCTTGCAGCTGTGAATACCATGCGGGGGTATATACATAACATTACAGAACTACATGGCTGTACAAGTACGGTACACACATCTTTTGTTGCCAGCCCACTACAAATTGTTTTTCCCACTGCTGATGGGATTCAGCCGGATTCAACCAACCTTCCCCACAATGACCAAACACAACAATAGATGATCAAGATTCGCCTTTCTTGTTGTGATTGTTGTTGCTTACACCCTATCCATAAAACCAAACATTGTAGGGACCTGGATGTGTACCCCATTGAATTATATTCCATAAAATACCCCACGTATGCTGGTTGAATCCCCCTTTCATAGCCAAAATGATCCCAATTGACCTACTCAATTTCCTGATTGATAAAATCCAACTTCAGGGTGGTTTTCCACTTGTACCCACCATTTCTAGCGTGGAATCCCCATGGTTTCCCCATCAATAGTCACCCTTGGGGTCAGTTTGGTATACCATTCATTATCATTTGCCTCTTGACTGCTATATGGGAAGCCCATCTATTAATCAACCAACCAGTGAAATAGACTTCGTTGGCACCAGTTGCAAGTGATATCCCCCACTTTCCATGCTTAATGCAATGTGGGGTCCCCTTTGTGATGTTTGTTGGTGTATGTTCGCCTCAATAACTATAGCTATAAATATCAAGAACCATAGTTATTGGAACATACTGGAGCTATGTTGACCAATTTAGCTATCCAAAATCAGCTATAAAACCCATTAAATTCCCAATTTTCCTTGCTTGAAATCACCATGTTCCTATGGTTTCTATTTTTTTTTCGGGGTCCTCGCTTTGCAATTGTTCCCCATGGTTTCCCCGAGTTTTTCCAGGTCCTTGGCCATTTTTGCACGTCGTCTCTCCAGCTCTTGCCGGAGCAGGCTGACCTTGGCCGCCTTCTCCGCGGAATTCGCGGAGCCTGGCGAGAGAAAATATGGCAGGAATGGGAAGCATGGATGGTGATGATCATTGTTGTTGTTGTTGTTGTTGGTGGTGGTGGTGGTGGTGATGGTGGTGGTGGTGTTGGTGTTGTTGTGACTACTCTCATTATTGAATACTTCTACCAGTAGTGCCGCGCAAGGCGGTGGCGGAAGTTTCAAAAATAAGAAACCTGCAGGAGAGGTTGGTTGTTGTGAATCAAGGATGCGAATCCACTGATGGACAGAAAGGTTGTGTTTTTTGGAGCGGTTGCAATGGTTGCAGTGGTCACCTGGTCGGTGACCTCACCCACAACTGCTGGATGTGGCGTCGTGTAGCGCAGCCGTAGTTGTAGTTGTAGCGTAGTGGAGTTGTAGTTGTGGTGTAATGTAATTAGTTTAGTGCAGTTGCAGTTGGATTTGTGGGGGTGTAATGAGTGTAGTGTAATGTAATGTAGGGTAGTGTAGTGTAGTGCAGTCTGTGTAGTGTAGTCTAAAGTAGCTTAGTTGTAGTTGCAGCTGTAGTTGTAGTTAGTGTAGTGTGGTGTGGTGTGGAGTAGTGTGGTGCAGTGTAGAGTAGTGAAGTGTAGTGCAATTAGCGTAGTCTAGTGTTATGTAGTTGTAGTTGTAGCTGTAGGTGTCGCGTAGCGTAGTGTAGTGTAATTAAGTGTGATTGAGTGTAGTGTAGTGTCGTGGAGTTTAATGTAGTGTAGTGGAGTATAGTAAAGTATAGTGTAGCGTAGTGTAATGCAATTAGTGTGGTGTAATGTAATGTAATGTAGTGTTGTTGTAGCTGCAGCTGTAGTTGTAGCTGTAGTTAGTGTAGTGTAGTGTAATGTAGTGTATTGTAGCGGAGTGGAATGTAGTGTAGTGTAATGTAGTTGTAGTTGTAGTTGTAGAAGTAGTTGTAAGAGTAGTTGTAGTGTAGTGTGATTGAGTGCAGTGCAATTGAATGTAGTGTAGTGAAGTGAAGTGGAGTGTAGTCTAGTGTAATTAGCGTAGTGTAGCGTAGTATAGTGTAGCGTTGTGTAGTGTAATATAGTGTAGTTGTAGTTGTAGTTGTGGCGCAATGTAGTGTAGTGTAGTGTAGTGTAGTGCAATTGAGTGTAGTGTAGTGTAGTGGAGTGAAGTGGTGTAGTGTAGTGTAATGTGATTAGTGTAGTGTAGCGTAATGTAGTTGTAGTTGTAGTTGTGTAGTGTAGTGTAATGTAGTTGTAGTTGTAGTTGCAGAAGTAGTTGTAGTTGTAGTTGTAGTGTAGTGTGATTGAGTGTAGTGCCATTGAATGTAGTGTAGCGAAGTGAAGTGGAGGTTAGTATAGTGTAGTTAGCGTAGTGTACTGTAGCATATTGTAGTGTAGTATAGTGTAGTGTTGTGTAGTGTAATATAGTGTAGTTGTAGTTGTAGTTGTAGCGTAATGTAGTGTAGTGTAGTGTAGTGTAATGTAGTGTAGTGTAGTGTAGTGTAATTGAGTGTAGTGTAGTGGAGTGCAGTGGTGTAGCGTAGTGTAATGTAATTAGTGTAGCGTAGTGTAGTGTAATGTAGTTGTAGTTGTAGTTGTTGTTGTTGTAGCTGTAGTGTAGTGTAGTGGTGGTTGTAATTGAAACTGCTACAAAACCCTCACGTTTTGCTCACTTTCGGCAAGGTGCACATTCCCTTGCCCTGCCATGCGGAACGACATCTGAACGTCCAAAAGTGGTCCGAGAACGTCAGATTTTCACACTTTTGACTTCGAAATGTCCTTCGCGCCACAACGGCGTACACTTTTTCTTTTTCGACGTCTCAACTTCCAAAAGTGCTCCGACCCTGGTGTGTTTTGCACATTTTGACTTGGAAATGTGCTTCGCGCCACGACGGCGTGCACTTTTTCGACATCTCAACTTCCAAAAGTGCTCCGAACATGAGGTGTTTTGCACATTTTGACTTGGAAATGTGCTTCGCGCTACAACGGCGTGCACTTTTTCGCAAAAGTGCTGCGAACATGAAGTTTTTTGTGGGTTTTGACTTCGTAAACATGCTTCGCGCCACAACGGCATGCACTTTTTTGACATGTCCATGTCCAAAAGTGCTCCGAAGGTGAGGTGCTTTGTACATTTTGACTTCGACATGTGCTTCGCGCCACAACGGCGTGCAATTTTTCATCTCTCATCTGCCCAAATCCGGAGCCACAGATCATTGGAAAAACACAGTGAATCGCGACTTTTCTACCTTTTCGCGCACCTGCATCTTCTTTCTTCTGACTCTTTCTCTTCTCTGATCTTCTTTCTTCTGCTGTTCTCTTCGCTGACTCTTACCACCTCTGCTCTACCATCTGTCCATATTGTCGGAAGTTTGACTTCTAAACTTCCTTCGATTATGTTTGCCATTACTATTATGATTACAGTTCAATTACAAGTCTTATTAATATAGCTATTACTTTTAATCATCTAGTGATGATGATTCTTGTCTTTTTTGTTATTAGTGTCATTAGTGTTTTCATTACTGTTGTTTATATGTTTTATGATCTATGATTATTATCTAATCATATGATAATTGATTAGTTTTTACTATTAACTATTTTGAATGGTTCTTGCTTATCAATAAGTACTGATTGGCCCTATTATCTACTAGCTTTATCATGATGCACTACTATTAAGATCTATTAAGTAACTATCATTGATGGTTCTTCGACTTCCCAGTCGTCCCTCCTAACGTTGCCTCCATGGCCCTGCTCGGACGTTCTCATCTCGATCCTGGTGCTCAGTGGTCCCCTTGGGGAGTTTGATGGGAGACCCATGGTGAGTTCAAATCGGATTTTCCCTCTGGTTATGAATAACAGTTCGCCATGGTTTTTCGATGCGCCTAATCGAAATAGATAATTTTCCTATTAAAAATGGGGTTTATCCAGATGGTATCATGATATATCATATATCCATTTATAGATGATCTTCCCATTAATACCTCCATTTATGGTAGGGATTTTCCATGGCTATGTTAGTCATAACCAGATGGTACATTGGAATTTACGAAGCAAAATGATGATTTTCCATGGGACGACTAGACGGGATTTAGATGGGATTTGACCAGCCAAGTTGATGATGATTGCTTGGGATTGTTCATGGGATTCTAATATATTCTAATGGGATTCTACTTTTATATACATGTTCATGGAATTTTATGGGATGTTTATGAGATGTTTTTTGATTTTAAAAAGTGACACCGCCAAGACGGGATATACATGGATATATGATGTATGATAATGGGTGTCATCAAACATTGCTGCAAAATTCTCTACAAATTCTTGCTTTCATGGGACAATTCTCCCAAATGGTGGATTTTCCGCTACCATGTTTCATTCCTGGAGGGTATACAGTGCACCGCCGCAAATGTGTGGGGATCTGGGTCCATGACGCTGGCACCAAAAGCTTGGGAGGTGCTTCGATCAATGATTTTCCATCCCACAATGCGTTTCCCTGGCAAAAATAGAGAAAAGGGATATTCCGCTGCCAAACTCCATGGGTCAATTGCTCAATTCATATCGAAATCTCAAGCCTCATGGGCCTCATGACTAGCAAAATCCGGACAAAAATGATGGACTGTCCCATTTTCTAGAAAAAATCCCGTTTGCCTGGGCTAAAGGAGAGAGTCCCCCCACCACTCCCAGATGACCTCTTTGGGCTTTCCTGGAGCAAAAACTGGAGAACCGGGAGAGTGGGGCATTTTTTTCTCCCATCCCCCGAACGAGAAACCATGGTTTTTATATGTTTTTATCTGGGTCTTTGCACATAAATGGAACAATTTTTTTGGGAGGCGTTCAACATTCGGGGGATGAGATTATCATCAAGAACTAGGGGATTCTATCCCAACAACCATATGTGCCATATGGGATTCAACGAAAATGCTGTCATCAGCATGTGATGTACCTGGAGAGCTCCCTTTTGCAAGTCGATAAAGTCGGAGCAGTTTGGTATAGCAACCCAGAAAGAGATAGAATGTGAAATTTGACCCATTTTTTGGGGGCAAATCACATCAAAATCATCACTTTACAAAGCAAAAAAACATAGGAAAAATGGGAAAACGCCATGGTTTTTGGTCACCAAAGGGTCCCATCAGCCCTGCAGCTTACCTTGTGGCCGGCACTTGGGGCACTTCGGCTTCGACGACTTCGACGACTTCGGCTGCGGCTGGCAACGGGAAGCGGCTCCGGCTGGTCCTGGGGCTCCTTGAAGCGGATCCGAAGGGTTGGTAGAGGGGAAAAATTAGGAAAATCTGATCAATCACCAGTAATTACTTGAAATCAATTGTCTGTCAAATTTTAATGATTTAAACCAAAGGTCTATGGCCCCTGTTAAATCCAAATGGGCCTTCTCATCTTAAATAATATAAGGGAGTTCTGTAATTGTTCCATTATTGTTGGCCATATAAACCAAACAAAACCAAATATAAACCAAGTCTGTGAAAGATTGGAGCCGTTCACTCCGAATCAAAGTGCTTCATACAAGCCCAACTTTCACCATTAACCAGGGATGAACTTTGCTCTACTCAAATTTGCGGATAGAGACGGTTCTATCAGAAGATACTTGATGAAATAACCATCAAAAAAATAGAGATTATAGTATGTGGGTTTATCTTGAAATATCATGGGAAAATCATCGCAAGATTCATAGGATAATCCCATATAAGCCCGTGTCTAACAACCATCAAGTGGTTCTACAACCAAAAAAAATCGTAAGTTGTTCATTTTATCAGTGAATCAAGTGGTTTTCATATGAAGCCTTTGGGCAACTGGTGCAGGTGCTACTTGAAAGTCCAACAAAGGGAAGCGAAATTAGGAGCATGTGCATGTGTATGCTGTGCATCTATAAGAGTCTGTAAGCCAATATAAGCCATATAATATATGCACATCTAAATCACATATAATATATATTATGATTCTATGGATATAAATGGTATATGATATATCATGATACCATCTGGTTATTTAACATAGCCATGGAAAATTCCCCATTTTAATAGGTAAACCATCTATAAATGGGCCATTTTCCATGGCTATGTTAAATAACCAGAGGGTATATCATCGAGAGAGAGGGAGACAGAGATCCTTAAATGTTCTGCTGGTCAACTCCAATCCCAGTCCTTTTTGCCGGTCTTCTCCATCGCTTCGAAGACCTCGCGAGGGCGCGGTTGTGCGGTTGGGTGTCACTGGACATTGCTGGAGTCCGGACAAATGTGCGGTGATTTTTTTTCAGGATACCCCCGCACAAGTCGCAAGTTTCAGTTTCCGGGGTATCCCATGTTCGGACAAACCCAGATGCTAAAATCCATGGTCGAATTGGGAGGTCCTCCAGGATGTTGAAAAATGGACACATTTTCATCCATTTTCCAGGTCCATCAAGGCTGACCCATCCCAAACATTTCGAAGACCTTGCCATGTTTAATGTGGCCATGGTATAAACCTAATCATCAACGTACCAGTTGGGATGGTTTCGACCACCCACCTATGGTGCTATTGGGGATCGCAAAGGTGATCAGGTTTTACCACATTAGGTGAATCATCTACAAGTGTAGGCGTATCCATTGCCATGTTATTTCCAGAAGGTATCACAAAAAATCCGAGTTGTCGGTCAGATGCAGCATTAGTCTAGGGCTGAGTACGATTGAGCCATATCATATCCCGCAGAAAAAGGCCTAAATATTTTTGATGCCGGTGTTTTCCCTTTCTGATTACAACAGCGTTTCATTGGTCAATATCCCCCATTTGGGTTGCTGAAACACATGACTTTCCGCAGAATCGGGGCTTTGTCTGGGGGATATGAAAAACACCACCTGTGATCCCCCACAAAAAAGACATGGATCGCCCTTAAAGACTCTGTCATGAGACCCTGGAAGCCGGAAGCCTTTCTTTCTCGGAGAAATGATGTGATGCTTAAGTTACCCTCTGGTTATTTAACATAGCCATGGAAAATCACCATTTTTAATGGGAAAATCCACTATAAATCACAGTTTTTCAATAGCTATGTTAAATTACCAGAGGGTAAGTTAAATCTTACAACCATCAACCGGATCAGGTCATATTTTTCGTTCTACCAAATAATGACTCCTGGTTACGATTGTCGGATCTCTTCCAAATGTGTCCCGTAAAAAATTGGGGAAACAGGGATGCTAGGACAGGTGATATATATATGTGTGTGTGTGCTGGTTGTTGTGGTTCTTATGTTTAGTTGTTTTTTGTTTATTTCATTGTTGGTGTTGATGTTTCTGTTGTGCATTGCAAAAAAGGGGACCATGCGGGACCCCATTTTTCATGCGGAAATCGCCCCAAAATCCAATGGAGCTCATCATGTTTCCCTATTGACTTGGCTATTTATCAAGGTGGGATTCACTCCCCCATTTTCAGATGCAATCAAATATCAAATGATGACGGTTGCATAATATATATATATATAGAATAACATATATATATATTTATATAATCCATGTTTTTAAAACATATAAATTGATGTTTCCGATATTAGATCCCATTAGTTCCCCATAGTATCCACAAAAACAATCTACTTGTTCTTGGTAGATCCCCCCAGATGTTGGTCAAAAAAACCAAATTTTGGCGATATGTTGGTGCTGAACAGATGTTCATCCAAAATATGCTACCATCTGGTTATGACTAACATAGCCATGGAAAATCCCTTATAGATGGAGGTTTTAATGGGAAAATCATCTATAAATGAGCCATTTTCCATGGCTATGTTAAATAAACAGAGTGTAGCTTGCAGGAAACTTGAATCCCAAATGATTTCCCCATGATATCTTCATAGAATGCTTGGTCAAATTCATTCAAATCCTCATAAATCCATTACATGTCAGTACATCTCCCAAATGACATCCCAAATGATATCCCACATGATATCCCATATGATATCCTATATCATATCAGATCGTATATCATATCATATATCATATCCTGTGTCATGTCCTATATCATATCCTATCGTACCATGTATCATATATCATATGTCATAAAATGTCACATACCATGTAGCATTTATCATATATCATATCCTACATCATATCATATCATATCCTACATCATATCCTACATCATATCATATCATATCAGATCATATCGTACATCATATCATATCATATCATATCCCATATCATATCATATAATGTAATGTCATATCATCATTGTATACCGTCCAGGAAAAAAAAACAACGTTGAAGTTGAAGTACACATTTCTCCATGATCTCCAGGATCCGTACCCTGCGACTCTGCTCCAAGCTCTGTTGAAGTTCCTTCTCCTTCTGGGCGTGCAAGGAAGCCAAACGACGTGCCTGAAAGGCCTCACGGGTGGCAACCAAAATCAGGGATTTCATCCACCAACAATCAGGTTGAAAAAAACTGACCAAACAAAATGGAGAAATCATCGACAAATACGATATATATATATATATCACCAAGCAAGTAATATGGGGTTTTCAGTATATATAAATAAGTGATCTAGCGGATCAAAGACCCAATATGACAGTCAGAGAGTCATGGCTGCGTTTCACATGCGAAAAAGCCTTGGGTGTGTCACAGAAAACAATAATTGAGAACAATAGGGTTAACAAAGAGCCAAAATGACAGTCAGAAAGTCATGGCTGCGTTTCACATGCGAAAAAGCCTTGGGTGTGTCACAGAAAACAATAATTGAGAACAATAGGGTTAACAAAGAGCCAAAATGACAGTCAGAAAGTCATGGCTGCGTTTCACATGCGAAAAAGCCTTGGGTGTGTCACAGAAAACAATAATTGAGAACAATAGGGTTAACAAAGAGCCAAAATGACAGTCAGAAAGTCATGGCTGCGTTTCACATGCGAAAAAGCCTTGGGTGTGTCACAGAAAACAATAATTGAGAACAATAGGGTTAACAAAGAGCCAAAATGACAGTCAGAAAGTCATGGCTGCGTTTCACATGCGAAAAAGCCTTGGGTGTGTCACAGAAAACAATAATTGAGAACAATAGGGTTAACAAAGAGCCAAAATGACAGTCAGAAAGTCATGGCTGCGTTTCACATGCGAAAAAGCCTTGGGTGTGTCACAGAAAACAATAATTGAGAACAATAGGGTTAACAAAGAGCCAAAATGACAGTCAGAAAGTCATGGCTGCGTTTCACATGCGAAAAAGCCTTGGGTGTGTCACAGAAAACAATAATTGAGAACAATAGGGTTAACAAAGAGCCAAAATGACAGTCAGAAAGTCATGGCTGCGTTTCACATGCGAAAAAGCCTTGGGTGTGTCACAGAAAACAATAATTGAGAACAATAGGGTTAACAAAGAGCCAAAATGACAGTCAGAAAGTCATGGCTGCGTTTCACATGCGAAAAAGCCTTGGGTGTGTCACAGAAAACAATAATTGAGAACAATAGGGTTAACAAAGAGCCAAAATGACAGTCAGAAAGTCATGGCTGCGTTTCACATGCGAAAAAGCCTTGGGTGTGTCACAGAAAACAATAATTGAGAACAATAGGGTTAACAAAGAGCCAAAATGACAGTCAGAAAGTCATGGCTGCGTTTCACATGCGAAAAAGCCTTGGGTGTGTCACAAAAAACAATAATTGAGAACAATAGGGTTAACAAAGAGCCAATATATGACAGTCAGAAAGTCATGGCTGCGTTTCACATGCGAAAAAGCCTTGGGTGTGTCACAAAAAACAATAATTGAGAACAATAGGGTTAACAAAGAGCCAATATATGACAGTCAGAAAGTCATGGCTGCGTTTCACATGCGAAAAAGCCTTGGGTGTGTCACAGAAAACAATAATTGAGAACAATAGGGTTAACAAAGAGCCAAAATGACAGTCAGAAAGTCATGGCTGCGTTTCACATGCGAAAAATAGCCTTGGGTGTGTCACAGAAAACAATAATTGAGAACAATAGGGTTAACAAAGAGCCAAAATGACAGTCAGAAAGTCATGGCTGCGTTTCACATGCGAAAAAGCCTTGGGTGTGTCACAGAAAACAATAATTGAGAACAATAGGGTTAACAAAGAGCCAAAATGACAGTCAGAAAGTCATGGCTGCGTTTCACATGCGAAAAAGCCTTGGGTGTGTCACAGAAAACAATAATTGAGAACAATAGGGTTAACAAAGAGCCAAAATGACAGTCAGAAAGTCATGGCTGCGTTTCACATGCGAAAAAGCCTTGGGTGTGTCACAGAAAACAATAATTGAGAACAATAGGGTTAACAAAGAGCCAAAATGACAGTCAGAAAGTCATGGCTGCGTTTCACATGCGAAAAAGCCTTGGGTGTGTCACAGAAAACAATAATTGAGAACAATAGGGTTAACAAAGAGCCAAAATGACAGTCAGAAAGTCATGGCTGCGTTTCACATGCGAAAAAGCCTTGGGTGTGTCACAGAAAACAATAATTGAGAACAATAGGGTTAACAAAGAGCCAAAATGACAGTCAGAAAGTCATGGCTGCGTTTCACATGCGAAAAAGCCTTGGGTGTGTCACAGAAAACAATAATTGAGAACAATAGGGTTAACAAAGAGCCAAAATGACAGTCAGAAAGTCATGGCTGCGTTTCACATGCGAAAAAGCCTTGGGTGTGTCACAAAAAACAATAATTGAGAACAATAGGGTTAACAAAGAGCCAATATATGACAGTCAGAAAGTCATGGCTGCGTTTCACATGCGAAAAAGCCTTGGGTGTGTCACAAAAAACAATAATTGAGAACAATAGGGTTACAAAGAAGCCAAGATTACAGTCAGAAAGTCAGGGCTGCGTCGGCTTTCACACCGTCTGGTGCCGTAAACTCTTCACGTCCTCCTCTGCTCGCCCTCGGTCTCTCCACCACAAGTAAACAATCACTATCATCACAATGACTATGTATCCCTAGAGTGGTCCTTAACAAAGAAGCCAGAGATACATCAAAAGGTCATGGGCTGCGGTGTTCACAGCGAAGTCCGTGGGGGTGTGGCCAACAAAAAAACAATAATTGAGAACAATAGGGTTACAAGAGCCAATATATGAAGCGAAACAAAAAACAATAATTGAGAACAATAGGGTTAACAAAGAGCCAATATATGACAGTCAGAAAGTCATGGCCGCGTTTCACATGCGAAAAAGCCTTGGGGTGTGTCACAGAAAACAATAATTGAGAACAATAGGGTTAACAAAGAGCCAATATATGACAGTCAGAAAGTCATGGCTGCGTTTCACATGCGAAAAAGCCTTGGGTGTGTCACAGAAAACAATAATTGAGAACAATAGGGTTAACAAAGAGCCAATATATGACAGTCAGAAAGTCATGGCTGCGTTTCACATGCGAAAAAGCCTTGGGTGTGTCACAAAAAACAATAATTGAGAACAATAGGGTTAACAAAGAGCCAATATATGACAGTCAGAAAGTCATGGCTGCGTTTCACATGCGAAAAATAGCCTTGGGTGTGTCACAGAAAACAATAATTGAGAACAATAGGGTTAACAAAGAGCCAAAATGACAGTCAGAAAGTCATGGCTGCGTTTCACATGCGAAAAAGCCTTGGGTGTGTCACAGAAAACAATAATTGAGAACAATAGGGTTAACAAAGAGCCAATATATGACAGTCAGAAAGTCATGGCTGCGTTTCACATGCGAAAAAGCCTTGGGTGTGTCACAGAAAAAACCTACTTCTGGAATGGGGTTAACCTACTTATGTAAAACACATATGTAAAACACTGGAGATCTAGGGACCTAGCCATCTCATTTGCTGCTTCGAGGTCACATTCATGGGATTCATGGGACTGGTGATTCGTTTGGATTCACAGGATGGATGAAGCCTTGTTTTGCAAGTTTCATGAATCTCCATGTTGATGCTTTCCGCAATTCATGAATCTCCATATATATATATATCCATTTTCCCTTGAACGATTCAACGATTCCATGTGAAAAAAAAAAACCTCTAAATTCCTTAATCCATGCATTTTTCCAATGCTACGTAGGTAGCCAGTCAGCGGCCTCCTCTCGTTTTCGCACACGCCTGGGTTTTCGCTTCTGCGGCAAGGACATCAAACACATTCTGCCCATCAGGAGTGAATAAACCCATCTGCGAACCATGGTGCTGGTATATAAAAACCTACAAAACTGGGTCATTTATGGATTTTATGGGGCAAGTCTGTTGGGATTCATATTCCAGCACCATGGTTCGCATTAATGGGAACATGGAATAAATTTGAATAAATGAGGTTGTCACAAGGCATCCAAAAACGAAGTCATCCAAGATCAGGCAGCGATGCCCAGGCACTCGGCTTCGTTGCGTTGGATGAGGTTCGGCTTGTGCGACCAGGGTTCAATGGTGCCAGGAGGGATCATGTAGCAGCCTGGATGTGTCTGAAAATAGTGTACCCCTAAACCCAATGGTTAATGATCATTATCCCTATTAAATGGCTATAATTGGGAATATACCCTATTTTCAGACAAACCCACCTGGAAAGAGTGGAGCTATTCGCTCTCCAGCTTCGAAGTGTGAAATCAAGGGTTTCAAAATGTTTCAAAAATAGGCCTTGTGAACCACCAAGGAACATCCAAGAAATACTGACTATTGGGTTCATGAGCCGCTTAGCCATTGTCACCTTCAGCACGGTTGAATCAATGATGAAAATGGAGGCAGCAACAGAAATGATAATTTTTCATGGACGGCTGCAAAAATGCGCAGCCAAGGTTCTCTCTGGAACCAAGTAAAATTTACGGTCAAACCATCTGAAATGGGGATATCACTTCTATGTACCGCCAGAAGAGGGCCACAAGTTGAAAGTTCCGCTGGGATAAGACTCCACAAGTTGCTGGCCATCTTGGTCTTGCTCCGTTGAGAAAGCAGTGTTTATGAGACTGGAAATATGTCGCTTGGTTGGGAAAACTTACAGGAACCCAGGGCGGAACCCATAGGTTTTTATGCACTGTTACCGGAACATCTCCTTGCAGCCATGGGTTTCTATCCTCAAATCTGGGGGTGTCCAGCAAATCCCATCCTCCAATGTGCACCTGGGACTGCCATATGGGGACCTGGCCCAGCGAGTTTCGCTGCGCGCTGCTGGGGATGATTTTTTCACAGCGGTTCGAAACATCGGAAGCAGACTATGAAACGAGAATGAATCTGGTTGGTGGTTTTAACATGTTTTAACCATCTTGAAAAATATGAAAGTCAATGGGAAGGATTATCCCATATCTTATGGAAGATACAAAATATTTGAAACCGCCAACCAGGAATCCGTTTGGTTCCCAGGCTGAAGCATGCTGAAGCCCCTATAGATATCTATAGATTATAAGTTTCCCATTTTTCAACCTCTATTGATATCAGATTTCCATAGATTTCCCATTGTTAGTTCCACTGCTATGATATCAGATTTCCATAGATTCCCATGATATCAGATTTCCATAGATTTCCATTTGATAACAGTTCCTTTTGTTCCACCGTTTTCCGATTTCCACCACTTAGCTGTCAGCCGAGTCACTCATTCTGGCCGACTGCGCCGTTTCCACCAACTGGTGGGGGCTGAGGAAGGGAACCGCTTGCACGGAACCTCGCCATGTGCAGATTTTATGGGATGCTCATGAGTTTTCTTAGGGGATATTTATGGAGTTTTCATGGGCTAATATATAGTAGTAGTAGTAGTAGTAGTAGTAGTAGTAGTAGTAGTAGTAGTAGTAGTAGTAGTAGTAGTAGTAGTAGTAGTAGTAGTAGTAGTAGTAGTAGTAGTAGTAGTAGTAGTAGTAGTAGTAGTAGTAGTTAGTAGTAGTAGTAATAATAATAATAATATATATATATATATAACTCATATATGATAAATTATGATAATCTACCCACTGGTGTCATCAAACGTGGCTAGCTGGGGAAATGCCTCATTTAATTAATTAAATTCAGAGGCTTTCCTGGGAAAATCATCGAACTAAATGGTGGATTTCCAATTGCTATGTTTGATTGCCGGATGATACCTTCCAGAAACTCACCAGTTGATGATTTGATGGTGCATCATGTTGCATCCGTGTTCCATTGTTTCTTGAGGTTTCAAAATACAAGTTTGTAAAGGGGTCCTACTTCAACAGATGGGAAAAGGTGTCACATGGTGTCACCATGGGAATCCGGGAATCATGAAATTTTGCACGCTCCGGTCAAAAAATGGGCTAAACAATCCCATTTATATATTATAAATATATTTTATAAAAGGGGTTTCCATGGATTTCCATTATATTCCATTAAATCCTATCATTTATAATAGGGATTATTTAAAATGGGTTCAATGATTTTCCCAGCAGACCTCCATGGCTGGTTCAGGGATTTCCATGAATTTCCTGGATTTCCCATGTGAAAAAACCGGAGCCAGCGCGGCGCCGCGGCGCCTCTCACATTCTGCGCTGCAGCGTCCATGGGATCAGTTACTCATCGAGTCATCACACCGCGGATTGGGAGAATTGGAGGATCATTTCAGTTCGTAAGTGGTTTACCACCCGGGTGGTCCCATGTGATCCCCTGAAAATGGTTGGATAACCCGGGGAACAAGCTCGAAATGGAGTCAATTTGCAGAAATACTGGTTCCAACAAAGGGCTGAAGAGCCGCTAGGGCCCGCATGAAGAGCCTAGGGCCCGCAGACAAGGCTAAAATCATTCCCAGGGTACCATTTTTTCACACAAACCCACATGTGTATGTATGCATTTTTTGGGGGGCCGGCGATAGTTTTTCAATACAATCATGTGTGCAGCCTTGACTTCTTGCTCCTGTGGTGCCAGTGCTCTTGCGTAGGTTCATTGCTGTTTTGCTGAACAGGACTTTCCACTGGCTGAGCGGAATGCGTTTCGTGTCAGGCCATCAGATGGTGATCCGATCCAGTATCCAGAGATCTCCAGAGGATCACTTCTTGAGCCCCCAGGTTCAACATTCAAAACGTCCTGGTGCCGGAATTGTGACATGCTTGATATAATAATATAGCTGGATGTTCGTGTCCTAGTTCATTTGACCTATCCAAAGCATCTCTGTTTCACTCTGTTCCCACCTCGGAAGCTGCAATGCAAGTCGCCAGCCCCAGCCATACCTGCCATGCGGCAAGGCGACAGAAGCATCCTTCGGGCCAGAGGTTGGAGAGAGTTAATCGTCATTTCTCAATTACATCCCCAATATAACTGGAGATACGGCTAGTATAACCCACTATAATCTCCATGACTATCTCTTCACACTTCGATGAAAACTGCCAGTGGTTCAAGCATCGACACACGAATCGAGCTGCTTGAGAGGCTTTTCAGTGGATTTGGGACACTGCAGACACCCTCAATCGTCAGAAACCCTGCAAGATAGTGACCCGTAGTTAGCCAAGTTGGTTTATAATTGATTTGAATAGGGTTTATGATACCTAAAGTATCCTAAAGTTGGATGGGCTTGTAAACCAACTTATAACTGGGGAGGGGAGTCACCTTGCCTTTGCTTCGCCAGTTTAAGAGCTCCCGTCACTGGGCCCCCGCACTGTGGGCCGCAGCGACGCGCAGCGCCACCGGCCGCAGCCCATCTTTGGTTCTACATGATGTCATGGGATGAAAGTCACACGTTTTTATGAGTCGAAGTGCTTCAAGAATTTCAAGATGTCATCTGGCAAGTCAATTGCACTGCAAATGGTGTGCTGTCTTCCAAGCTGGGGGCGCAGGCGCAGAACGGGGAACTGTCAGGAACTGTCCAAAACATTGGGAGGTCGGCTTCAGCAAACCCTGGCCGCCCATATCACAGCAACTGTGGTGCCCACTGTAGACCTTCACCTTGTCTTGACATGCTGAGTTCAACTCTGGCGATTCATTTGAGATTCTATGCATATCCAGACATAGTAGTCCTCAATGGTCCTCAAAAAGATAGAAATATCATGACACATCCTACTAAAACAAGTAAGAAATCACTTTTCTATCTGTCCGAGGGTTACTTGAAAGGTGTAAATCAATCGGCATCAGCCAACCATTCTTCTGGGTCCAGATGCCAGCCCATCGCAGGATATCGCAGGGGGTCAGGACCTCTGGGTCTGCCTCCTCCAATTTCTCCAGGACTAGAGACGTCATCTTGTTCACCTTTTATTGGCCCAGCATAGCGACCGAATTGGTCGCATTGGGGTCAGCACGGAATCATCATTGGGTTGATTGGTTTGGGAAAATCTGAAAGAGAAACCCTGTCGATTGGACCGAAAAAGGCATTTGTCAAAACAATCCCGGCAAATCCCAAAGATTCCCACATGAACAACACAGCAAATGGCATTACCACAGCAGCCCCAGTTTGCTGAAAACCAACGAAAGCCCAGAGGATTCCACTGGTGCCCGGACAGTGGGGTTCCAAAAGAGCTCCCCATCACGCAGCAACATGGGCATAAGGTTCGGAATCTGGCGGGATGTTTTGAGACGACTTATGGCCGACCGATTTCCCTGGTTTTCAGGATGTAAGAAGCTTGAAACTCTGTACTGGCAAGATAGCCCAGAGTGTATCATGATGTATCATGTATCTGGCAAACAACTCTCCGGCTACCTGCGGCCTGACACGAAAACATGATTCTGTGAAAAGAGATGCCGCATACATGCCGGCGGTTTCGATTATCTCCCAAGTTTCAATCGGTGAATGGATGATGTCTTTGATACCTCAATACCGTCTCATTATACAATCATTATACTATAGTTGGTTGATACATATAGGTTTCCCAAATCTATGGGTTATCATAAATCCCCAATAAATTAGCTGATATCTATGGCTGCAATCAGCTGCCACATGAATCCAGTCGCCACAGGCGAACCAGCTGATCCGCGAAGTGGCTCAACAACTGCGAAACACGCTCGTCCTGCGGTCATTTCTGATGGTCGCTGAATGGCTGAATGGATATCTGAATGGATTGGCGAAAAAGGAATTTCTCCGTGTACTGTGTGTTGACCCCAAAATGGCAAAGCCAATCTGAAATAATCTGAATGAGCCATTCAGATCCATCATTAAGATCCATTCTTTTTTGGCTTTCACGATCAATGGCCATGTAAGAAGGACATCCCCATGTCAAATCTGGTCAGTTAAATATATGGTACAGTACTATTAGGTAGCTCCATCTGTTGGATCAGATCTCCCATGGATTCGATCTTGATTTCTGCTCGTGGCGGTGGCGTCCTTCCAGAACTGGAGAACAGATTGAAGGGTCTGAGCATTTTGCGAGGTAAACAACCTCACCATATGCCTCGGCAGGACGGCACTAGAGTGACTAGAGCCGCCCTAGTAGAGAAAGGAGTAAAAAGGAGTTGCAGTTCAACTATTTGAGTTGTCATCATCATCATCATCATCATCAACATCATCAACAACACCAACACACAACCGGTATCCACCAACTACCCTCTGGTAAATTAACATAGCAATGGAAAATCACCATTTTCAATGGGAAAATCCACAATAAATGGCCATTTTCAATAGCTATGTTAGTTTACCAGAGGGTACATCCCGTTTTTTTTTTGTCTTGATTCTTCAAACCGAACTGAGGAAGCCGCCGAACCAGTAAGGGCCTCAGCACGGGATTCAGGGTTTTGCCAACTGGGGAGCCAGTCAATCGAAAACGATGGGAATTCACTAGTAACACCGAGATGTTCAGAATTCGCAATATATATATATAATATCATATATATATATACATTATATATATATGTATATACATGTATATTATATATATGCAGTATACAACATTCATGTATACATGTATACATATATACACTAATATACAGAGTATTGCACATGAATTCCACCCAGGCACATGGTTCCCTGTAGGTCCTCGGGTTGCATCACCTGCACCAGCGCAGGATCACAGGTAATTCTGCCTGGATATGGATAGAAAGCCATAGAAAAGGACATGATATCCATGATATATATATATATATCTTATATATCTTATATGGATATATATCACAGCCATAATTATATATATTATGATATATATATATATATATATATATCATGATATGGAATGTTTATGATATATATTATTATGATATATATGGATATATAATGATATATATTATGATATATGTCAACCATGTACGGTGTATTTACCTACAAAACTGGGTCATAGAAATGGTGCAAATGTTGGTATTCATATTCCAGCACCATGGAGCATATATATTATGATACATGTCAACCATGTATATGATATGGAAAGTTTAATTCTTACTTAATAAAAAACATATGGACCCATATGGATATCCCGTCCCTCTTTCACTTTGCACACGACCCAAACGAAACCTTGCTTGATTAGTTGGATCTGTGAATGGGGGGGCACTAAAACAGGGGGGGAAATACGAGGCGAAGGGACTAATATATATATATAATATAATATATATATAATATAATATATATATAATATAATATATATATAATATAATATATATATAATATAATATATATATATAATCATCATCATCATACATAAATGCAAACACATCCCATGCATGTCTCACTTTAAGAGTTTCAAAAGACTGCTGGAGTTTTGTGGCACGACGACCTGTGATAACATGAAGTACGAAGTCCAGGTGTGCGAAGTGCGTGTTTGACATCATGCACTATGCAACCAAATGGGAACATGATGAGTAGCCAGTAAAATGTGGGGTACTCAATCTCTGGGCGAAACCATTTGCCAAAAAACAGGCTTTGAGTTTACACATCTGACAAAGTTCATATCGGATATGCCTGGTTTTTTGTTCAACCAGTTCAGTGGATGGCTGGCGCCCTATCGGGGAAATGTTGCAGCACAAAATGCATGATATTTTTGAGCGTAGAATCCATGTGACCCATTTTTGTTTACATCATTTTCCCCCGAAGCCATCTATCATGAATCATGATATCTGATACACCCTGGTAAATTAACTTGTTGACCCTGAAAATCACCAATTTTTAATGGAAACTAGTCTTCCAACCCCGATGACTGCCAGGGTCAATCTCTTAATTTACCAGAGGGTAGTATATAATAATGATTAATAATGGTTAATAATGGATAATAATGGATAATAATGGTTAATAATGGATAATAATAATAATAGTGGATATTACATAATATAATGGTTCAATTAATAATTAATAGTAATATCCACTATTATAATATCCACTATTACATAATATCTATATTAATCTGGTATCTGATGGTTCAACTTCATCCCCATACTTTGATCTTGCTGCGCTTGCTGCGCTGCGAAAATCTCGGATCTGGCGACCTTCGTGATTTCCGCCAGCTCGGCAATCAAGAGCACTTCTTTTGGCGTGTTGGACCTCGGAGTAGCACCATTTATGTGGAGGCTATGCATGTAACGAAGAAATGTGAACCAATAAAGTGATTGTAGATATGTATATATATATATATACAAATACAACAATTAAATACAATTCAACTATACAGTATACACATCTACGGCATACATATATAGTATATATTATAGTATATTATAGTATATTATAGTATAGTATAATATAGTATAGTATGGTATAATATAGTATAGTACATTATACGATATACATATAATATATGAGTATGTAATAATCTAAACAAAAAAAAAACGAGAGAAATCCATAGTCTGCTGCTCCAGACTCGTGGGACTGCGGCAAGTAGTTACAAACAGCCTGGCCAGGTCAGAGAATTTTTCCTACCCCCTGGTAAACGTTTACACCAAACCATGGAAAGATCACCATGATCCACCATTTTTGATGGGAAAATGATGGGAAAACCATGGGAAAATGGTGATTTATATGGAAAGATCACCATGATCCACCATTCTTTATGGGAAAATGATGGGAAAACCATGGGAAAATGGTGATTTATATGGGCAGATCCACCATTTTGAATGGGAAGACTCACTATTTCGACTGGGCCATGTTCAATCGCAAACTGTTAGTTTGCCAGAAGGTACGGGCAAATTTAGATGACAAATTCATACTGTAATTACTGGCAAAATCTGGCAAACATCAGGGCTTCGGTTCAACAAACTCGGAGCTTTGAAGGAGGCTTCATCTGCATCAGACTCCCCTCCTCTAGGCATTTGCAGCTCAGGCGTGGCTCCTTCTCCAAAATCAACAGCCTTGGTGATGTCAACCGAGCAGCGGCCAGAGAAACTGGCTGAAACTGGCTGAAGCTTCCGTGGATCGTCCCAGGTTTGAAAATATCATTCTCTCAACAAACAGGAAAAGTGACAGTGACTGTCTAATTCAAAATCTCTGTCAGCTCCGAAGATGGCGGTCGCACTGTACATATCAGGTTTAGAGATCATGGTCAGCTGGCAATTCACACTCAGTCAACAAGCTTAATTCCCTCAGAATCGTCATTTCTGCTGGTGGGCTGGTGGATGATTGTCCAAAGCTTGCTTAGATACCTGTGGTATTGCCATATTGGGTTCATCCGTAAATAGGGCGTGCCCCAAACTTTGAATTTGCGCAAGATTCATTCATTATAAATCGAATGATTTTAAAGGTAGCCTATTTTGCAACAAAATCATCAATCACTATCAAACACAGTTATTGAATATATTTGAATATCAATAACCACTGCACTCAAAGTTTCCAATGATCAAATGGACCAACCGATGGTTTCTTCATCACCCAGGACCCGAAAAAAAACTCGACTTGGCCAGCCACATGCAGTGCACCAGCTCCTTGTGGTACATCGAGACTATTGGAGTTTGCCGGTCCCAACAAAGCCATTCATTGGACTTGTGCCTGAGACTTCCAGAGGTTTTTCCAGGTTTTTGGCACCCAACATGGGCAAATTCCGAATGGAACAAACGGCCTTTCAATAAATCTAGCTATAGCTGAGTGATGGTGCGCTAAGTCGCGCTGAGTTCCAGGACTCTCATGTGTCTGATGTGGGACTGTTGTGGCCCTGGCCTAACAGCGTTTCAGGGAGTATTTCATGATATATAACAATTAGTTATAGGATGTTATAGGAGAGCTGTTGGGCCAGGGCCATAAGTGTACAATCCCTTTTTTGGGGGTGCTGAAACGCTGAGCTCCCTACAGAGGCAGCAAGGTTTCCAGCAGCAGCCTTCTTTGAGCCTGTCATCCCCAGGCAGTGTGGAACCAAAAAGATTTCATAATTAGATGATTCGTAGAGCTGAAAATCACTGAACATCTTGAGTTCCACATTCTTCACTTAATTATTCTCAGCCATGGCTGCCCTGGTTTCCATGGTGATCGAAACACCACAAGAAAACATTCGCCAAACAGGTTGAAGTCGCTGACTTGCCTCACCCAGGGGAAGTTGAAAGCCTCTGATGATGGGTCCTAACACCTGACGCGCGATTTAAGGAGGGTTGATCATGGTTGATCGATGCCAAAAAGGAGATCTTCGTCCAATTCAAACCCCATGACGGATCCATGGTGCTGCTATATATGGTGTGCCATGGATCCCATCAATATACCCCCTTTATGTTAGCATATCATACCATGGATGCGTCATGGTAATTAATGGTAATTAGCCATGGTAATCATGGTAATGGTTGATAAGCCATGATCAATGGTGCCTGCATGAGTGGAGCCAATGGTGCAGACTTGTGCACGAAGCGCGCCGCACTCTTCAAGGGCCTCACACACCGGGAAGGCAACACCAGAAACACTGGAAAAACGGAGGATTTTACCATATGTTACCATATTTTACCTATCAAATACGTATCAAATATATGGATATATATGTAGGCCATGAATAAATTGGCCATTATATGGGACTGTCCTATGAATTGTCCCGAAATCACCAATTCTAGGACTGCTTCTTGGTGTGTTTGAAATATTTTGAATGGGCTACTCCTAAAATCCACTACCATCATTTTAGCCACTCCAATGGCCACTGATATGTTCCATTTCTGGACGAAGCCTTAAAATCGAAATCCCCATATACCCTCTGGTAATGACTAACATAGCTATTGAAAATCTCCATGTTTAATGGGTAAATCAGCTATAAATGGCAATTTTCAATAGTTATGTTAGTTTACCAGAGGGTATGTCCCTTTATACTTCATAAAATGGTTGGTTTTAGCATTAGCCGTCCCTGGTCTTGGAGCCACGGTCCGTGCTGCCATCATCAACAAATGTTGGCAGGACGCACCATGCGGAAGGTGTAAGTACAGTAACTGCTAGGTAGCTGGCATGTAGCTGGTGAGTAGCTGCTAAGTAACGTAAGTAGCTGATAAGTAACTATGATCCAAAGATTTATGGTGTTTCCCTTTAACATAGACCAGCCAGCATCCACAAGCGACAAACTGCAGGGACGCACCTGCCGATGACCCCCCGAAGCTCTGCTCTTTTTCGGGGGAATTTCTCGTAGAGCCACAGCAGGATGTCCCGCAAAAAGGGCCATTCCGCCTCGCTTTGAAGCTGATGTGGATGGATACCTCACCATCTCAGATTCACAAATGCTTATAGTTTATGGATGTTGATGGGTGTTCAAGCAAAGACACTTCGAAGCTGGCCCGGGTCAAGGTATTTAGTTCTCCATGTTTGACCCATCGTGGATAGGGATTAATTTTGATGGTCGCTACCTTTGTACAAAGAATAGCAAAGAATAGAACGGTTGATATGCAACGGTTCTATAGGTAATGGTCTGATACGCTCTGAACAGATTTTGATTGGAGCTGGTCACTTTTAAACACTGTCCAATGGTTTTTCAGAAAAAGTGACCAAGCGTGACTTTCCATCACCACCTGCATTCCTGCAACTGGAAGGGAAAAATCATGTGGGAAAACCCTAAAGGTTGTGACCCATAACTAGCTGATGTTAAGATCAAATTAATAATCAACCCCGAATTAATCAACACTCACATTCCCCAAACAAATGTTTGGCAATACTACTTTGGGTTGGTCCCTCCCTATTAATAAACATGTGCGACCCCCTATTAAACAACACCCTGCTCAGAAATCCTAATTGTGTGGTAATCAGGATAGATATATATATATATATACATATATAACAATAATAATAATAAATAATAATGATAATAATAATAATAATTATAATTGTAATAATAATAATCATCATCATCATTTTATAATATTTTAGATGGTTTTAATTAGTTGGTTTTTAATGGTTGAAAAATGTTGACGTCTTCAAGGGATGTCCCATGCCCAATCTCACCATCCCACCCGGCAGGCAGGTTGGTTGTTTCTTATGACAAGCCCTAGTTTTTTATCGGGGGGAACTCTTACCTTCCTGGGGGGGAGTATTAATACGAACTTGGTATGAAAAGTTGTTTCATGTTGTTTCAGGATGAGGTTCTCATCACCATAAACTCGAGTTCAGCTACTTGTAAACGATGCTCTTTCCATGATTTTGTCCATGTTGTTTTTCCATGTTCCATGGGATCCGCCTGCTGAGCACTGCCATCGAGTCGCGAACAAAGGCTCCAAAGGAGCTCGCCACACTGGAGCGCTGGGGAAAGATGCAGGGTTTAGGTGGCTGTATGCTCCGGTACTCGCAACTATATGTAACTATCCCATGACGGATCCATGGTGCTGGTATATATATGCTAACATTGGGGGTATATTGATGGGATCCATGTCACCATATATAGCAGCACCATGGATCCTATGGGTATTGTAATTTAAAAACTAGAATTGTGCATTTGTAATGCATTTGTCATGTTTGTTGACTAAACAGCTTGGTGACCATCATGAGTTTCCCGATGAAACAAGCCTTCGGCAGGCCCCAAGCAGTCAAAACATGTCACTTTTCGTTGGGAAAAGCCATGCTTCATGACCCAGTGATCAGTGGGTTGACCCACATCTTGAGCTTGAAATCACCCATTCTATTGGTTAGAGTTAGAGACACTTTTGTTTTCCAAGTAGAGCTCCTACCCTGCTTGTGGCCATGTTTGAAAGGGAGACGACGGCACCTGCTCCTCTGCTTCCGCGACATCGAATTCGGGCGCTCGGACCATGGCCCTGACAAGACACTGATCATTTTATCTATGCGGCCAAGCAAACCGTTTGGCGATGACAGCAATAAAGTTGGGGATAGTCAGATTAACCATAGATTACCAATAGATTGACCATAGATTAATTGACCATATCCCTATGGATCCAAACACTGTCTGAGAAGGTACTTAACCCTCCAAATTATAGTAAATTATACCCCAAACACTTCCTAAGAAGGTACTTGGATCCATAGGGTATATAGATTAACCATAAATTAACCATAGATCCATCAAAAATTGCGACGCAAAGTTCCTTGGATGACTCCCAGCAGCTTGACCGGCGCACCAAAAGATCTGTTGGACCTTCACAACATAAGGCTGCGACCTCAGCCACTTCCAAAATGGAAGGATCAGGGCGAGTCGAGTCAAAAGCCTGGAAAAATTATAGAAATCGTATGTATATGTCAATGTCATATGTATATAAATTATAGAAATCGTATTATATATATATATATTATGTATTATTATGTGTACATAATTATATATATATATTACTTGATATTCATCTGATACAAGAGTCATTCTGTCACATTAGATTTACTCAAAGATTTGATAGTGGTGCGAATTGAACACCGAAGGCCTCCCCAGGAGCATCTGGGGTCCCGACTCAGCCGTACGCCACGAGCAAGCCAGAGACAAGAGCTGAAAGAGGCCCCTGGCATTCTACAAGAGGTAAACCCAATAATCCGAATAGATCCTAATAGTAATACAAGGTGGTATCCCATAGTTAGCTAAGTAGCTTAACTCGGGTTTATGGTGATTGGAACTAAAGTTAGATGGATAGTGAACCACCTTATAACATCTGCTAGGGGGCACCACCTGTCCGGAATTGAACCCCTAAAAAAATCTTCAAATTGGGATATGGGGATTTCATCGATCCAATCATAAACCCACCTTACTATAGATGTTTTCATGTATATGGATCAAAATTACTGGAAACAACGAATTTCTTTGGTAACTTTACTCATCATCCAAGCATTGGCGTAACGTTTGAGCCACACGCACTGGGCTATGTCTCAGAAATGCGGTGTTATACCCATGAATCAATGGATTGGTTTAAGGGAAAATCTACAAGAAACCATAGATTTTCCCATTATATTTATATAATATATAAATATATTTAAATATGGGCCATGGGGTTTTCCTGTACATGTTCCCTTAAACCAATCCATTGAAAAACATGTCGTTTGAATTCAAGATATGATGATGAAGCATGAGATTCTGTCGTAGCCTCTCGGACCCACATGGAGATGAGAAATCATCGTTGATGCTACCGTTCTCCATCAATCAGAGTCAGGTTTCCAACTGGTTGGTGGTGCAATAACCATCTTGAAAAATATGAGTTCGTCAATGGGAAGGATGACATCCGATGTCCATTTCATCCCATATATAAAATGGAAAATAAAAGTCATGTTTGAAACCACCAACCAGCCAACAGTTGGCACAGCAACCTCACTGCAACTTGTGGTGAGCCATCACTGCTTTCGACTGTTTTTCTCGTGTTTTTCAGATCGTCGCCAACAAAACACCCCCAAGCCCCCAAGGAAAGGAATCTATGCTGCTTGATACCAGTTTTTTTTGGATCAACTACTAATAAGACTTGAAAGTGGCTGATATAAATTTCATTCACTGCGTTAAATGGAGGTTTCCTAAAGTGGGGGTACCCCTAACTCATCCATATTTTCATAGGGTTTTCCATGAAATAAACATAAATAAACCATCAAAATTCAAGAGGCTCTGTTTCCACAGTTTCATTCTGAATCGGGGAACCCCAAAAAAACATGAGCGACATTTCACATGCAGAGGATTCATAGCATTTAAGGGGTGATATATCCCATGACAAAAATCACGATATCGTATAACTGTAGCTATTGAAACGTTACGAAAAACCATAAAATTAAGGGTTACTGTTGGTTACAGTAACCATGGTTTAAACTTGAATATCACCATTGATTCGCCATTCCATCACCATATTTTGATTGGTTCAATATGGTTCAATCGCCATAAAACGCCCTCTAGAGCAATTCACCATTGATTCGCCATACTTTGCGACATCATCGGGCTCATTCCTTCGAAAACTGCAACAAATCGTATGATTCCAACCCCGCGCAACGATTTCTTAAAAAAAAATCACCTCAGAAGCCCATTTTTGATGTAAACCCCTAGTTATATTACAAAATATCACAAAATACATCGAACTAGAATTTTAAATCGCCATCAATTGATATCTACACCATTTTTCAGCCATTCAATTCCATATTATTACCGTATTATTACCGTATTGAAACATTTGAAACTCATTTCAATGACAGGTTTTATCTCTTGTGGGATGATTTGCCATCTGCCAGCGCCCGGCTCGTATTTCAATCGTGGCAGTGATCACGCATAGACGTCCGCATCGAAGGCATAGTCCCGAAACCTCGCGTTTCCGTTCAGCTTCCCAGAATGGCGATGACTTGGGGATGACAGCATTGGGTGTACCACATTATATAGTATTTATATATAGGCAGATGGTATATTATAGACATATGGAATTATATGGTATATTATAGATATTTATATGGTATATTATAGACATATGGATTGAAGATGAACTATAAAACTATTTAAAATTGAGCTACATGTTTCTATATTATGTGTGTAATATACAGTATCATACTACGTATCTACATGCTAGGAGCAACAATCATGGGTCAAACTCTTGGCATTGCCGCTCGGCTTGGGTCCCAGAAACTCACCGCTCTTGACCAAGGAAAGAAGAGCCTGGGACACAGAATGGACGGGTGGGGTACTACAAGCATCTACAAGCTATGTCCAGAATGGCATTCGCGTATTTTTAAAGTTCCGCTTTCAAGATACTTTTTGTCGGAAGATTTGGAGGGTCCCCCATCTTTTGCCACAGGTACACACTCAAACTGGCTGGATTCCTATAGTAGATCTACATCACTCCCAAGCATCAGTCGGCCCCTGCAAACCCTGCAGCGCCTATACTTTTTGGACGCGCAATCGATGTTGCATCTGTGACATACACACATCATTGCTGCAGTGTTCCATGTTTGTTGACATCCATTCCCTCCAGCGATGCTAAACGCATCAGCGAGGACGATTTCTGACAAAGAGTTTGGCTGCCCCTGTGAGTGATCTCCATGTGGTTGCAGGCTATGTAAAACTGGATGATGGACAACAAGCGGCTCCCAGGGGCCGAGGGGCGCGGAAAATGTGTGGAACTTCCAGGATGTCTAGCACATCAAGGAAGGCAAAAGCTGAAAACCTGTCTGCTTTGCAGATGCCACGCTGTCTGCGGCAATGGTGGCCGTGTACCACCAGTTTTTACTGGCCTTGCCATTGAAACCTGTCCTGGCCGGATGAATTCAGTTGTTGTCAGTTGTTTTCCTGGGCTCAAACTTTGTCTATACGCCGTGTGTGTCAATGACTTCAAATGTCAACAACCAAAAGGCCAGGCTTGGAGAGCCCTGGGCCATCCAGTCACCACAGGTACATTGAGAGGCTTAGCTAATCACAACCTCCTGTGGTACTCTGACAATCTCCTTATCATCGAAACCTGGGCCAAGTCATCTCCGGTGCCAGGTCCAGGAGGTTTGGGACTTGGGATAAGGCTGTCAATGTTTCACGCAATGAGACTTACTGGTGCGTAAAAAACGCAGGGAATTTTCGGGAATGATCCACCATTTTCGAATAATAATCATCCCAGCAACCCCCAGCAACCCATCCAGCAACCCTACGTAAAAAACACCAGATAAGATCAATTTCACCGGATGTGTACGAAGAGTCTACAACAAATCACCATTAAGTGTGTGGTCATTTCTGGATACCAGCTAGTCGCCCTTAGGATTTTTTTCGAGATCGCCGGTCGCAGACTGTACCGATCGATACATGCGCCTGGAAAGACAGTTATTTAAAGGAAACCATCTGGCAGAACAGTGGTCCACACTTTCCAAAAATCTAAAAAAAAAAAAACACGGGATCTGCTGATGCAGATAGCTGGATTCAACTGTGGCTATGGGTCATAACTCCAGGTCCTCAAAATGTGAGATGCAAGGGGTGTGTGTATGCGTATAGATGTATGTGTATTTGCATGTCATGTGTGTGTATGTGTATGCAGATCTACCTATATTATATACACATTTATCACTTGTATAAGTTCTAGAAAGTCATAAATTCTATCTTTGCTCCATCTCCCTATTTATTCATCACTTGTGTAAGTTCTAGAAAGTCATAAGTTCTATCCTTGCTCCATCTCCCTATTTCATTGTCACACCCCAGCGTTTCGTTGGCTTTGTCTTAAAAATATGTCAAAATCCAAAATCATTTAGCTGAAAACTATCCCCATGAAAAGTTGTGTATTTGTTTCATAAATCACAAATTTTCGGACACAGCCAAATCACATATACATATATATATATACACATATATATATTATATATTATATATATATATATATATATTATATATATATATTGTATATGTATTGTATATGTATTGCATTGTTCTATCCGTATTCCCCTTAGATAATCCCAGATATCACCGCGCCTAGGCTTCGGCTCTTGGCGATCAGTGCATCCAAGGTGGGCTCTGCGATCTGCGGCGTGCGCGCCATGATCCACAGGTAGCGCCGGTCCGGCACACCGATGATGCAGGTGGAGTAGTCCTCGCGATGTCATGGGAAAACCATGGGGAAAAGCCTGGCATTTACCATCTGGTTATGACTAACAGATAGCGAACTGGAAAATCCCAACCATAAATGGAGGTTTCGATCGCTGGGAAAATCATCTATTTCGATTGGGGCCATCTATACCATGGCTATGTTAGTCATAACCAGAGGGTACCGTGATTTTAAGCATCCAACTATAAGTGATTTCACTGGGGAATAAAGGTGGTACGATTCTGATATACTGCAAGGGGAAGATAATTGGATGTATAGCTAACAACATAATAGGCATAGTATAACAGAATATACTGTATACTAATTTAATAGATTAATAAAAATTGATAATCTATCAATAATTCAATGTTTGCGCAAAATAACGATTATAAATTGCAACAACAATCAGCATACTTCAATTACGATTCTAACGAAAAGTAATCCCGTAATATACCATAATAATACCATAACCCATAGGATCCATGTATGGTATATATGCTAACATTGGGGGTATATTGATGGTAAATGTCACCATATATAGCATACATGGATCCTATGGGTAATACCATAATAACTACAATATGGATGTGGGTCAAAACCCTGTACCCCCAGTGAACCTCAAGGTTGATGGTCATCCCTTATACCACATGATTAGTAGGTTTTGACCCATAGCCATATCAACGATAGAGAATAGACAATACAAAAAAAACGCACGACATGATACACACATACTGATGGTAACTCCTGACAGATGGATCAAGTTGCCCCCCCCTCCCGCTGTGTTCCTCGGCGCAGTCGACAACGAGGTATGCAAGACGCAAAGGAATGAAGACTCCTGGCCAAGGTCAAGCTGTGCTTGTGACACCACACTTGGAAGATCAAAGGAATGGTAGGGGAAGATTTAGGCTACGAGTATGTCAGCTTTCTACATCAGGACGTCTTCATCATCTGCACATAGATGATTATGATCATAGACGATCATAGGGGAAATTGATATCATAAATTAATCATTGGATTGGTATTTTTTTTAAAAAAAAATCTGAAATTGATATATATATATATAATTATATATATATTCCTATCATTTAGATGATCATCAATGGTCATTGAGTCACCTATTCACCTTGTCACCTCAAGTCATCTCACCCCAGACATTGACCATGGTGGAAAAAATCCAGGGACTTACGGACCTACTGGCCATGCAACCCAGCCAGCGAAAACGTCCTTAAATAGCGGTTTGATGCGAGCCATGGCCCAGAATACTATAGATGATCATAAGATGATTGATATTGCCTGTCAAAAATGGTGGAAAAATCCATACCTTTAGTTACCCTCTGGTAATGCCTGGTAATGACTAACAGTTTGCTATTGAACATGGCCCAGTCGAAATAGTGGATTTACCCATTCAAAATGGTGCTGTTCTATAGTTATGTAAACGTTTGCCAGAGGGTAGTTGGTAGTTGGGCTAACACCCCAGCCCATTGGTTTCCCCTAGCTGCCTACGAAAAATTAGCCATGAACTGGTGGATGTTAGCCTTAACCGTCCGTGGTGCCTATCTTGGGCGAGATGGCCCATTGAGTGCAGGCATCATTGACCACCTGGAAGGGAAAAAGGTGCCCGAACCTCACCCAAATGGGAAAGGATCAAAGTATCACAGTATCGATCAAACAATTGGTCAAAGTGGACCTCAATTTGTCAATCAAACTCACCACTGATCCACTGTCAGTCACTGTCTTTCGACAATTCGGGGCCTTTCGGCCTCGCCTCTGTGAATCAGATTTTGTCATGAATGTCCATGGTCAAGAGTAATTTTCCAACATGTTCCTGGGAAAACGTCGGCCGAAAAATGGTGAAGCAATGTGACGCGGACAGCGAGATTTACACCAAACGTCGAATCAAAACCATGTCAGTCATATGGCGGGTTCCATATTGGGGCATCCTGATTTATGGAAACCTCCATCTTTCCTCGATGGCCACATCAGTCGCGAGGCCTCTGCTTTCTGTTGCAACAACTTGCTGGAGGAGCCCTGGCGAAGATCCGTCGCAACCAGAAGGGGGTGCTCTTAGATAAATAGAGGTAGATCGAGTTTTCCGTGTAATTCCGTGTAGATATATGTGTACACACATGTATATAATTCCGACATATTCCGACTAAAAATATAGATCGAGATAGGTATAGAGATAGGTATAGAGATAGATAGAGATAGAGATAGAGATAGATAGATCGATAGATCGATCGATAGATCGATCGATAGATAGATAGAGACAGACGGACGGACGGACAAACAGGCAGACAGATGATCACGTTGCGCCTGCTTATAAGTGAAATCCACCATCACCGTCTTTCCTGCGACGCCATGAGTTGGAGATTTCAGGGGAACTGGTGATGTCTCCAATACTTCGTCCATATGGATGTGGCTGAGAATGGTGGATACCCCATTTTTATTGCTATTTATACAAATGGAAAAAAACACAATCCATTCAATTTGGGGCTCATTTTCACACAAACCCACATCTGCTTTGTCACCTGATTCATCCAAGCTGTAGTTCTCGATGTTGTTGCTGGTTCCCTTGTCAAAGTACGTTGGAATGTTGGCAATAACCTGCGGTCGCAAAGCGGTTTCCATTTGGATCCATTTTTTTCTTTGCGTTTGAAACATGCGTCTCTAACCGTTTGAGAGAGAAATGCATCAAACTTGAAGTGCTTAAAACGTACACAGAGTTCGAGTTTTCAAGACGCCAAATGGCAATCTGTGTGCTTCATAAAGTGTACCAGAGTCTGGTCATATGGACAGGCCCTGGAAGATTTTTGGGATCAGACCCTTGTTGAGTCGCTGAAAGGCCCGTTTCCGGAATCTCCAGAAAATGCGGTCCAAGGCACATACCACTTGCCCATGAACTTTGACAATTCCTGAGGTTGGGACCGCCCTTTGACATGAACCGAGGTGTTACTCCATGTTGATCCCCAAGCTCACCCCACCCTGTAAACTTGGTGATTCCGAAATGACACCAACAATAGCAAATTATAGCAACATATCAAGAAACACTCCAATTCTCTTGGCTTTTTTCGAATGCTTTGGGACGCCATTCCCTTCCCGGCCCCCAGGCCAATCCCCTTGGTCTTCAGGGTTCGATGGATCGCTCCATGGCTTTCAAGGGCGCGCTGGCCAGTCGTGTGGCGCTGTCCCGTCGGCCTTCAGACCAATCCTTGACCGGAAACCCTGGGGCCCTGACCGGTGAAAATCGGTGAAACCCATGGGATTCACTGGGATGTTTTGACCGGTCATCCAATGAGAAGGCCCAAAGATGACTGGCTGCTGTTGGTGGTGCTTTGGGAGGTCAACAACTCGGGTGTTCTTTTTTGTAGTGTATCCCAACCCCCACGGATCCCCGAAAAACATCAGTAATTGATTGACCCAAACGGAAAATATCGTGTGAAATTATGAAAAGTTCAGAAAAGACCGGCAGTTTCAAGTTGACGCAAGCCTGAAGAACCAAGTTCACAGACTCGAACTTGCCAGTATCAAAGCCATAAATTTATATAAATTTATACTAAATCATTTTAATTTGTCATTTCACAACAAGACAACCCTTCTATGACCCCCACCATCGAACTTGCCGTGTCCTAGGTTCCTCGAGCAGTCGCATCATGTCCGCCACCTCACCGGGTGAATTCTTTGTGGCAGAGCCCTCAGTGAAGAAAGGTCCTGTGCCCATGGAGCGGGGAACCGTGTTGAAAACCAAACACTTCCAGAGACCCAATTACCCTCCAGTAAATTAACATAGCCATGGTATAGATGGTCCATAGAAATAGATGGTTTATCGAACTTAATAGCATGGTGATTTTCCATGGCTATGTTAAATAACCAGATGGTATTTCATATTACTTCCTGGTTTTCATCTGCTTCTGCCAGAGAACCGTGTAGACAACTTCCGGGTTTGAAAAATCTTGGAGCCACTGCTACCCACTTCTGGAAACGTTGAAAAATCCTGTAACATCATGGATGCAACAGGATCAACAGCTACAAGAATTGCGAGGTGAACTGCAACCTCTTCAAAGGGCCACGCATTCTGTGCAGGCGTCCTGCCATGTGCTTGACTTGTGGTTCGCGATCCAGGTAAAAAACCCCAGCTTGCAATTTGGAAGCCTCTGCGACCAGCAACCTCAGGCTCAGGCCACGACAATTTCAGCTGTGCATATCAACACTGCCGGCCTTGCAGTTTTTTCTTCCCGTCAACATAAATTATAGGCATGGTTCCAAGTCTGAAGATGAACATTTTCGCAGGAGACCGATCCCATATTGTCAAAGAACAACTCTTCCACCCCCCCAGGTTTCCATCCCCATGTGATTCAC
Source organism: Cladocopium goreaui (assembly GCA_947184155.2). NCBI lineage: Eukaryota > Dinophyceae > Suessiales > Symbiodiniaceae > Cladocopium > Cladocopium goreaui. The sequence goes on along the minus strand of CAMXCT020000212.1, from coordinate 145,498 downwards.
AGGCACCAAATGATGCCTTCAGCACCCTGCCACAAGCTCCGCAGGGGTTGGAGGTAAGACTGGCCTCAGAACTGGGGCACAACTCCCCTTGAGGGCCTCCAAAAATTGTTGGGATCTATGGATGTGCATTTTCCACCTTTTTTCCATCATTTTCCTCTACCCTCTGGTAAACGTTTACAGAAAACTATGGAAAATCACAATTTTTCATGGGTAAATCCACTATTTCTATGGTTATTTTCAATAGCAAACTGTTTGTTTACTATAGGGTTTTGATAAACTTTGCCGCGTTCTCAACGGGTGCTTGGAACATCTTGGAACGCTTAGCGACTGTAGATTCTGAAGCAGCAAATGTCCGTCAAGGATTGAGTGGCAACAGTTATAAGCCTTTAAACACATATTTATATATATAGTATAGTGTAAAATATCATATATAGGCGTATTTATTATATATTGTATATGTATTAAAATCAAATTATGTGTATATATATATATATCATATGTCATATAGGTGTATTCAATATATATATATATTGTATGTGTCAAAATCGTATTGTATATATCGCATATAGGCGTATTTATTATATATTGTATATGTACTAATATCAAATTATGTGTATATGTATATATATATATATCATATGTCATATAGGTGTATTCAATATATATTGTAAGTGTTAAAATCATATTGTATATATCACATATAGGCGTATTTATTATATATTGTATATGTATTAAAATCATATTATATATATACATATCATATATGTGTATTTATTATATTGTATATGTATTAATATCATATTATATATATGTATTAAATTAAATAAGTGTATTTATGATAAATTGTATATGTATCAATATCAAAATATATTATATCATATATAGTAGGATGAAGGTGTATTTATTATATTGTATATGTATTCACATCATATAATATATATATGTATTTAGTATATTGTATATGTATTTAAATGATTTTATATTTATCATATTGTTGAATTAATTATATATTGTATATGTATAAAAATCATATTGTATATATCATATATGTGTATCTATTATATTGTATATGTATTAATGTCATAATATATATATATATATATTTACATGAAGGATATGTGTATATATTATATTGTATATGTATTAATATCAAACTATGTATATATATATATCACATATAGGATATAGGTGTATGTATTATATTGTAAATGTATTAATATCATAATATATATCATATATAGGGTGTAGGTGTATTTATTATATTGTGTATGTATAAAAATCATGCTATATGTATATAAATCATATATGTGTATTTGTTTATATATTGTATATGTGTTTATATCATATTAAATATGTATATATCATATATGTGTATTTAAACCATATTTTATATATGTATTTAAATCATAATATATCAGATATAGTAGGATATAGGTGTATTTATGATATTGCAAGTCTATTAATATCATAATATATATATATATTATATAGGATATAGGTGTATTCATTATATTGTATATGTATTAATACGGTTAATACCATACTATATATATATCATATGTCATATATATATGTGTATTTTTCTATATTGTATATAATTATATATATATGGCAGTGTGTCAAAACCTTGTACCCCTGGTGAACATCAAAATAGCTGGTAAATGGATGTTCATCCCACTAAAAATGGTATTAATGTATTGATCCATACCCATATATTTATTTAATTTAACACCCGAAACAGCACAGCCGCAGAAAGCCAGTGGCTGGAGCCATAAGCCGCATCCACTCCAGGTGTGGAGGTCCATCCGGGATGGCAACTCACGACCTTCACCTGACGGAAGGCCCCTGGAAGATTTGAAGGTCAACTGTGATGAAACCATATGATAGTATATGTTTTATGCATTTTTATGCCACAATGTGGGATTATATCCCAATTCTGAGTTTGATATCCAAAATATTGGAGCGACAATGCCACCAGCATCTTAAACATAGTGGTTTTATGTCCAAATTCAATCTTCCATCAAAATATATCAACATAATCTATTGCCAATTCTTGATGGTCAATCCAATCCCCACTTCCAACCACTGCCATGTTCCCGAATCGTCGACAGTCTAGAGAAAATTCAGATTAGAAAAGTCAAGTGCAGTTAAGTATGATTAAGATTGATAAAATATAGCGCGGTCAGTAAAGTGAAGTATAGATAAGTATAGATTAACCATTGATTAACCATTGATTATCCACTATTAACCATAGATTGACCATATATAGACTAACCATAGATTAAGCATATTATATATCTAACCATAGATTAGCCATACCATCAACCATAAGTATCCATAAGTATAGTGGGCCAAGTAGGATCTGATCGCCTTGGGATGGGATTTGGCCCACTCTTCGCAGAGCAAGACTTGACCCCGCTTGGCGTAGGCGTAGGCAAACCTGAGGCCAGGAACTCAAAATCATCAATAGATACCATGGTTAATAATGGTATGGTTAATCTATGGTTAGTCTATGGTTAGTCTATGGTTAATCTATATATGGTTCATCTATGGTTAATAGTGGATAATCAATAATGATTAATCTATGGTTAATCTATCGAGACTATGGTGATACGGGGGGATTCAGTGGGGTACCACTTTGAGTCATGGTCATCTATGACGACTGGATGAGAGCTGGGGGTACCTCCATTTTAGGAAACCTCCATAGTATTGTCCCAAGAAATGATATGTCATGCTAAAGAATCAACTAACCGGTTTTATTTTTCCACGATATAATGTCCCAAGAAATTTTGGGCAACTATGGAAAAGCGAAACTCTAGCTCCAACTGGTTACCCAGTTGAAAATAATGTCATTGTAATGTCGTAAACCCAATAATAAACATGTCCTAAACCATCCCCAAGTTTGAGGTTTTTGAAATTGGCTATACGGTCTATACGTCTAGAAGTGGGATGAAATGAAGGATGATGTCTATCATAACCCTCAGTCACTGTTGGTGAATCGGATAGTTCACTATTGGGTTTACCACGTGATGTGCAACCTTACGACCAGTAGCATTTGGTGAAGCATCCAGTAGCTTAAATGAATCTATATACGATGATTGAACCTTACCGGTGAAAACCTAGTTTGACCTATTTTAATGGTGTATCAATCCCCCGCCATAGCCGCATTCTTCCATGAAGCTAGAACACCACTGACCAGTGCAAGGTATCAGTTTTCCACAAGACTTCCAAGGCAAAAAGAAATAGAAAAAAACAACATGATCAACATGGGATAAAATGGGTCTACACCAATGGCTTTGACACAGCGCTCACATTGGAATCTCCTTTTGGAGCAAATTTCCCTCGCGGTGAAAGCTGCCCTTACTTGCGGCTTGGCGCACTGACCATCGTACTTGCTAGTGCCTGGTGAAGGGAAAGCTTGGAATACCCTGCATAAATGCTGAATAAACTGCAGAAATCGATGTTCAACAGATCTATGGATAGAGAGTGAGGATTGTCCCATTGCCGCATCTTGATGTTTCTTGAAGGTGCCAATTCTAAAAGAATCACGCGTTTTGCGCACTTCCGCCAAGGGATTGCCGGCCTGTCCATGTAGCATCCTCCCACTTCGGAAAGGCCGTGTTGTACATGCCACCGCTGCTTACCACAACCTGCCAGCCGCACCCTGATCAAACATGTGGATTTCCCTGAAACAAACTCAGCCCAGAATCGCCGGAAAATGGAAAGTCACCCAACAACACCACAAATATATACACAAATATCAAAAACATTCAAAAACAACCACTTCGCCCACAACATGATCCAGAAACTCCCCAGGCATTTCCGTTTGGACTTCGACCCACTATTTTAGGCTCAGGAGCCAATCTCGAATCCACTGTTGCTTCCAGACATGGCATGGCCAACTTTCCCAGCAAGTAGGTGCCTTGGCTCAGGATCATTTTTCAGGTGGGAACTGTTAGGAACTGAGCTTCTCACATCAGATCATGGCCCAGGGGACCAGTGCCCAACCTGATGCTGGGTTCGTACCTGCCTCCAGAATTAATCGCAGGCGGACTTCGAGGTTTTTTTCACACTGCCAAAACCAGAAAACCGTCAAAAATCAGACAATTCATCAGAATGTCGTCAAATTTACGTCAATTAAACTGGCGATTGTCAGCAACCCATTTGATCTCAAGTTCAAAGTTGAATTTACCAGATTTTAGCATTGATGTGGTTACAATGCCACAAACCATCCCCCAGTCATCACAATTTTTATAGGTGGTACGGTTACCATGGTTACCATTCCCAGTCATGGGTGGTTTATGGCATTGTTTTAACCGCATTATAATACGGTTGATTATTGATTACCATAGATTTACTATAGATTTACCATAGATTTACCATAAATTTACCATAGATTTAACATACAGATTTACCATACAGATTTACCAAAAAGATTTACAATATAGATTTACCAGAGATTTACCAGTGATTTACCATAGATTTACCAGTGGTTTACCAGTGAATTACCAGTGATTTACCATATAGATTTACCAGTGATTTACCATAGATTTACCAGTGATTTACCAAAGATTTACCATGCATAGATTTACCAGTGATTTACCATATAGATTTACCAGTGATTTACCAGTGAATTACCAGTGATTTACCATAGATTTACCGACGGATTTACCATAGATTTACCATAGATTTACCAGTGATTTTCCAGTGATTTACCATAGATTTACCACAGATTTAGATAGATTTACCAGTGATTTACCATAGATTTACCAGTGATTTACCATAGATTTACCATAGATTTACCATAGATTTACCAGTGATTTACCATATAGATTTACCGGAGATTTACCATAGATTTACCACAGATTTACCAGTGATTTACCATGCATAGATTTACCAGTGATTTACCATAGATTTACCAGTGATTTACCATAGATTTACAATATAGATTTACCAGTGACTTACCATAGATTTACCAGTGATTTACCATAGATTTACCAGTGATTTACCAGTGATTTACCAGTGAATTACCAGTGATTTACCATAGATTTACCAGTGATTTTCCAGTGATTTACCAAAGATTTACCATGCATAGATTTACCAGTGATTTACCATATAGATTTACCAGTGATTTACCATAGATTTACCAGTGATTTACCAGTGAATTACCAGTGATTTACCATAGATTTACAAGTTATTTACCATAGATTTACCACAGATTTACCAGTGATTTACCAGTGAATTACCAGTGATTTACCATAGATTTACTACAGATTTACCATAGATTTGTCATAGATTTACCAGTGAATTACCAGTGATTTACCACAGATTTACTACAGATTTACCATAGATTTACCATAGATTTACCAGTGATTTACCATAGATTTACCGACGGCTTTACCATAGATTTACCATAGATTTACCATAGATTTACCAGTGATTTACCATAGATTTACCACAGATTTACCATAGATTTACCAGTGATTTACCATAGATTTACCAGTGATTTACCATAGATTTACCATAGATTTACCAGTGATTTACCATAGATTTACCGACGGATTTACCATAGATTTACCGACGGATTTACCATAGATTTACCATAGATTTACCATAGATTTACCAGTGATTTTCCAGTGATGTACCATAGATTTACCACAGATTTAGATAGATTTACCATAGATTTACCATAGATTTACCATAGATTTACCAGTGATTTACCATAGATTTACCGACGGATTTACCATAGATTTACCATAGATTTACCAGTGATTTACAATAGATTTACCACTGATTTACCAGTGATTTACCATAGATTTACCATAGATTTACCAGTGATTTACCACAGATTTACCAGTGATTTACCAGTGAATTACCAGTGATTTACCACAGATTTACTACAGATTTACCATAGATTTACCATAGATTTACCAGTGATTTACCATAGATTTACCGACGGCTTTACCATAGATTTACCAGTGATTTACAATAGATTCACCACTGATTTACCAGTGATTTACCATAGATTTACCATAGATTTACCAGTGATTTACCATAGATTTACCGACGGATTTACCATAGATTTACCGACGGATTTACCATAGATTTACCATAGATTTACCAGTGATTTTCCAGTGATTTACCATAGATTTACCACAGATTTAGATAGATTTACCAGTGATTTACCATAGATTTACCAGTGATTTACCATAGATTTACCAGTGATTTACCATAGATTTACCAGTGATTTACCATAGATTTACCACAGATTTACCATAGATTTACCGACGGATCCCCCCGAGTGCCATGGCGCCAAAGAGGAGATGTGCCGCAAAGGTCACTTCCACCTCTTCGGAGGTCATCGTCTTGGTGTTTGCGAGGGCACCTGCGATCCCGACATTCAATGGATCGGTTGGTGTTGGCATCGGCACAATCTACAGAAACCATGTGGTTTTCTGGTTGGTGGTTGAGCCACCTACCCCTCTGAAAAATGATGGAGTTCGTCAGTTGGGATGATTTTTCCCAAGGCATCTACAGAAACCATATGGTTTTTTATATCCCATAGGACCCATGGTGCTGCTATATATGGTAACATGGATCCCATCAATATACCCCAAATGTTAGCATACCATACATGGATCCTATGGGATATGGTTTTATCACCAGGTTTCTTCTTGTTTCCTCTAGACTTCCCTTACCCTCTGGTAAACGTTTACATAGCTATGGGAAATCACAATCTTTAATAAGTAAATCAACTCTAAATGGGCCATGTTCAATAACTATGTTAAATCACCAGAGGGTAAACACAGCCAGTGGCCATCCAACGATTTTTTAGCCACCTGCATTGCAGACCAAGCCGTTCAAGCGTACGCCATCAGTGCCTGGTGGCGACTCGGGGATTTTGGGCGGTGAACCATAATCGTATCATCATCCCAAAAAAGAGAAGAGTAAAGATATAAGGTATTTACCAGTGATTTACCATAGATTTACCATAGAGTTACCAGTGAATTACCAGTGATTTACCATATAGATTTACCAGTGAATTACCAGTGATTTACCATATAGATTTACCAGTGATTTACCATTGATTTACCATATAGATTTACCATTTATAATCATACCATAATCGCATTTGGCGATGCGAAAATCCGGCTCCATCTGTTTGGTTTTTGGGGATGACTCATGGACTAATGTTTCAACATGTTATAATGTTCACAGATTTTTTTGGTGCATCGGTCTCAAAGGTCAGCTTCTTTTGTGAATCACCCATTTTATGAAGGGCAACCCACGAGTTGGTGTTTATGTATCTTCATGTATCTTCCATTTTGGCAACAATCCAAATTGTCAACCTGCAAAGCCAGTTGTGCGCACCTTCTTTCATTCGATGCGCGCAAAACTCATCCCAACATCGGCGGACATCTGCCTGAATTGACGCCCCCCGCCACACAAAAAAAAAGAACTGTTTTGACCATCAAATGCTGGAAACACTTGCCAACTACACCACATTTAAATATATAGTTTGAATTTGGGTACCTGCCGAAAAAAGAAAAGCTTGCAAGTATAAATCATACTGAAAGGTGAGTAATTAAACACATTGTCCTTTCTGTTGAATTAAATGTTGATCCAAAACCATTTCTGTATCGAAAGGTTCAAAAACCCAGCAGCCTCGAGGCTGCAGTCTGCCAGAAGAATATGGACTCGGCTGGAGGAGTCTCCTGATATTGACTAGTGTTTGAGCAACACGCAGCCGTGGGGTTCAATAAAGCTGAGACATATGTATATATATATATATATTTATTATATATATTATATATAGTAAATTGGACACTCTTGATCCAGATGTTCATATATGATATAATTACATCTAGATTATATATACTAGTATATAGCATATAAATAATATATATATATATAGTACACAGATTGTATAATGGATAGTATTCATGGGAAAAAGGCGGGTATGGGGACGCGTGGAATCATGTCTTGTTTTTTTCGAGGAGTTCCACCAAGGATGGCGATAAAGTGATCATGTCGACTGAATTGCCCCTAGTTTTGAAATATCGCCAGTTAATATTCATTATTTACCATCTGGTTATGACTAACAGTTTGCCATGGAAAATCACTACCATAAATAGAGGTATTAATCAATTTGCTCAATTCTTGGAAGATCTGGGGATGGGTCAAAACCAATAGTACCCCTGTAGTTCACATCAAAATAGCTGGGATTTATGGATGTGAATAACCCACTAAAAATGGTATTTTCATAGGTATTGATCCATAGCCATTTACCATCTGGTTATGACTAACATAGCCATGGAAAATCACTACCATAAATGGAGGTATTAATGGGAAAATCATCTATAAATGGATATATATATGGATATATGATATATCATATGATACCATCTGGTTATGACTAACATAGCCATGGTTTGTTGATGGCCCTAATCGAAATAGATGGTTTACCGAACTTAATAGCATGGTGCATCTTTCCATGGCTATGTTAGTCATAACCAAAGGGTATCAATATGTGTGATGATGTTTGGAGGGTGTACCCTCTGGTGAACTAACATAGCAATGGAAAATCACCATTTTTAATGGGAAAATCCACTATAAATGGCCATTTTCAATTGCTATGTTAGTTCACCAGAGGGTAATTCTAAATAGTTGTGGCTTTTACTGTAACCCATTATAGGGCAGCGATCCCTTGCCGGCCCGTCACGATCGTCCGATCGCTCCTGCTGCTGCGGTCAGAATTTCCTCTCGAGCAGCTTCTGCGCGATCCTTGCTGCGGCACAGCATGTAGAGTGTAGCACCTGAAAAGGCTCACAGTTGCTTTGTGCTGCAATTCACTGCAAAAATCGCTATTCTCGGATATATAATTATATAATATAATATATATATATATATATCCAGGGTTATTCTACAACAGGGTGATGTGACCCTATAGCTCGCAACATCCTATCGATAAGAATAAGAATGTACGTTGATGCCGTTGATGCTTAAAAATATCTGCCCTGGTCTGTTCCAAGGTGTGATTCAGTCAGAAACTGTCAACCACACAAGCCAAGATGTCTTAGACACCTTTTTGCTGGGTCAGATTGATAAAACCACATAAAACCAATTAAAACCACATTGTTGCCCTGTCTTTTTCAGTTTATACTGTTATACTTATAGATCTTCTAGTGTTTCACGATATGTTTCACTCGTGTATCCCGCCGGGTCGCCCACCTTTCGTTGCCAGGAACTGTGCGATCTCCTTCCCAATGCCCGAGTTGGCACCTGTCCTTGGTTCGGCCTGGACTGGCAAATAGGGGTTCAAAGACTATAGTTTCCTCTAAAAAATGGTGATTTTCAGGGTCAACAAGTTTATTTACCAGAGGGTAACATCTGGCGTATGTCAAGATTCAACGATGAATTATAGAAGATATATAGAAGATATGAAAGAATCACATCGAAACCATTTGGGGGTTGTCCTAAATTACTGTTCCCACAAAGGCCTCTTGGGCCGAGCTTGCGCCAACCTTGCGCGTTTCTTGCGCGACCACACGCCCGGATCACTTTCATCATTTCAGTTGTTTTTCATCATTATTCTCGTACTTGTTTTCGAATGTTGAATATTTAGTATTCACTTAGTATTTCGTACTGAGAAGTAGTTTGTGCAAGCTTTGTAGTACACAGTAGTACTGGGAAGTAGTTTGTGCAAGCTTTGTAGTACAAAGTAGTACTGGGAAGTAGTTTGTGCAAGCTTTGTAGTGCCAAGTAGTACTGGAAGTGTTTGTTCAAGCTATGGTTAGTAACACATTAGTAACTGGGAAGTATTTGTGCAAGCCATGCAGTACAAAGTAGTACTGGGAAGTAGTTTGTGCAAGCTTTGTAAGTAGTTTGTGCAAGCTTTGTAGTACACAGTAGTACTGGGAAGTAGTTTGTGCAAGCTTTGTAGTACAAAGTAGTACTGGGAAGTGCTTTGTGCAAGCTTTGTAGTACACAGTAGTACTGGGAAGTGCTTTGTGCAAGCTTTGTAGTGCACAGTAGTACTGGGAAGTGCTTTGTGCAAGCTTTGTAGTACACAGTAGTACTGGGAAGTGGTTTGTGCAAGCTTTGTAGTACACAGTAGTACTGGGAAGTAGTACTGGGAAGTAGCTCTGCACGTGTTGAAGTTCTGTGGTTTCAGAGCGGTTTCAGAGTGGTTTCAGACCCCTTCGGGGTGTCTAGCTGACCTTGATGAAAAGAACAATTTACAGACAGAAAAGACTTGAACACAACATACAAGGAAATACATTTAAAGAGCAGATAGATAGATAGATAGATAGATAGATAGTTAGATAGATAGATAGAGATAAAGCAGCCAACGCGGTCCGGAAGACATGCAGCAGCAGCCCGGAGATGGTGAGCAGGAAGGTGTTTCAGAGTGGTTTCAGACCTCTTTTGGGCTTGTTTTTTGGGTACCCCCAGCTTTGGGAGATGAAAAAGGAAAGAGAAAAGGTAGAGAAAGAGAGAGAGAGAGAGAGACAGAGAGAGGAAGAGGGAAAGAGAGAGAGAGAGAGAGATAGAGAGAGAGAGAGAGAGGAAGATGGAAGATGGAGACAAACAGAAGGCGAGAGAGAGAGAGAGAGAGACAGAGAGAGGAAGAGGGAGAGGAGAGAGAGAGAGCGTTGTAAATGGTGAGCAGCGGGGTGTTTCAGAGTGGTTTCAAACCTCTTTTTGTCCGTAGGCTACCTCAGCTTTGGAGAAAAAACAGGAAAGAACGGGAAAAGAAAGAAGAGAAGGGAGAAAGAGACAGAGAGAAAGAAGAAGTCTTGAGACGGTGAGCAGGAAGATGTGTCGAACTGGTTTCAGACCTCTTTTGGGGCCGGTTATGGGGCTACCTAGTTCTTAAGACATCCAAAAGAAGGGGCTCAAAACAGATTGTACTTGAAACACATGCGGTCCGGAAAGACGTGCAACGGTCCGGAAAAGCAAGCACCCAAAAAGTACTCTAATTGTAGATATTGTGGTCCGGAAAGACGTGCAGCGGTCCGGAAAAGCAATGCACCCAAAACGCACTCTAATTGTAGACATTACGGTCCGGAAAGACATGCAGCGGTCCGGAAAAGCAAGCACCCAAAACGTACTCTAATTGTAGCCATTGTGGTCCGGAAAGACCTGTAGCGGTCCGGAAAAGCAAGCACCCAAAACGTACTCTAATTGTAGATATGGCGGTCCGGAAAGACGTGCAGCGGTCCGGAAAAGCAAGCACCTAAGACATTACGGTCCGGAAAGACATGCAGCGGTCGGGAAAAGAGGATAGCACGAGACAGAGATGGAGACAAACAGAAGGCGAGAGAGAGAGAGAGAGAGACAGAGAGACAGAGAGAGGAAGAGGGAGAGGAGAGAGAGAGCGTTGTAAATGGTGAGCAGCGGGTGGTTTCAGAGTACGTTTTGGGTGCTTGCTTTTCCGGACCGCTGCACGTCTTTCCGGACCGCAATATCTACAATTAGAGTACGTTTTGGGTGCTTGCTTTTCCGGACCGCTGCAGGTCTTTCCGGACCACAATGGCTACAATTAGAGTACGTTTTGGGTGCTTGCTTGGTCTCTCCTCTCTTTCTCCCTTCTCTTCTTTCTTTTCCCGTTTTTTCCTGTTTTTTCTCCAAAGCTGAGGTAGCCTACGGACAAAAAGAGGTCTGAAACCACTCTGAAACACCCGCTGCTCTCTCTCTCCTCTCCCTCTTCCTCTCTCTGTCTCTCTCTCTCTCTCTCGCCTTCTGTTTGTCTCCATCTTCCATCTTCCATCTTCCATCTTCCTCTCTCTCTCTCTCTCTATCTCTCTCTCTCTCTCTTTCCCTCTTCCTCTCTCTGTCTCTCTCTCTCTCTCTCTCTTTCTCTACCTTTTCTCTTTCTTTTTTCATCTCCCAAAGCTGGGGGTACCCAAAAAACAAGCCCAAAAGAGGTCTGAAACCACTCTGAAACACCTTCCTGCTCACCATCTCCGGACTGCTGCTGCATGTCTTCCGGACCGCGTTGGCTGCTTTATCTCTATCTATCTATCTATCTATCTATTTATCTATCTATCTATCTATCTGCTCCTTTTTCTTTGGATGGCCTATTTACCACCTTGGTTATCTATGTTTATCAACTCGAGATATTAATATTTAAGATCTAAATCAGATACGGTAGTAGTAGTAGTAGTAGTAGTAGTAGTAGTAGTAGTAGTAGTGGTGGTAGTAGTAGTAGTAGTAGTAATTGTAGTAGTAGTGGTAGCTAGTGGTGGTAGTAGTAGTAGTAGCAGTAGTAGTAGTAGTGGTAGTAGTAGCGGTAGTAGTGGTAGTAGTGGTAGTAGTGGTAGTAGTGGTAGTAGTGGTAGTAGTGTGGTAACACGAATTCGTCAAGTCAGGTAGTACAGTAGTAGTGCAGTAAGTGTCAGTTAGTAGTCCCCTCGGTGGTGGTGGTGGTGGTAGTAGTAGTAGTAGTGGTGGTGGTAGTAGTAGTAGTAGTAATTGTAGTAGTAGTGGTAGCTAGTGGTGGTAGTAGTAGTAGTAGTAGCAGTAGTAGTAGTAGTGGTAGTAGTAGCGGTAGTAGTGGTAGTAGTGGTAGTAGTGGTAGTAGTGGTAGCAGTGGTAGCAGAAGTAGTAGTAGTAGTAGTCGTCGTGGTAGTAGTAGTAGTAGTAGAAGTAGTAGTAGTAGTAGTTGTAGTAGTAATAGTAATAGTAGTGGTAATGTAGTAGTAGTAGTAGTGGTAGTAGTAGTAGTAGTGGTAGTAGTAGTAGTAGTCGTCGTCGTCGTAGTAGTAGTAGTAATCAAAATGTTAATTAAAATAGTACTTGTAATAATGATAACAATAGTACTTGCGCGTACCTTGGGCCGCCCTTGCGCGAAACTTGCGCGATGCAGGTTTTAGACCATGGGAAAAATGCGAGAATAGGTCCTTTACTAAAAACCTTTCTGGGGTTTTTGGACGGCTCCCATTTGAAACCTCTTGAATCAAGAATAGATTCATGCTCCACCTTGCTCCAAAAGGACCACTGATCTGTGGCAAAGAAAGGAGAAAGACCCAAAGACCCTCCATTTTTGAACTCGCAACTGTCAGCAAAGTCTCATGGTCCCACAGGACTCAAGGCCATCATGGTACATATACTGCGCTTGGAACCCACCTGCCGTTGAGTCATCAGAGTTGAGCATCGCCATTCGAGCGCAGATCAAAAGATTCAAAAGTTATTCTGCAGATTTGCTCAATTTGCTCAATTCTTGGAAGATCTGGGGATGGGTCAAAACCCTATCCTCCTGTAGTTCACATCAAAATAGCTGGGATTTATGGATGTTCATCCCCCTAAAAATGGTATTAATAGGTATTGATCCATAGCCATCTTGGAAGATCGTTCTGACACGGATCGGCCTGTGCTTCCCACTCATAGTGTTGGAAGCTCTCAGAAGTTCGCCTCCATGCTGAAACCGGGCTTCTCCACACAGCATGTGTTGGGTAAAGGACCGGCATCGACACTTTTCACAGTACACCGTGCTTCACCACACATCGAAATCGCAAAAGACATGCGAATGAATTCATATGAATCCATATCAGGACCTGGGAAATGATGGTTTTGTGGCACTTCGTTAAGTTTGGGCAACTCCCCAGCCATCGCCGGCCATCGCTCAACGCTCCGCTTCATCATCGGTCACCGGCTCCTCCTCAGGGTCTTCGGCGTCGTCCCGGGGCGACAGCACCAACTGCCTGGGTCCATGGAGGACGAAGAAAAAGTTCACCGCTTCTCCGGCATCGAAGCGCTGAAAGGCCTTCGCAGTGCTCTCCAAGACGGATCTGTAGTGACTACAGTGGGGTCCATCTGAGGAACTCCTTGCTGGATGACATCTGATGACCCACAAGAACATCAGTGGTTGGATGTGGTTGGATGGCTTTTGATGCTTTTTGGCCAGCTCCAAAAACCCGTAAGTCAGGTGATCGTTGAAAGCGAAACAGGACAGCTGCCAAATTGCCAACCAGTGGTCAAAATACCGGCAAAAGAAATACACAAAGGTTGAGACCAGACTCCACTGACACACCTTGGGGGGTGCCCGTCAGTTTTTGTCGGTCAGTTTTTGTCGAGTTTTCACTCCGAGACACTTTGTCTTGAGGTAGTTTCTTTTGAGTCTATAGATGGTAAGGAGGCCATGTTTTGCTGAATGAAAAACACTGGTGTATCTTGGCAAAAAACAGCTGAAAGTTCTCGACTCAAAGGGCAAAAAAAACGTATAAAAATGTTGTTGAATGTTGTTGACCTCTCCACTTTGAGATGCACGCATTCAAAACGCAGGACAAATTGTGGATTCCAACTTTGACACTGGGAGTCTCATTCCAGAGCGTCGCATCATCTTCCAAGATCACCTCATCCCCATCCGCTACATCCGGATGGGTTCCCTCAGGCACACTTGGCTCCATCCTCAACTCAGCCCTAAGGTCATCTTCATCCACTGCGAAGCTCACTGCACCGCGCGTGCTCGCTCCGGGCTTGCCATCAAATCGATACAGGTCCCAACTTCGCATCTCAATGCCCGGCGAGGCACTCTGACAGAAGAGTTTCGGCATCTGCTCAGTGCCATCCCACAGGCAGCCCACCGCCTCGCACAAGGGGAACATGTAAAAAGCCACGCCACGCGATTCAGCTTCCCCCGGCAGGGACTGGAAACGACGCATCTCGCACAAGAGCCGAACGTCAATGATCCCCTCTCGGGTCTCTAGCCTCACATTGCCCAGAGAACAGCTGGCCATGTTGGAGCGGTGCCCCTGCACGTCCCATCGCCGCCGGAGCTCGAAAAGATGATTGCCGTAAAGTCCCCTGATGGAACCCAGAAATTTCCTGGGCTTCAGTGTTCCAAGGCTAGAAGGGCCAGGATGAACAAACTACATCGGACATGTTGGCAGAACGGATTCTGAGTTCTGGAAATGCCCTGTTAGCCAAACACATCAAAGTCAATGGTTTGTCTCCCAAGTCCCTCTGTCCCACTTTAAGCCAGCATAAAAACACGGCCTTACGCGGGACGTATGGATCCTATCAGGAATCCAAAAGTTGGCAACATAGTACATGGGTCATATTCCAAAAGCATCCAAAAGCCATCAGCCTCAGCACAAACAAAAACACTTTAACCAAATATACTCTGTGGATATTAATGATATCAAATGGATCCTCCAAACTTCGGGCATCATCCCTAGCCATCTCCCCCCATCTCGTAGCAAAGTACTCCCTGGGTTCCTCCGTCTCCTCGGCCGCGCACAAGGCCTGCACCGCGATCTTCAAGTCCTCAGAGCTGGTTATTTGCCATCGATCGGCACCGCCTGGCAAGAGCTTTCACCATGGGCCCATCAAAATGACGGAAGTCCATGATCTATATGGGGGTACCCTATTAAATGGATGGTTTATAATGGAAAATCATGGAAAATCCATGAAAAGCCCATCTATAAATGAGTTGTGTTTTTTTTCCTTGCTAAACTGCAATACACAAATTAGGACACCTACGCGGGGCCTACGCAAACCACTCCTCCCAAGCAAAACTGCCTACGCGAGGGTTACCTTTCAAGAAGTGCCTACGCGGTTGCCTCCGCGAAAGTTGCTGCAACGATCTCTTTACTTGACGTGATGTGATCACAATTCTGGTTCAGAAGAGGAATAGAAAGAATTGGAAGATGACGATTCTTTGGGTGACTTGTGAAAGGAAGGCGGAAGCCTCATCAAGAGTGGAGCACTGTGTCATGATGTGATCGGCAGTCATGATGAACTCATGGAAACATTAGAAAAGTGAAACGGTAAGACTTTGATGGGCTGCGGCTACGGGCCACAATTTGACCTAGGGCCTCCGCGTTTCCTACGCGAGGGCCTACGCGGAGCCTACGCGAAAATCCGAACCGAAAATGGCTGTTCGAAAACTTGGCACTTGTAATTTTCTGAAAAAGCGCTTGTTTCTTTAATCTCCCCTTTCTTCCAGCTAAACATATGAACCATACAATCCAGTTTGCATTTAAAATCATTGTAAGCCACCAAGAAAAACAAGAGTTCGAGGTCAGAAACAAACAATCTAGAACATCCAAACATGTGCCTACGCGAGACTGCCTACGCAGCCTCTCCTACATTATCCTACCTAGGGATTCCAAAGTCCAGAAATTTTTGATCGACCCCAAGTGACATACATTTTCTGATCGTTATCTCAGAAAGTGGATGTTTTGATCGTTTCATATGATAACTAGTCGGGATCTATTCCTCTGTTTGCACCCGGTGTATCATTCTCCCCAATTTCCACTCCCTTGCCCTTCTCTGCTGGCTTCGCTGGTCATCACTTGGCGGCACTTGCACCAACGACTGGCCTGGAAACCCAAGATGGTTTGACCATCATTCCTTGGCCTGGAGTCGGGCAAATAAGTTTTTATAAAGTCCAAGGGCCTTCTGTAGGCAACGATAGGATGAAAGGAGTGGATGCACAGAACGGCTCAGTCTGCTTATCTTTCCAATAAAATCCTCATCGGCTCAGCAACTGAAATCTTAGTTGTTTGCATCAGTGACCAAAAGAAACATTTGATTTCAGGACTTCCTTGACAACAGTAATGGTGTTTCAACCCCAAAAAGATCCCAAAAGGTTTCTTGCAATATCACAAAAAGACCCCAAAAGGTTTGAAGCTAGCCCAAGCCACTCAGTGCTGAGAATGCCACTGGAGATGATTCTGGACCCATGCGCATTGTTAAATGTTGCTGGAAATGTATTTTTGGACGCAGGCGGAATAATCTCCATCCTTTTGTGTAACACTTCGAGGCCATGTAGCCGTAGGCTTCCTAGTTTAGAGTTGTGGGGATACACGAGATATCGATCAGAAAAAAAAGGTCACTTGGGGTCGATAAAAAAAATCTGGACTATTGGATTTTCTTTGAGATATATACCCAACAGTTCTGAAATCTGTATCAAATGGCTTACACCCATGGGCATTCATTTGGGGAACATCATATACTTTTGAAACGAAGTTTGAAGTATGTCCAAGACGCACACATCTCCTGACCAGCGTGGTACAATATATCTTTCATGGGTTTCATGATGAAGACACCACATGATCTCATAGTCCTGAAGAAAAGGTTGCTTGTAGCTACAGCGTACTTGAGCCCTTGTAGAAGTTCATCATTGCTACAATCCTTGGGTCGATGAAAAACAGATTTGTTAAAGGTGATCACATGGATCAAATATACAGATGCCCCAACCAAAAACTAATATAATTCGATCATGTATGCATTGTATATCGCTTATTCACTAGCCCCAACAAACCTCTCCAAGAATCATACCCTTCCAAGAAATGCTCCATCCACTCGAGCACCAAGGCCGTGTCGTAAGCCTTGCTGTTGCAAGATCCCAGCGAGGTCGGCCAATCGTTTTGACTGGGTTGCAGCGGGCAGGTGGAGAGGTGAACCTAAAACAAAAAAAATGATCACCATATCACCATTTTGGACCCAAAATGAAAACATGATCATCAGCTTAAAAAATGACTAATAGAAACAAAGGTGCTCTTTCATGTCAAGTTTTCTTGTCGACCACCAAGAAATTCCAGTCGTCTTTTTGTTGTCACTGATCCATTGTGTAAAAGAGATGTATGCATTTTGAAGCCGGGTATCAAACTTTCGACCTGGAAAACACTGAAGCCTCGCCAAAAGGCATATGCCACTGGCTGCCAGGTCTAGGCCCCATCCAAGGTGAAACACATGGCATGAATCGGGCAATATGAGTTGTTGCCCCATGCCAGGTACTTGCAGCAAATGGATGCCTTCAGGCTCATCCCAGAAAGGGCTGTGGGTCCTGTTTGGTCCAATCGTGCCTCTCCAACTGGCTTGCATTGACATGTCTTCCCAATTGGTAGCATCACAAAGGTGACACTTCTCTTTGCAGTTGAAACCACAGTTGAGATGATATGCCTGAGCTTGGACAAGTGATCTGGAGAAATTCCATCGGTGGATATGTCAAAGTATACCCCCAACCCAACAATCATAGACACAATTTGTTGTAATGAACTTCAAGCCCCCAAAACCGGATTATATGTGGATATTTGTCGTTTGGATACATGCACATATACATTCTCATGTGCCAGGTGTCTTTACGCAAATATGGCCAATCTCCTTTACCTCCAACGCAGACCAATCGCAGTGTAGTCGCTCCAACCTGAGATACCCCAAACGCAACCCAGGATAACCCAGGATAACCCATTCCAGATTGATCAGAAGATCTTTACATGCATTCCAATCCAATCTTAATGATCTATATCGTCTATATCGTCAAAATCGTATATCATAATCATATAGCAGCTTTTGGTAGATATAAATATTATATGTTGGAAAATGGTCTATCCTGCATTGAAGGGGCTGTGATTCCTTCATAGTACAGCTTTTTGGCATCCTCAGCTATGAATTGATGCAAGTCATCCAAGGTGTTCCCCTCGTCGAAAAAATAGGAGGAGATGCAGGTCAGCACAAATCGTGTTGTCATACTGTGCCTGATGTTGACAAAATCATGGTTTTATTTTGAGAGGTGGTAGCCTAAGGTTTTAATTTCGAATCACCCCAAAGAAATCAATGAAGAAAGTTGCACAATGAAGATCAAGTTTCCCGCTCTCATTTGTATACTCCAATCCTTTCTGGGAGATGACAGGCTGAAAAGATTCAACCATAAACGGGCGACGACAATAGCCACGGCCTTCATCACCATGCATGAAGTATGGAATGCAGTTGCGGGCGTCCAGACCATCAGCATATATGCAATGGTTGGGGTTCACATGTCTGTAGAGATCCCAAAAACGTGAAAAGACAGCCTGCCACTTCGTCACATCGCGCAGGCAGTGGCCTGCAAGCAGCATGCCTGGAGACTGATCCAGCAATGCCCTGACCCAAGAAGCCATGCGGAGGAAGGGCCAGTAGATTTGGCAGGTCCTATATTGAGGTTTCCTGAAAGCGACTCGAATCAACCCACATCCAATTTCCACTGGGTACAAGATGTTGTTCCTGTTGATCAACCGGTGCAAGTTTCGACAAGCATTGACAGGGCTTTGTCCAGCACGAGAGATCTTCCACAACAAGTCTGTTTTGTTTCCTTACAAAGATGGTTTTGGCCCCGAGATGTCACCATAACCAGAAGGAATATAGGATCTTCCCAAGTCTTGTGGGCAATGGGTTTCAAAATGTTAAACTTATGTTTACCGAGCGTCCTTTTTTTCGAACCTTGCAAATCATGGCGGCAAGCCTGCTTGCCCTTTTCGCTGATTCAGCCTCACAGTTTGCAACATGCATGGGACATATCGGAAAAGTCGATGTGATATGTATATATATATATATGTATGTACTGATCTACAAGCATTTTTGGTTGCCATCAAAATCTTTATAATCTTTAATGGATAATCAAGGAACCCCTGAAAAGTAGTCTTGGAACAACTCCTCAGCAATATCTGAGTCAGCAGATGACTCGGTCTCATCGTCACTGCAGTCTCTAGGACCAGCACACCTCGAACCTGAGCGAAAATATGTGATTGTTCAACTAAGATCTCTGTCGATCTTTGTAAGTTTGAAAATTTTAATCTGAGGTACACACTCACGGCCCCTGCATGGCAAAGATGTCGTAGGGAACCTGGCACTGAAAGTCTTATTTTCTTCTCCATACTTGGGGTACTGGGGTACATGTTGGCACTAGCAGCTGCATCACCCAAAGGAAACCTTTTTAATCTCGTCTAAGGCCAAACTCCTGGCGATCTATGTCATCCCCCCCAGGCGATGTTTCCGGGGTCTAGGGCCACGCAAGTGACCAGTACCGGCAAAAGAGCTCACGCTTGAAGGGCTTCTGCGAAACAAATATTTTAAACATACTTAAGATAGCTATGCATATGGTTGTTAGTCACACCCTTTGCTTTCAGTGAGCTGTTGTATTTACTTTGTTTTGCGCTTCCTTTTGGAAGAAGCTGCCTTCCCAGTTGCTGCCGCACTGGAAGCCTTACGTTTGGATTTCTTTTTCGGGGCTTCTGGCTCCTCATCCTCTTCAGTCTCTTCACCATTCTGTTCCGTTTCATCTTCTTCAGTTTCCTTTTTCACTTTGCTGGTTGCCTTACGCTTACTCAAAGGCACTTTGGTTGACGCCGACGCTTTTGCTTTGGCTTTCGCTTTTGGTGGCTTCACAGTCCTGTAGGAAGCTATCAATCAGTTGGGATATTGGGGAGTTAGGACAAGGTTGGGACAAGGAGCCAACTCTATGTTTTCATCCATCATCCAATATGGTAATGTCTCAGAATAGGGGTGCCATAACTGAATGCCCCAAGCCTTTCTTTTTTTACTAAAAAAAGTGAGCTTGGGGCATTCCTAATTTGAGACATTCCCATATAACACATATAAACAAACCATATGGCATTTAAAACGGATACTGGTATTATAAACCCATTTACTACGTGGGATGCAAATCAACTGGCAACTAGCAATAGCAAATCAGAAACGGTCCTGGCCCGATTCAGCAAATTGTTCACCAGAACATCTTGCTGAGTACATTGCACATACAGCTTGGCCAGTTGATCCTTCATATCCCTGCAACAGATGCTCATCACACACACACATACAATGCACTCAACTGCGCTTTGCACTGCAACAGGATGATACTGCAGCGGCATCTTCGGCTCTGACGGTTGATGTGTCAATGAACCAGGCCTACTGGGGGTATCGGTGGCCATCAAGTTTTGCTGGTTCAGAACAAGCTCCTGGTACTTTGCGTCCAAGTCTTTGATTTTCTCCCTGATCTCATTGGCCAACCTCAGTGCAACAGGGAAGTCTTGCTTATTGGGTTTCCTTTATAAAGCTTATAGACACTTGGTGAGTTAGATGTAATATGTAACGTACACTATATTCAGTTTTCAGGCAGAGCTGTGGATAAACTTGGTTTTCCATTCTTATGTTAGTGTCATCCAGGGGTGACTTTAGAATTCCAACCAGGGCTCTGACGTGGTTGCCCGTTCCATCTGCATTTGCTGCAGGGATTCCTGCAAACAGGATCCATTGAAAAGTCTATGCCAGCTAATTTTGACACTCTGTTGGAGTCCTGAACCTCTTCAGCTTTTGAAATCTTTTTGGCAACCCCTTCAATAAAGCTCGGTAGCAGACCTCAATCGGTGTGATGGCTAAAATTCAATCAGGCATGTTGTTACTTGATGATGGCAGATGTGAAACGATTGAGCTTCCTACTGAAGGGACACTGGTTGGTCTGCAAAACCGGCAGTGTTTGAAGTTTGTTGTTGGCAGCTGACTGGGATGCATGGATTTGCACCATGCTGGAAACTCCGCTCCCTTGCCTTAGCGCAAGGAAATAGTTTGGAAAGTTAAATGGCCGGGTCATTACATGTAAACTTGTTTAAGTGTTTATCCATTCAAGATACGTCAATTCTTTTTGATCAACTACCTTCTTCATGAAGTCACCTGCCTCGTCCTTCAAATGGAGGAATTCAAAGATAAATCTGAGGAGTTCAAAAGATGTGTTTCCATGACAGAAGCTAACTCCAACATCATATGCAGTGGGGGTCCTTGGCTCTGAAACTGACTTGTTGAGAAGCAGTTTGACGGTCCAGTTCCTTGGCCTTGAACTCCCGCGCAATAGGAATCCGCCACTCATCTTCGCCGTGAACCTCGTTTTTTCACGGTTTTGCGCCCACTTCTTGGAGTGGTCGATCATTTCCCTCAGTTGCACGGTATTCATATTCAAAGGGTGGTATGGTGATGCTGATGCTGATGATGGTGGTGATGTTGATGATATATTATATTATATATATATATATGTTAAAGGATGGTATGATGAACGTGTTCATATGTTCATGTAAGAGTGGTAAGATCAGGTAAGATCGAACATCAAGAATCCAGATTGGTGTTGATTATGTGCAACTTGGGCACTTGGTCCAACCTTCTTTTTGAAGAGACGCTTCAGTATGCCACCCTCCCCTCAAAGTCTCAGACTTCTCCTTTGTGTGTGTGTTGGTCAAATGAGTCTCAATCGCTTCGAAAGACCCGTGGGAAAGCAGAAGCTGCCGCAACTCCTCTCCTTAAAGACATGGCGCTGGTATCGGAATTGGGCCCCTTGAAGAAATATGAGATATTATATGATTATCGAGGAATCAAAGGTTTTGAAGGCTCAAATAGACACTTGACTATGCCAAGGTTCTCCCTTTGTCAGTTTTGAACAAAGCGATCACATTCTCACTGGCCTTCACCTCACCCTTTGCATTTGGTTTCACATAGTTGCGAATCCTAAGCTGACACCCTTTAAGGCTAAGGAATATACGTGCGCAAAGTGATGTGGAAGTCATATATGCTAAAAACCATACAAAATTCCAAAGTGCTTTCTAGCAGCCTCCAGTACGTGCCATCAGCATACTTGTTCTGCTTGGGTGGTTTCATAAGTGTCTCACCATCAGGACATTTTGCTTGAGAGGCCATTGGGGTGCTTGTTTCTGATGGGGACTCGGCTGGAGTGCCCGTTTCAGAAGTGGCGTGGGCTTTGTCACCGTTGCTGCTGCTTGCTGCCTTTGGCCCATCTTCGTTTGAAACTACAGTTTCATGAAGCTGCGGTGTATCTTTCTTGGTCGTTGGTGCCTCTGGGGAGAACGGGGTCTCAGGCTGCATTGCAGGGCTTTGCGAAAGTAAACCAAGCTGATTGTCTGGATAGTATCCTGACACAGGAGTTGACTGAATAGATTCAGGCGGGGTAGGTGCAGGGTCCAGCAAGGTTTCTTCTTCATAGTCATCGGGAACGGGGTCACCAAGTGTCAGGGTTGGTGCTCGCAAGTATGGTATGGTGGTTGGTGTCTCTGCTTTGTCATGTGTTGCATTGCTTGCTACTTCTAGACTTGCAGTGGTGTTCCTGCGGATGATTTGGGAAACTGGTGTGCATGGCGGGCTGCCTGCAATTGCTGCTGTTGAGTTTGGGGATGCTAAGTCAACCTGCTTTGGGGTCAGTTCTACATCACCAGCGCTCGCAAACCCAGGCATGAACGCTCCAGCAGCACGGGGCACCACAAACCCAGCACCTCAAGGGAGAACATGACTGAATATTATATGTTGAAATCAGTTGCATTATCTTGTCATTTGCCACTCCCTAAACGGTAAAAACACGCAAACAGAAAGAAAATTGTTAGCATGATCATGCACACTGGTATTCTACCATGTCCTACCTGCTGGTTGGGGACGCTCATCCACACCCGTCAGATGCCCAAGTTGACCTTGGAGAACTTGGAGTCGCGCTGTCATCTCCTCGGCAAATGGGGCAATGTTGCCAATGACTTTACAGATCGAATCAGTTCATTTAACAACCCCAACATGAAACCAACTTGCATGGAGATCAGTTCTTTAAAACCAATTTGGAATCCAAAATGCAACCTTGTTGCAGCAATCATGCCATCCAAATTACCCGGTGGTGGATTGGCCGCCGACTGCATGGCTAAGGTGCCAAGACCTGATTCGAAAGATGTACAAGTCCTGACTTTTGGTTCGCCTGACATGTGCAGGCAACACCTGAGCAGCAACTATTTGAGCAAAATCTGAGGATGGTTAGTCAGAATTATTCAAAATTTTCATTTGCATGGTTGAAGTGAATATCCTCCATGGGCTCTAGATTGCTCCATTACTGCATGAGCAAAACTATAGAGTTGCATTTGTTCTGAATCCATCAAATTTCGGTCCCGTGGGAAAGTCGGTGACACACGGGCAGCTAGGCATTGTTGTCATGCCTGTTCTAGACTTAATTTTTGAGGAGGCCACACTGAAAAGCTCACGTTTTTCCAAATTCTTGAAAAACCCATTTGACCTACTTTTTGGGATTTGTAGGCGTTTGAAGGTTTTTGTAGGCGTTTTGAAGGATTTTGTAGACGCGATCTTTTGATGAAAATTGATGAAAAATGTTTGAAAACAATCAAAATCCATCAAGTATCATCACTCGGGAGCCAGTGTGCCTCTCAATAGCAGCTGTCAGCTATTTGCAAAACACATTTGAATTGCATACATTTGAATTGAATCACACCAAGGGCCCAAGGTCCTTCTCTGTGAGCACCTGGGTAGACAGGTGGAAAACTTGCTTTGAAAGCCCTAATTACAACACCGCAATAAAACCCAAAAGCTTGCATCACAATTATAATTGAAGTCTAGCCACATACTGTTCCATATCAGAGCGCATAGCTTCCATGGCAGGCTGCCATTCGGTGGGAATGACAAGGTTCTTGTTGGAATAGAGGTATATGAACATACTTGGGATCTTTGCATCCGTCAGAGGGTCGCGTAAAGGTAGGTCCTGGAAGATTTCCAAATCAGTCTTCCTGGGGTTAATGGTCTCTTTCTGCCTGAAGTCTAGCATTGGCCTCCCCTTCACTGACTGCCAGGCTGTCAGAAGACATTCTCCGAGACCTCGAGGATATTGCCTCAGGTGCGCCATCCCGGGTTTAAGGGTGTATAGATATCTCAAAATGGGAAATGCTGAAATATGCTCAAAAGTACCTTGAAACTTTCAGCTTACTCAATGGGTCCCCTTCCAGAAAAAAAATAGTCAGTGGGAAAAGCTAAAGTAGGCATTGGCTGAGTAAGTCGAGCACCACCCATTTTGAAAAATACCAACAAAATGATCAAATCATTGTCATTGGGACCTGGACTGTGTAGATCGCAAGGCATCAGTGCCCTGGAACTTGACTTTGCCATCTTTCTTGCACTTGTACTTACCTTGACATTCAATTTGTTATGCAAAATGAACCATGCAAGGCATTCAAGGTTGATCTCAATAGTATGCACAACCATAGAGTTTGCAAATGCTTCCAAATATTTGCATACTTTAAAAGGTGTCATCAAAATGAAATCTTGTCAACTCAGGCTGCTGCGGGTTGTGGCCACTTCGCTACTTCTCTGGACTGCACGGGGAAGAACTCCACGGTCCTCATGATGCGGGACGTTGGGTGTTTTTAGGCAATTGCAAAGCCAACAGGAAAATCACAAACAGAGGGATGTTTCGGTTAAAAATTCTTATATTTCCTTGCATTGCCAGGTATGAGCACACTTTAGATTTCCCACATGATTTAAATTTAATCTTGGTGGTTGACCAGGATAATGACCCGAAGATCTTACTGAGGCCAAGTTCAATGCCTGCAAGATCTCTTCAGAATTGCTCCAGCAAACCGTTGGCTTTGGAGTTTTACCTCCATGATGCATCATCCAAAAGAAGCCTTTAAATACCTGGGCCATCCAAACCGAGATTGATTCAGCCAAAAGAGCTTGATTCGTGTTTGTCTAAACTGACTGTGGGTTCCATGTTCTCAAAAGTTATCATTGAGATCAGGATACAAAAGAAATCAGATTTGCAAATTCCTCCATCCTCCGATGACGGGGAAGAACTTTTTCACTTCCCCGAGGCTGCTCCATGACGTAGAAGCAACAAAGAGCTAGGCACAGACGAAGTAGAAGGCAGCACCTGGCAGTACATATTGCTTTTTGAAGGGTAAATAACCTCGAATCATGCACTAACGCATGAAATATTACGATTGCATGCAGCAGGTGCAAAGATATAGATGTATATATCATTTAGTTTGCAACCCAATCACCTGGATATCATCAAGTCTGCTCCCTGGACCCAAGCAAGACCCTCTCTACCACGAGGATTGACAACTGACCGCCATGAGGAGCCCCGTGAAATGACAGTCCAGCTGCTGCAGTCTGGGCCAAAAACCAAGAGGCCGAAGGGAATCAGAGAAGCCACCATGACGATGGCAGTCCTGGGCAATGTAAACATCGTGTTTTCAGATTATGTTTTGATTCATCCTTGCTATCCCAGTCGTATTGGCCCACATTGAGCCCGTTCTCCCTGACATGACGTGCACAGATATTGAGTATATACAACACATGCAGAGAAATGTGCATGCAAAAATCACGATGAAATTCTTCAGTATCGGCCTCCAAACTTCCCCAACCTTCCCAGCTCCACTGAACAATTCCACCAGGTGATACTGGGGGTGGACGTCCGCGCTCCAAATGCAAAGCAAGACCACTGCAATGAAGGCCTCCCGAGAACAAGGATAAACTATATTAGCTGGTCTTTTTTATCATATCACATGCAAGTGCTAGCAATTTTCGTTTGGTTTGGTATACCATTTTCCCAGCCTTCGGGCATTTGGTCTGGGCTAAGTTGGCCACCAGAGATTGAATGCCACCATGACGAGGCATGACTAATAGAATGGTACTGAACTTGGTCCGGGTATGGTTGTGAATGAGCCCTCCGTTGCTGCAGGGCCACCATACTTTCCATGGATGTATAGAATTTATCCAGAAAAACTATGTCTAAATTCCGTGTCCCCAAACGTAAAAGTATTTGCAAGCTATGTGCAGGCATAACTTCAAGTTTGGGCTGCATCCACATGTGTAGATGGTAATGAGAGCAGGGATGACCAGTAGATGCTGATCTCGACATCCATCTCTCCATGGAACCTGCCCATGCAGAGGATTCGTAAGCTCAAATTGAGGTGACCCCTGGGGGCTGCACTTGGGTTGGCACCCCAAAAAAGGCCCCCACAAGTCATAAAAATGTTGGTAAAATGTGGGGAAAACGGTGTATTCTTGAGACTTGTGGGGGCCTTTTTCGGTGAACCAACCTAAGTGGAGAATCGCCAGCTCGAGGGAAAGTCAAACAGCTCAAACAAGTAAAACAAGTGAAATATCGGCCACATGTTAAAGCCACTC
The DNA here is from genome assembly GCA_947184155.2 of Cladocopium goreaui. Taxonomy (NCBI): domain Eukaryota; class Dinophyceae; order Suessiales; family Symbiodiniaceae; genus Cladocopium; species Cladocopium goreaui. The sequence continues at coordinate 118,780 of CAMXCT020000212.1, read as the reverse complement.
ATGCAGTCATGCAGTGTTTTTTTCCTCGATCCGTTGTTCCAGCTGAAGACTTGATTTGCCCCAATCACAGTTGCAATCGTGATTGCACAATTGACTCTATGACTCTCAGGCTTACCCCAAAGAAGAAAGCTTTGTAAGATGGCAATTTTGAATTGTCAATCGAAAACATGGCAGCTCTGATCTGCCAAGAAACGCACATGCGTTCATAAACGCACTGGCTGACCCCAAACAGAAATCACTGGGCTCCGCAGGTTGAAAAACAAGAATATGACATGTTGTCATTGATCATATACTCAATGTATCTCGATAATAAGTATATAGACTTTGAATTATCACTTGCCACCAGCTAGCGGGAAAAACACTCGGCTTTGAATGTTTCCAGCACACCCGCACTGCCAGGCTGCCACAGATGCAAGACAGGGCCATCTCAGTCACACGCAGCATAAGCCTCAGGCAACTAACTCCGTACCCACCAGGTGTAGTAAGCTGCATATGTTTTTCATAGTATTTACTATAAACACCCAAGGGGGGTTGAAAGTCCTTAAGGTTCATTTTTTGAAGGTGCATGTCATTTTTTTGAAATGTTTTAGGGTCCACAAATGGCAAAAAGGGTAAACAAAGGGTACCACCAAAAAAACAACAGCATTCAACAATTAGTTGAAACAAATGAAAATGTGCTTACAATTTGTTAAGACCGGGTTTAGAAACCTCTCGGGCTGCTTTCTTTGCGTCATCCTCTGAATAGCCTGCCTTGGTTTTCTCAGTGAGCACCTTCTTGTAGGCGCAGCTCTTGCGTGAGTACCTCGCCTTGGTCTCTGCTGAACGTTCCTTCCTAGCTGTGTTGGTTTTGCTTGTCATGGGCTCATCCTTCTTCGATTCCTTTCCTTCCTTGTTCTCATCAATTGGTGCTTCATTGCCTTTGTTCTTCTTTGCCTTCTTTGTTTGGTTAGATCCTTCAGTTTTCGGGTTGGGCTCATCATCTCCTTCGGCCTTTCTCTTTGAACGGGTTCGGCTAGATCCTTCAGTTTTCGGGTTGGGCTCATCATCTCCTTCGGCCTTTCTCTTTGAACGGGTTCGGCTTGCAGCTTTGTTTGGCTCCTTATCCTGCTTGCTGCGGCGTGGCTTCTTGCTTGCATTGCTGGGCTCGGTAGCCTTTGTGTCGGTGGTCCCCAAGGTATGCACATCTGCAGCTGCAGATGCTACAGCATAGGCATCAAAGGCATCTCCTTTGTTGATGTTGATGTTGCCTTCAACCTCAAGTGGCTCATAGGTTTCCGGTGTCTTTGCTCTTTTCTTTGCACCTCTCTTTGCCTTTGCTTTCGGTGCTGCTGCCTGGGCATCGCTGGTGTCCTTCTCAGACTTCTTTTTTCTGCCACGGGGCTTTGGTGGTTGCTGCTGGTCAGCCGTCACAGGTGTATGCTTTCCCCAGTCAGTTGGCTTGGGTGGCAAACTAGCAATGACTGTTGCTTTGCATGACTCCTCTGTTCCATTGCATGTCTCCTCAGTTCCTTCTGCCTTCTTTTTGTTTGCCTTCACTGCCTGGAGGTACTTATACATACGAACACTTGGTGGGTCACTGGCGTCTCCTGAGCTTTTTGTGGCTTCTCCTTTGTTGCACTGATTGTCAAGTGGTGGCTCCAGTTCATCATGTGATTCCAAAAGCATTGCTGTGGTTTGTCCCTCAACGGGTGGTGCCTCTCGAACCTCTGGATTCATTTGCGCTACTGGGAATGGTGTCTCGGGTTCTTCATCTACCTCACCTACTGCTACTTGAATTTCTTTTGGCTCTGGGACCGGTGGCTCTGGAATGTTATCTGATGCATTGTTGGCAGGGCCTCCCTGGAAAGAAGAAGCAGTACACATAGGTGCAATCTTGCGAATCGAAGCCCCAATTGATGCACCCGAGTCCTCACCAGTCGCAGCAGCTGGAACAGCATTTGGCGAACCTGCGCAAGCAAAGGTTGAGATAGAAAGAGTATAGCTAGCAGTTTGTAAGCTTTCCAACTTTGACCCCAGTTTGTAAGCTTTCAAACCTGCCTGGGGTATGAAAGTGGTCGGTCTCCATTGGCAAAGTACCCATGTTGTCCACACCTGGGAGATTTGGATTTGGGTTTTCCGGTCCGAACAACGAGTCGGCAAAAGGCAAAAAATGATACGTAGTAATTGAGACATATGTTTTCTTAAGACATGACACTGACAGCAGGTGGATGGCATACAGTGTAGGGCTCCACATTGACTTTGATATTCTTTTCATCTTCACGAGCTTTCATGTCAATGAGATGCTGCAAATCACGTTGAAGCTGGTTCATTTCTTTCACAAGAGCTAATTGTTTCTGCAAACGCTCCATCTCCTTCAAGGCTTCCTGCGAAGCAGCGCTCTTTGATTCAACCTGGCCAAGGCCGAAAATTGGACCAGGGAATGGGGCTTGGATTGAGAAACACATGAATCTGTTGTCTTTTTAAAAGATTGCAGGCCTCGCGGGATACTTTCGGGGGAGTGACCAAGGCTGGTGTCAAACCTGCAACAGAGATATGGGTGAACTAGAAATTTCATAGAGCCTGCATCAGTCCATAGTATTTTAGAAATTCGGTGAAATGAATTGATTGGCTGGCCTTTGGGACTCGGCGTGTTGATGGTGGCAACCGAAGTAGGTGAAGGTACATCCGAAGTCACATCAGAAAGGGGAAGTTTTTCTGAACCCCCTGATGCTTGCAAAACTGCACGCTCAACTGAAACTGTCAAAGGAAATCTATCAGGAGTAGGAATGGCCACAAGCTTGCCATTGTTCACCTGATGATTTTCCCCAAACTTGTCCACAACTGTGCATGCAGGCCCCGCATGGGCAATGAGATCCCGAAGGTGCTGTCCCCAATTAAGCTTGAACTCCACCATGGAAGCCTGGCAAGAGAGTGGGAGGATTCATGGAAGCAAGGGGTAAGATAATTTTTCAATTTTGAGGCTAGGACTGGCTTGGTTCCATTGGCGCGATGACTGTCATCAAAACCTTTGGAATCTTTTGAACCTGGGATGGATGACAAGTATTTTAAAAATGGGATGCACATCAAATGTACCCACAAAAAAATCTTAAACGTGAATGGCAAAATGTCCTATTAGGGATCAGATACCAGTAGGGGGTTCTTCGCAAAGAGTGGGACAAACTGATTCATCATCATCAAACTCTTCTGACTCCTCATCCTCTTCCATCATATCACATTCTTCATCAGAATCATCACCTGGCGGGTCAGAGCCTGCGGTTGGCCCTGGCTTGGGTGGTGACTCCAACTCCACATCGAAACCTTGCGACTGCAGAATTCTGCGCAATGCCTTTTCCCGAGGGACGTGGGGCCGTCGGGTCACCAGGTTGTACACCGAAGTCATTCGCCGTAAGGCCCAAGCTTGTATGGTGACCACATTACCTTACAACAGGGCCCACCGTTGTTAAAAGAAAAACACTTATATATGGGACACTAGCATATATTTGGACAAAAGGATATCTATCGAGGTCATGTCACGAGGAACAGGGATATTCATCAGGCAGTAGAAGCTTACAATGTGAACCTCCAAAGTTTGAACGCACACCCTTGTCCCAAGATGATTGAGTGTCTGAATGATCAACTTCTCGTTCTGGGTCAGCGAATCTCGGTTGATGCGATCCTCCTGGACAAACTGCACCTTATGTACAATCACACATGAAAAATAAATAAATTGGTGTCAACTGGAGTCTCATTTTGATTTGGAACCGCGGTATCATTTGTTTGATCAATAGGCCTAGGAGCAAGCTTATGCTGGTGCGCAAGACGTCTAAGCTCTGGAATCGACTCCCAAGCGCGCGCCAAGTCAGTGGCAGAACTTGCTTCACTCATGGCTGCACGAGTTTCTGATGTTTCTGTAAAAAAAAATATTACATATATGTGAGTGTGTAGGTATATATACTATATATCCCTAAATACCTTTCCTAGACCATCCTCTGTACTACTTTTTTAACATGCCATGGAAAGCCATGGGAAGTTTTTTGAATGTTTTGGGATTGTGATGCTGCTAACTTCTGCAGACTCATAGTTACTTCTGGAGCCCAGCTGCACCATGGTCCCACAATGGTTTCCAAAACAAATTCAATTTTCCAACAATCCCAACTCGCAAGTAAGTGATGGAACAAAAATCACCGGCCTTCTCCTTCCAGCGGGTGGCTCGGCGCGTCCCACCGAACCAAGCCATCATACAGCTCTAAATTACCCTCTGGTTATTTAACATATAGCCATGGAAAAAATCCTTATAAATTGAGGTTTTAATGGGAAAATAATCTATAAATGGGCCATTTTCCATGGCTATGTTAAATAACCAGAGGGTAAGTAATACAAAAAGTGGTTGAAAAATCTTCGAAAGGCTGGCTGTTGCAATCATTGTGTTGATGTGTTTTGCTCTATATATGCTACATGCATAGTTTAAATTGATTTGTATTGGATATATCCCATATAATTCTAAATTGAATATCCCATAATTATCCCATCATCTTCTTATTCTTTTGTGCCTGTCTTTCACGAGCTGCCCACCGCAACCTGGAACTGAGGACAACAACTCCCTGGGCTACGAGCGGATGGATCGATGGATGGATGGATGGATGAATGATGATGATGATGATGACCAATTCTCAAAACCAGGGGCTTTGCATCTATACCTGGGAAATTTGTGTTCAAACAAGATGTTTGAGGGTGTACTATTGCAAGTGCCTTAAAAGCCTTAAAATATGATAAATTGCTCGTATTGGTTAAGAACTACTTTTTCTGGGCGATATCTCCAAAAGTAGTCGTTGACCTAAAAGATCAAAAAATTATAGTACGATGGAAGGTCTAGGTACGTATATATGCCTACGCGAAACCTACGCACCAAGCAGAATAGCCTACGCATGAATGATGTGAGTTCCTCCGCAATCTAAATTCCATCATCTGGAAAAAAAACGTGGCTCAAATGGATGAGAACTGGGGGTACCCCTATAGGAAACCTCCAAAAATGTGATCTAACATGTAAAATGGGCTGGTTTTTTTAAGCCACAGTTAGGAAAGGAATCTCAGATCTATCCCAACTGCTGACAAGATTCCAATCTCAGGTGACTGCTTGACTGTGATAAGTCCTCCCCTGGTGTTTCCAACTTGTGAATGGGTCATAGGCTTAGTCACCCACCATTGGTAAAAATTGAGATTGTCCTCCAGGACATGCTTGTTTTGCAATCAACTACCACCAGGCACTCCAATTTGAGGGAGGCGTTATCAGAGAATGTTAGCACACAGCTTGGCCTAGTTGGAAGCAGCAATAATCCCGTCCCATCCATAGAAACACACGCTGGTATATGGGATGAAGAGCTCATGTCTGAATCAGGGTTCTGGCATGTTCTGGCTATAGGTATAATATTGATTGGGGAAGGCATAAACTCGTTCTACGTTTCTCGCTATCCACCCTGTTACCGCTTCGCGGGCACCTGGGTGCTTTGCCAGCTTGACTGACTGCAAAGACACCAGCAGTTGGCGCCAGAGCGGCAGCAGTTCAATGGAACTCTCCACGTCAGAATCCACCCAGAAGCTGCAGTACCACTTGTATAACGCAACCACTTTCAGGCGGTCCTCAAGGGTACATCTGAAGCCTCTCCCGTAACGTTACAACATAAAACATGGTGCCCAAAACAGCTTAACCATGCTTAACCCAACATCGACCAAACTTGAAATCGTATGGATACAACCAGGGGATGTTTCCAGGGCCTCTGCAAAGCTGCGACTGGCACAGAGTAGTGCCAATGCATCACAACAGCTCAGGGGGCTGGGAGGTACCACCAACTCCCCCAAGACACCCGTGCCGGAGATCGCCATGGGGGCCGCGCATGACCCACGAGGGGAATCCCATCCACCAAAAAAAACATGCGAGTTGGAAGGGAACAGATCAACAGCGAAACCACCTTTTCTTTGGTCACTTAAGATTACTTATGACATTGAACGTTCCGTGAGATGGATGCATGAATCCAAGTAGATAAATATGATGTATATAGTATATATAATATAATATAATCTAATCTAATATAATATAATATAATATATAATATATAATATAATATATATATATATATATTATGTATGTGTAATGTACATATATGTACATGCAGTCGCAGCATTGTAAGCTTGAATCTCAAGCATGCAGAGACTGTCCATTCCGCTGTCCATTCCGCTGCAGTTCATCGAGCCGTGGCAGCCATGACGGACCTTCCGCGGCTCCAACCATTGCAAGTGTGTGCTGGTTTGATCTCTATTGTTCAAATGATCTATCACTAAACCCCATATTGACCATATATTATTTTATTTTGTATTATATTATAATATATTATATTATATTATATTATATAGTATATATTGTATATAATATACATCCCTACACCAGAATGTATTGAAAATATTATGTATGTACCTCACTTGCAAGCGTAGCCAGGAAACACAATGAAGACTTGTCCCTTGAGATCCAGGGCTGTCAACAAGTCCTGGACCCAGGCGGAAATGAAGTGACATGTGGACATCCTTTAATGATCATATATATATGTATATATATAGTTATCCATACATTGTTTTTTTTAAAATTATAATTTGAAGTATCCACAAAGTATCAGGTATACTAATAGCTAGAGATATATATATATACATAATATGTTGCATTATGGAAATATTAGCTATATTACATTATATTACAGTATATTATATTATCCCTTCCCCATCTACTATTTTGATTATATTATCAGATATTATCCCTTCAAAAGAAAACACCCTTCTGTCAGCCGCAAATCCTGGCAGAAACGTGGGTGTAGATTAAAAAAACACCCAATAAATGGCTTTGCCTGATGCTTTCCGAATTTGGTTGTGCATCAAATTTGGCCAAGAGATTTCGTGGTCAGTGGTTGGGAGTTTGGTTTGACATCCGAGGGTTGGAGGTCGACCTAGAGTCATGTTTTGCTACTTCCCACAAGGAATTCATGTCTGTGCGAGGCTGACTTCAAGGCCAGCTACAATCCTTTTGAGATGTCCATTCTTACGGGCCAGTTGACGGTGATTTTTCATCGGTGCGATATATCTACAAAAGATCCTCTTAATTATATATTATATTATATATATATATTATATTATATTATATATATATATATATTCATGTGAAAGAAATCAGAAAAAAAATCGCACAGTGATCTTAAGATATATAAGATATCTTAAGTAAGTTCAAAAAAAAACACTGAGGAACCACGGTTTCTGGGCTTTTTCCGGGCCATTTTTCACCCCTTTGTCCGGCTGGGCATAGTTGGCTTTGTGCATCTCCCAGCCGCTGCTGGTGAAATGTCGCTTGCCATAGAGAAAGAACTGGGACAGGGCCCACGGCTGAAGCTGGAACTACCCATGGCAATGGCAATAAGACCCTGGAGTTCTTCGAGAAATGTCATTTAATATATATAATTTAATGATTGTAATATTTATAATGTCCATTTTAAATAGTTGCTATTCCATAGCTTCAATTTTGAACATTTGATCGAAAAAAGGGAAAACATCATTAATCATTAATTACTATAATCATGAAAATAATTGACATAGGAATATTAGCCTGATAATAGTTACCCACTATCATTAACTATTACCCTCTGGTAAATTAACTTGTTGACCCTGAAAATAAACAATGTTTAATGGAAACTAATCTTCCAACCCCGAAAACTGCCAGGGTCAAACTGTTAATTTACGGAGGGTACCCATTAAAACAACCATTAGCTCAGGGCGACACATCACATTTTCGCCGCGAATTCACACCACGACGGCTGAAAAGGTACCCGCCTGTGTGGTTGCAGCAAACTGCCCGAAACCCATGGCTTGAGACTCGACGTAAAACACCCAGGCAGCGATGCGAAGCGGCTGGCGCCAGACGGTTTGAACCGATAACTGTGGTAATGATACTAATGATATACTACCAAAATGATTGAAATTCAAGTCCAAATTGCATGCCTAGGGCCTTCCCTGCAAAAATGAGTTTTATCAGGGCAATCTATTTGGACCTGTCTGTCTCCAGTTCTGCGAAATGCTCTAGACAAACCTGGAAAATAACATGTTGGAAATGCTCTCAAAATAAGACACACCTAGAAAGAAAACAGTTAGTTCATAGAATTTGTTTTCATGAGTCAAATTCTTGTCTAGATTTGTCTAGTGTGTGTCTGTGGGTTTGTTTCCTTTTTGTTCACCAACAAAAGCAGGGCCCTTTGACGTCACCGTAGATGCCAAACTCGCCTCGAAGTCGCCAGCAACTCGATCTGGAGTTCCCTGGCCATTCATTTCAGCCACTCTGCGTGTTTGGTGCCGAGGTGGGACACGTTTTGCCCAACGTTTTGTCCTTTTTGGTTTAAAAATAGGGGCCGGGAGTCCGGGAGCTGGCAAAACCATCTATCATCATTTACCATCTGGTTATTTAACATAGCCATGGAAAATGGCCCATTTATAGATGGTTTATCTGGGTTTACCTATTAAAAATGGTGATTTTCCATGGATGTTAACCAGATGGTGTTGTCAAAGGGCTTTCTACACACCCGATAAATACATCCAATGGGAAACGTGAAACGCCACCGAAGTTCGGCAGCAGGGCCCCCGAATGGTCCCCACCTGATTCTTGCGAATACGCTGAATGTATTGAATTGGTTCCATGGCGAAGATGTTATTCGGATGGTACCTGGTTGTGTTTTGTCACTGAGTTGGTAAAAAAAGGTCAAATGTACATATTTGTTTTTCAAACATGACTCGTCATTGGTAGTTAGTTCTCCCCACGAAGGTTCAAAGTTTGTTTGGTTTATATATCAGTTTGTTTGTTTGTTTTCAGTTTTAAGATTCATAACTATGCATTCTGGCAGGGTAAAACTATATCACGATACAAAGTTTGTGCACATGGATGTAAGCTTTCCTTGTCATAGCTGTGTCGCATTGTACAGCTGTGAGCCAAGGTGAGAAGGATGACAAGGCGCTTTTCACTATAGTCACTACACACTGAAAATGTTGGAACAATAGCTGGATCTGACCCAAACACAAATATGAAACCCGCTGGTTTGATTTGTATGATTTCATGAATTAGTACCAGGTGCAACCAAACTGGTATCAACTGTCAGCAGCGGCAACGGCAACAACAACAACAACAACCACAACAACAACAACAGCAGCAACAACAACAACAACAAGAACAATAACAACAGCAACAGCAAAAACAATAACAAGAACAATAACAAGAACAATAACAACAACAAGAACAACAACAAGAACAACAAGAACAACAAGAACAAGAACAAGAACAAGAACAACAACAACAACAACAACATTATCAAAAACAACAACAGCAACAACAGCAACAGGAAAAACAAGAACAATAACAACAACAAGAACAAGAACAACAACATCATCAACAACAACAGCAACAACAGCAACAGCAACCACAACAAAGAAATGAAGCAGGAAAGAATCAACGGCACACACACACAGACACAAGGCTGCATTTGGCAACGTCGAAGACTAAATGGGCTTGCATACAACACCAAGTTCGATTTTTTTAGCATGCTTTTCACACAGGGGCAAGAAACCAAAACAGCATCAAAGAATTCCGACTCAAAATTCAAACACGCTGTCTGCTTCTAAAAAATCCAGAGCCCGCTCATGGTTTTGGAATTAACTGAGGATCGAAAATCCGCCGTTGAGATTGCAAGAAGATCTCATTTCCAGAATGAAAAATTATATAACCTACAAACGCCTGTGTCTCATGATATGCGAGTAGATTCAGTAGATTGCGCCCCAAGTTTCCGCCATTGGAAACACCATTATCGAAAAGATGCTGACTGGTGAAACTGTAAAGACTCAGCCAGATTGGTCCATGGTTCACTTATTCATGTTGGAAAGTTTGTCAGGACAGCCATTTTATGCGATGAGGCAGAGCGCTAGACGCTTGAAAGAAAGAAAAATGGCATCCTCAGAGATCAACCGGATCAACTTCATGTTGGCAGACACAAACAAGCAAGACATTGTTTACACAAGTGAGGGGGGTTCCTAAAATAGGGCTATCCCCATTCATCATCCACTTCAATAAGATTTTCCATCATGAACCATCAATTTTGGGACCATTTTAGGAAACCGAAAAAGCAAGGACCACGTGAAAAAAAATTGAAGACAGTGTCCATTGACGCAGCGAAAAAATGACTCAGCTCGGGGGCGTTTGGAAGGTATGGAAAATATATCCTTGAAATGGCGCCATTACAACCTACCGATGCTGATGCAACGATCCGTATGATCGGTTTTAAGTCAGTATCAAGTTTCAGACAGCTTTGCGTATTGAAATCGTCCTTCCTCCAAGCGATACTTCATGGCTGACCGTTCTCCAAATGGGTTCAGGGATGTTCAGGGTACGGTGAGAGGTGTAAAGTCCTAGGACTTTACTCCAATTGCTCGCAGTTCTGGACGTTTTCGCAGGTGCGTGACTTGCAATGCCGAAGCAGCCGGACATTTTTTTCAAAAGGTGGGAAAAAGGTGGGAAAAAGGTGGCAAAAGTAGGAGTGACAACCCACAATGGCCTGAAATGGCCTGAAATTAATTCAAGTTGGTTAATTAATATGGGGATGGGTCAAAACCCTATCCCCCTGGTGAACATCAAAATAGCTGGTAAATGGATGTTCATCCCCCTAAAAATGGTATGTATAGGTATTGATCCATAGCCATATATGTATATATATAATATATTATGTCATCAAGATCAATGAGGCGAACCATGGCGAAGCCCTGTCATTTTTGCACTGATAATTCTCAGGGTGCCGTGGTCAAAACTTGGGTAATGTGTGGCCAGATTGGATGCATAGTTTTGATCCTGCCGTCCACGTCTCCCACCATCCGTTTAAGAAATAATTAATTATCCAAAATAAGGTTTTGAATAATATATTTAAAATTATTTAAGTTTGCGTTGATATAGTTATTCTATTTAGTTTTGAGTAAAACTTCAAAAACAAAATTTTGATATGTTAAATTTTAATACAACATTATGCATCCGTCCAAATTCAACTATTTTTTACCATTCAATCTTTTAATTTTTGATTATAAAATAAAACCATAAAGTTTAATTAAATTTTAAATCATACAATTCTAGACCCAAAACTGTGAACATTTAACATATTTGTTAAATAGAAGTTTTCCTCAATATCAAAATAAGTGTTGTTTATTCTCATCATTAAAACAAATGTGTTTTTTTCAGTTTTCAACTGTGTTGCTATTGTAATATAATATGCTAAAGAAAATATGTATTCTCAATATATCATTTCAAAATATTGGCCGTTGAAAAAATATACAGGAACGAAAGCATTCAAATACATGATTGTGAAAAAAAACATATTGATTACGTCTATCTATTTAGCGTGAATATGAATAATTCCCATCCTGCAATTGTTGCATTGCCCACTTTGTCTCAAATCTATATTGATTTCTCTTTTTTTAGATTTGTAGTTGGGCAATCTCCTTCTCCAAATCTTCCACCTTGTCACATGTCAATGCGGCTCTTAAACTCTGGCAGTCAACATGTCAATGAAACATGTCCCATTCAGAGGTGATGTTCCCATCTGGAAGCTTCCATTGAATTCGGGGGATTTTCATGGATTTTCCAGCTAGCCACGTTTGATTAGCTGAGAGATGCTGCGGGTAAACCCAAACAGACACCCCCAGCAGCCTCCTTTTGCAGCTCGTCTTTTCGAGAGATCTTCTGCTTTTGTTCCTCTGCCGATCTCCAGCTTTGTCGGAGAATATGGTACCCCAGAATACAGGAGCTGATGATCAGTTTCCTAATTAGATAAAGGATAGTATATTGAAAACCATTTTGGGGGTATACCAAAATTTCAGACACATCCAAATGCCCTGGAAAATGTTCTGGGATTAGGAATGTGTCTATTTTGTTCCATGGAAATTTGTGCTTTCCGTGCCTCTGAGAGATCGCTTGCAGCCCGCTCCTGGCAGATTTTTTAGAGAAACAACTTGAAAAGTCTCGCCTAATATGAACAGAATGATCCACAAACATGATTAGTCGGACAAAAACATAATCATACGCCTTGGAAGCTGACATGGCATTTGGTAGCCTTCATGAGCCATGACACCTGTAGCCACAAATCCATGGGTGGACCCCACCTCCAATGCGTCAATCTCAGCAAGCTTCTTACCTGGGACAAGAAAAACAAGTTTTGATAATGTGCTATGTCCATTGTTTGCGCTACCGGCGCTGTTAACGGACCCGCAGTTTTTGTTGTTTTTTTTTGCTACCGCATCCCATGTCAGTTAGAAGTTGCGCGCGTCAGTTAGAAGTTGTGCACGTCAGTTAGAAGTTGTGCGCGTCAGTTAGAAGTTGTGGACGTCAGTCAGAAGATGTGCACGTCAGTTAGAAGTTGCGCTCGTCAGTTAATAGTTAGAAGTTGTGCACGAAGGATAGTCTGACTTTCTTGGGGGACCGGGTGGGGTTGGGGGTGGGAGGTTGGGGGCACAGGAGCTAGAGCTCCGTAACGCCAGATGCTACACTGTAACACGTATCTTGATGCTACGCTGTAAAATGTCTCCTGTCACTTGCCACATGCACATGGGTGCTGTTGATGCTACGCTATACTACCTGTACATGTCTCTTGTCACTTGCCACACGCGTTTGATGCTACGCTGTAACATGTCTCTTCTCACTTGCCACACCCTTCTTCTCCCTGAGTAGCAAAGACAAGGTGACCAAAACGAATCCAAAAATATGTGTGGTCCTTCGCCTATCGTTGGAACCACAAAGCAGACTTGAAAGGAAGTCTAGCCAAACTGGCAGCCAGAGTTGACAAACGCAAACGCTGAGACCTATGAAGAGAGAAAGAAGAGCACAAAACGCTGTGTGAAAACCCGGCTTTCCAAATCCAGGTTTGCAGAATATTTCGACCAATAGAATTCAATGGTCAATGAATAATTTCCTAGCATAACGTGGGACGAAAACAACATTTCTATTATAAGGCAAAACAACAAAATCGTCACGGCGCCACAGTTTTAAGCACATCAATAAAAGATGACGTATATAAAAACCATTAAAAAAACACGGGTCCGCTATCAGCGCCGGAACCTTGTTTGCTTCTTTGCGTTTTGATCACAGCTCCCCCAGAAAAGGTGTGTCACGGTTTATCTGAAAGTGGAATACCCCAAAAGTTCATTTTCTCATCACCCATAGGATCCATGTATGCTATATATGGTAACATGGATCCCATCAATATACCCCCTTTATGTTAGCATATATACCAGCACCATGGATCCTGTGGGTCATCACAAGTTTCACCAATTTTCACCATCACATTCCCGACTTTTCACACGAACCTGACATAACCTGGCCATTTTCAACGCCAAGTCTCGGAGGTTTCTCAGGCGATTCTCCGGTTTGGCCTTGGTGAAAATTCGGAGGTCCATAGTGATACAGTATCACTCAGTGATACTCATATTATTCTATGGTAATTTATGGTTAGTGTAAATTGGAACTCAACTATATCAGAATATATCTAATCCACATATTTAGAATGTATTTATCTGGCACACCAAATTTACCAAATCAACTCGGAGCTTATTGATCCAGGGTGTTCAGAAATTTGAGATGTGCATTTCCTGCCTGAGGCGCCTGAGGTCGCAGCAGGCTCAGCTTTTGCCTCTGCCTTGGGCGCTGCCTTTGCTTTGACCTCCGCCTTGGGCGCCTGCGGTTTCGGCTCCTTCGGCTCCTTCGGCTTTGCCTTGGGCTTGCCAGCCCCCTTTGGGGTCAAATGGTCAAAGTCTGGGAACCTAAATGAACCTAACCTGGCACCATCTCCCATGACTTAAGTACCTCATTGAGTCAGCATGAAAAACACAGAAAACCCATGAGTTGGGTTTACCACACCCTGAGAATACTTGTCTTGAAATAGATCATACTTGGGATTCACAGGGACATTATTGCTGATCTTTACGCCTTCATTCCTCTCATGGTCGCTCTGCGGTATTGTGCTTCTTGCAAACAAGATGCTTTTGGCTTTGCCTTCGGTTCGCTGTCCGGCGCCTTTGTTTTCAAAGGCTGCTCAGCACCCAATCTTCCAGGCTGCAAAAGTCATAAAAGTGGTGGTTCAATGCTGGCCATTGCAAGGTATTGATGGTAAAACCCCCAAAAGACATGATGTTCAGTGAATGCCACTCATGATCCACTTCCCATCTCAGCTCTCAACCATGCCAGGAATGTGACCACTCCTGCATCATTCCATCATTTGATCAAAGCGTAGGGAAAAGTGATAGAACATCAATCGTATTCTTTATACTGAACTATACTATGAGTTTTCCAATGGGTTCTCCATAGGTTTTCCAAGCTTTTCCATAGGTGTTCGATCAATGTAGACCTTTTCCATATATTACTCCCCGGCCTCGCAGATGGGCGTTGTGTCTCTGGGCCAAGTCCAGGAATTCCCCTGCAAGATTGGGACACCACTGTTGCTTTAAGGGAAAATCTTCATCGGAAACCATGGTTTCTACCCCCAAAATGCTTGGGAATTCTTGCAGAATCTCCCTTCGTCCGCTTCTTGGATGTTTGAATCTACTGACTTTGGAACTGTGATGAACCATCACTCTGTCCTCGTCCAAAAACCTATGCTTGCCCCAATCATTTTCAACTTTTTCCTTGAGACTTGGGCATCACCGGATCTGCTGGCTGCTTGTCCCGTCATGTCAGAACTGTCATGAACTGTCCATTGGACCTTGCTTGTGCTCGCTGCTGCACCTCCCATAGAAAAACAAACATGAATCACAAGAGGAAAAAACAGCACATCTCGGTAGCACCACGTCAGCACGATGTTGATAGCCTAAACTCCAGCGATGGAGCAACGCTTCTGCGCCTCAGGACCTTTGTACAAGTTCTCCTCCAAAGGAGTGTAGCCTGCCCGGACTCGCACGGGCTTTCGATAGGTGCCATCCGGCCGCCGGGTTCCAGCGATCACCTCAGGCAATTCTGAGCAAGTAACATGTTAGAATTGTATAGAATCGTTATAAGTATGTATATGTATATATATATATGTATAGGTATATATATATATTATATTATATATATACACATCTTTATGAATCTGCTGAACCTGTTCTGAATACTTTATAGCAGATCACAAATATTGATAAACATGAAGTTTTAAGTATGTCGTTCATATTCATATTTCCCAGCCAAAGTTATACATATATTTTGTGAATATAGATTCTGTAGCCTACAGCATTGGACCACAGTTGGAATATGATGATAAAATATGATTCCACCATATTAGGCAGCCTAAATGATGGCTAAATCATGGTAACATTTCATACAAGTAATTTAAAAAACATACCCATATGCTCCATGTATAGAACATTTACCTACATTTGGGCCATAAAAATGGGGTAAATGATGGGATTCATATTCCAGCACCATGGAGCATATGGGATACAACAACTGCATCAGTCGATCATCGATGACATCGGCCTGTTCTTATTTTTGTTGACCCCCGCCTTACTGCCATCCTCCTGGATGTGGTAGGTGGTCCCAGTATTGGTCGTTTCCACCTGGGAAACGGTAAAGGGGTTCCGTGACTTTTCGTTTTGAAACATGGGGGTAGCCCTAAACTCTAAACAATCCATGTCATTTTCGGATGTTCAGAGGATTTTCCATGAAATAAACCATCCAGCTATTGGATGTTCAATGATTTTCATATAAGATTGTCCGTGAAATAAACCCTCCAGCTATTGGGGGAGCCAAATGACGGGACATGACTTAGGTTTCACCCCCATCGAGCCTCTGGCAAACTGCTCAAAAAGACTCACATTGATCTTCCTCGCGTCTGACATCTTCCATCCTCATGCCATCAGTTTGCTGGGTGCCCAACATTGGTGGGTCGCGGGATTTGCCCCGCCATGTTTTACAGAGCTGAGCCGGCAGCAGATCGCTGAAAATGACTAGCCAGGAAGCATGTTTATCATGTTTGACAATAAAGATGCACAATGATTCAAAACAATGCAAAACAATGCAAATGGCATAGGACCTATAGGAAAAAAATGAGCGGCAGCACTCAGCACCCTTGGCGAGATTTCTTCTTTCGGAGCAAGTGCTGAATTTCTTTTCAGGGCAAGTCTACAGCTCAAATTGTGACTGTCCTACCTTTTTGGCATTTAAAGCCAGACGATTCCTGGCATAACATGCATAAATTCGGTGACATACGGGATCCTGACATCTTCATAACAACTTCAAGTCGTTAAGCTATCTGCTGATTTGTAGGGTCACCTGGTACACAAGCTACCCTGTGGAAGCTGTCAGGGCTCTATCTACAAGGCATGTTCAGCTCTGTCGTAGCGTTAGATCATCTTCAAACAAGTCATGTCAGAATTTCCAGTCCTATGGCTCAAATCTGCAGGAATCTTTGTCACAGGTTTCCACAGGTTTCATGTGTGAACTTTTTACGCCGGGATTGCAAAAAGCTGTCTTGCTTCAGGTCTATGTGCTGATTCAAAAGGATCCATAATGCCATAATTTTCAAAGCTCACAAGCCATTTTGGACACTCTCGTTGAATCGAAACACAAACATTCATGAGCAAACTTGGAAAATCGATGTCCTGTAGCCCCCAACTTTCGCCTGCAGCAGCCCGCGCAGCAGCCCGCAACTGTCACTCGTCGGAAACACAGCAGCCAGACAAACAGTCAGCATCCGGCCTTCAGCCGGCTTCAGTTGACGGCCGGATCCCTGACAACAGAACAAGCAAAAGTCAAAACGCCAGTTGGATGTATCATGATATATATATATACCTCAGTCACTACAGTTGTTGATGGCATATTACATACATATACATATAATATATATATATAATATATATATATGTGATCATGTGGGTGTGCGTGTGTATTCGCTTTCTTACAAGTCAAGCTGGTCCTACCAAGCACAGTCTGCACTCGTTTCTCGTCGCGGAATTGACTACAGCAGGTGTGCAGCTTTCACTATGGAAAGTTCAAAGAGATTCTGCTTCGACATGTGAAACGGTCAGCTGAAATGGAAGATGTGCCTGGATCACCGAAAAAGATCGAAAAACACGTAGCTTTGACTTAGGACTACTTTGGACCAGTGCATTCCTATCCTGTTGACGGACGAAATACCCACTTTAACTGATTCATGTTATTTATATATATAATATTTATCATTATCATATGTTATCACATTGTCAATTGTACCATCAAGGGGGCCATATCAAAATACCTCATCTCGCTGGGGTCGTTCGCTGTTTGAGTCATGCTTCCGATGAAGGCACTGCAGCGAGGCTCGTCGAAGCTTGATTGAAATCAGAGGTTGGCGGGCGAAACATGTGGTCGTGCAAACAGAGCAAAACTGTTTGCACAGGAGACATCAGCAGCAAGTAGATCGAGTCGCCGTATGGCTTCGAAGCGAAAGGATTTCCAAAGAGCGCCAGTGCACCCAAAAGGGCACCCAGGATGGTACCGAAAATGGTCGTCACAGCACAGCACGTCTGTTGCTTCTCAGCATCTGTAAAACGCTGGCAAATCAGCAACTTGAACAGCATCTTGGCAGATTTCTGCAGATTTCCGGTGGTCAGTACAGTCATCAAAAAAAGCTTGCTGCCAAGTTCCGAGTTGGGCGAGGGAATAAAGTTCTGGCCCCCATGGAAGCTGCGATGAAGCAAACACTCCACTCATTCCCCTTGGACAAAAGATCTAGAAGTGCACCAGAAAGAGTCAAAACTCCCACTAGCACCGCCCCAACACGGACTGGGCGTCCTTTTAACCAAGCTCCAACACGTACTGGGCCCTTGCATGTGTGGGCCAATGCGCAAAAGCATAGGACACCAGCGAAGTGGCTTATGAGCGTCGCAACGTGAAAAGCAATGGCCTTCAAAAGCTCCGTTTTTGACTCATCTGGCAGGGTGAGTCGATACAAGTCCCTTCCGATCAGAATCATGTTGCCAGTTTGCAAACCTGCGAATTGACTGAAGTGCACCAAGGTCACCAAATCAATGAAGCCTGCTGTGAGGGAGAAACCAAGAACCAGCAAACAAACTCTACGCTGGATCGCCATGGTGGCTGCGAAGCAATGTGTCTGGCCGTTCCCTCTGAAAGTCATAATATCAAAGATATGAGATCAATTTGAGGTAACTTGTTCTAATATTGTCGTCTGAAAGATAAAGTACGTGGAAACAAAGAGATGCACTTTGAACAAGTCATATGGTCGTACATCATTGCGACAAACATCATTAAAAAAAATAAGCTGATGTATGAGGTGTTTCGGCTGCGCACAAGAATGACAAAGTTCCAAACATCAACGCCAGGAACTCTCAAAGCAAGTCTGAGTTCCGTTGCATAGATTGTCACATCTCACATTGTCCCGTCAAAGTGCCTTCTCGGGCATGGCACCAAGATTTCTTGGTCTTCCATCCGTAGCTGCGCGGTTCAGATGTTTTTTGCGCTGTGCCTGCCAAGCACCACATGCTAATGGAGTGCCAAGCACAAATGATTCCGTGCTCTTCTCTCCCTAAGGATGCGACATTTAGTTTGCGCTTCTGTTCGTCCAGCCGTCTGACAAAGTCTCGCTCCTGCAAATCAATCGGCCTTTGAACAGCTCAAATTCAATGATCAGCTCGATTCAAGGGGAAATCAACATTCACCTCAATTTTCAGTATACTTTAAACAGTCGTTTTACATTGGTACCATTGCTTTTACCGCAGATGTTCTTCCAATTCTGGAAATGACACCTGACTGAGAAACCTCTCTGACTCGGTGTCGACCTCGGCTGACTCGGAAGTTCGGCTGACCGCAACGACCAGGCGCCACGTCTCCTGAGGCAGCACTTCGCGACCATCAATCTCCTGTCGGTCGGTCGTCCCAGCGTGGGGTATTCCAAAAATTCCAGCCATGACGGATCCATTCACGGTGCTGCGAAAAAAATGGTGTGCCATGGATCCCATCAAGATTAACCCCAGTCATGTTAGCATTAATCTACCAGCACCAGCCGGATCCGTCATGGGGTATGAAGATATTAGGAAACTCCAATTACTGTTAAGAAATGTTTGAATATACTGTTAATAATGGCTAATGATGATGGTTATAGATGGTTAATGATGGTTAGTAATAATGACTGGTTGGTGGTTTCAACCTACCCCTCTGAACAATGTGAAAGTCAATGGGAAGGATGACATCCCATATATGAAATGGAACATAAAAAATGTTTGAAACCACCAACCAGTACAGATTTGAATTCGAATTAAATATCATGAAATATCTTCGCTGCACTATGAACTTCGTAGGTGACCGTAGCTGTTTTTTCACATAGCGTACTTTAACCATTCACCCCGGCAGAAACCTTGGAGGATGACCAGAGATTTCCCACACCTTCCGTTCGCCTCTATGGCAGTGCTGCAAAGGACAACAGCGCTACGATAGCGTCGATCATGGAAGGCAAAGGGATTCCTGGCTTCGCTGAAAAACACAGGCCCACAGCTGACAAGCCAGAAATGAGGCATATTATGTTACAGCATCGCAATAGGATATACATTGAGCACTACATATATTATATATTATATATAATTAATTATATACATCATATATTATATTATAAATATATTATAGATCAGAGCACTACAAATATCTATAGACATGTAACTTACCACTATAGGATCATATAGGATCATCATAATTTGACCTTAAAAAAAAAAGCGCATCCGACCCTTGCAGAGTCACGCGGCGCAGGACATCTCCTGGGGAAACGGAAGTTCCCTACGTCATGGCAATCATGGCAGCGTGATCACGCATCATTTGGGATGATCACGTTTCGCATCAACTATAGAAATTCTATGGTGAGGTGAATGTGGGAAATTTGCTAACCATCAACAATAGAATCTATAGCTGACACTATGTGACAATCAACCTGAACGTGGAGATTGAATCGAACGACCCTTACGATCATCACGTGTCGCATCATAAACGCTCTGGAATACTGTCGTCCTGAGATCACTTCTTTGAGCTCACCGACCTGCATATTTCTGTGACAGGAACTGGCAGAAAGTTTGGCCAATGTTGATCAACTTACTGGTGCGTTCTACGCAGGGAATTTTCGGGAATGATCCACTGGCTATCTATCAATAATCATCCCAGCAACCCCCAGCAACCCATCCATTCCCTGCGTTTAGCACCAGACACTCTGGATTTCATCACCGAACGTGAATCGTTTCAATGGTCAGAAAACATCAAATCCCTGTGAAAAAAGAAACACAATCATCATGACCATCCTAAAAACCGGCTATAACCATATCTTTCTGATGATATTCCCCAATAAATATATAATTCTATATTTTCTATATAGATACTATATATATACTATACTATACTATATATATATTGGGATATGGATACTATTATATATTGGGATATTTGGATACTATATAGATTCTATAATATATACTATATAGATACTATTGGGATATCCAAATTCCCAGATATGTCCAGATATGTCCTGACGGAAGCTTTCCCAGACATGGCCTGACGGATCTTGTTCTCAGACAAGTCCAAGGTCGATAGCCGTAGAGGTGTCAGCTCTTGCAGGTCCTGGGACGGAGAACTGAAAAAAGAAAACCGAATAAGAGTTCTGCAGAAATGGAGGATTGATATCATATATATATATACATTGAGTACATGTATACATGTATGTATGTTTGTATGTATGTATGCATGTATATATGTATGAATGTCTGTATGTATGTACGTACGTACGTACGCATGCATGCATGCATGCATGTGTGTATGTGTGCATGTATGTATGCGTGCATGTATGTCTCTGTGTGTGTATGTGTGTATGTGTGTATGTATGTCTGTCTGTCTGTCTGTCTGTCTGTATGTATGTATGTATGTATGTATGTATGTATGTCTGTATGTCTGTATGTCTGTATGTCTGTATGTCTGTCTGTATGTCTGTGTATGTATGTATGTATGCATGCATGTATGTGTCTGTGGGTGTATGCTTATTCAGAATATAGATATAGTCTTATATAGTATTAAATATACATATACATGCGGAATGAGTGTATATATGTAGGTATATTTAATATGATGGGTAACGGAGAACATCAGAATCAAACCAGGCACTTTTTAAGGTACCCTGTTTTCAGGGAAAAAAAACATCTACAGCAAAATCTGATGGAGGCAAACTGGCAGACCAACCCGAACAGAATACTGAGAAGAAAAGCGGTCCACAACAAGCAGAGTTCTTTGAGGGTTCACACTGGTTATATTAAATATTCAACATCAATTACTGAAAACTATTGCAAACCATTATAAACTATATTATAACCAAATTAAGAGCTATAATGAAGTATGAAATATATAAACATATACAAACAATATCAATACAGTTACAATGGAGGATACACGATACTACGTGACACAATGGCGTCGCCAAGCCCCCGGGGGTGTCCTCAAGACGGTTCCCAGCAGTGTTGAGGACGTTCAACGTTGAAGAAATTGCTGCAATCGATGTCGGACAGAACTGGCAGAACTGCGTTTTTTCGTGGTCCGACAAAGGGATTCCGGGGATGGGGAAATATGCTGGGACTCCCAGGCTGGGAAATATGGGTATGGGTCAATACCTATTAATACCATTTTTAGTGGGGATGAACATCCATTCACCAGCTATTTTGATGTTCACCAGAGGTACAAGTTTTGACTCACTGCCATATGGAGAAATGAAGAAAAATCTTGGAAAACGATGGGGAACTATGGGGAAATATGTAAACATTTTGGGAAAATTTGTACCAAACAATGCTGTCACATTTCACGCCACAAATATCCCACCTGTAGGGGAGCTTCGACTGGTGGTTGCTGATGCGGCACCATGAGTTCCTCCAAGTTGTGATCATGTTGAAATGCTACCATTGGTCTTTCTGAAGATTGGGGATGTTGATGGATTTTGATATTTTTACCCTCTGGTAATTTAACATAGCTATTGAAAATGGCCATTTATAGTGGATTTTCCCATTAAAAATGGTGATTTTCCATAGCTATGTTAAATTACCAGAGGGTAATACGCGTTAAACATCGCTTTATGTGATTTTCATAGATGAATCCATGATTTTATCCATGACACAACACATCCAACAGATCCTGGAGCACACTATCGTGTCCGGGTGTCCTCCAGTTGAGTGCAGCTTTCTAAGGAGTCGATCCGCGCCAACCTGAGCATCCCCTGATCCTCCCTGATTCCAAATGGATAGTGGAAGTTGGTTCCCTTCCAGGTCCCCAGATTCCCCAGATTCCCCAGTCCCACTTGATGAGTTACACGCCATCTTGATCCATCTTGATGATCTTCCAGGTACTGTACCCGATGAACAACCATGAACAACCCGTTGTTGCATCGTTAAATAGATCGAAGTCAGACGTCTGAAATGGATGAATTGATGAAGGAAAACCCATCCCCAGCCATTGACTCAACATTTTGAAACACCATCCCCTCCCAGCAAAATGCTGCCACATGCTGCCTGTTGTGTCCCAGGTGAAGCTTTTGCAGCAAACTGAGGCCCTGATTTCAGCCGTTTGAGATCCGGGAAGGGAACATGTAAAAAATGACGGAAACTCCTTCAGGACTTCTCTTTCTGAAACCTGCTAATCTTATATTTGCTTGGACTCATCACTTTAAAAACAGGCAATTCAAGTTTACTACGACTCCCGAAAATTCTTGCGTACACTGTCATCAAGTCGCCAAGAGATCACCCGTCGCTGCCCGAAGCAAACACTTTTTGGCTGTGCAACTGGCGAGGTTCGCCCTGAGAGCTGGACACCGGACAAAAGCTGCTGAATCTGACTGCTGTTTTGACCGTTTTGGACCGCTGTTTCAGCCACAGCAAGAGCAAGAAAATACCAACACTTAAATACACTTAAAGACTCCCAGGTCAGTCTTTGAAATTCCGATTGCAATCGGTTCCATCCCAGAGCCCCCCCAAATTATCGATGGGCAGTCCTTCTACTGTCCATCTGGGTGAAACAGCGCGGCATTGCGCTGAGTGCGCTGCGGCTGAGTCCTATCTCTACATCTGCAATCTGCTGCTGCACTGCAGTGGTCTTCTCCAACGGTAGAAAATAGTTCAAGACCCTATATTTAAACATCTGTCATTTCTATCAGATACTCCATCATAGATCACTGATAGTTCCAAAATGTTCCAAACATATTCACCTTTCACCATCTTCAACACTATCAACTGGATCATCATTGTCACCGAGTACCAGTCAGACTTCAGGATTTAATATTATTAATTAAGGAGTTCAGCATACAATCCAAGATGGAGACCTCATAACTCATGCGATTTGGCAGCTTAATTGTACGAGGTGCACCCTCGACAAGCGGTCAGCTTGAGCGCTTATGCACTCGAACGACAAGCGGTCCTGCACCAAGAGCCGCATATTTTGGACATCTTTTGATTGGGTTCTGGAATTGGTTCGTGGGTGGTTGGGATCATCATACCAAGTATGACGGGAAGCATTTTTTGAAACCACCAACCAGAAAATGAGGTGAACCGTGTGATGAAGAATGTTCTCAACAATTCAGCTGCAGCTTCCCTGCACATCCACAAGGGTCAAGTAAACCGAGCCCCGCCACAGCTGTCCTCTTGAATTCACATCCTCAGAAAGAGCCAAGTAGAGCCACGTGGTTTCAGTCGTCATTTTTTCACTTATTTAATTATATATATACATATATCACCATATATCAATATTTATCAGAAAATAATAATAAATATATACATTTATTGATATGATCAATGATTATCAACGTTAATATTAATAATATATTATTAATGTATATGAAAAAATCACCCCATCCAGCCTTGTGGAATCCTCAGACCATGAGCATTAGGCCGGGGGTGACCCAGTAGTTGAACTCCTGGCCCAAATTTCACCGGTCACCATGGACGGCACAGCTTCCCAGCAACAGTCCTCCCGGCTCACAATGCCATCACTGGACGGCACAAAGCTCCTTAGCTTGGCGTCCTAACTTGATGTGGGGATGGGTCAAAACCTTGTACCCCTGTAGTTCACATCAAAATAGCTGGGATTTATGGATGTTCATCCCACTAAAAATGGTATTTTCATAGGTATTGATCTGTAACTCGATTTAGTTTGGCACTCCAAAGTGCGTCTTTTCCATTCTTTCCCTCATATTCGCCTCCAAGCCCATTGGTTGAACACACTTGTTACACGCTTCCAAACTTGCTGGATGCTGTATATTTAATGTATGATGCTGGACCTTTGAGAATCAGACAGCGCATTCAAGACGTAGTCAAGATCATCGTCCGAGAACAACTCCTGCCATTCCGACCCGCAACGTGTCTGCAACGTGTCTGCAACGTGTCTCATCATTCTCATCCCTTTGGTCACAGATGCACAGCAATGCACAGCATATATGGCTGCTGGATGCTGTGCTCCTCCTCATTTGTGAGGTTCTTGAGGAGTGCCTTGCATGCCATCAGTCATAGGAAATCTTGAAAATCATTGAATCCCGTGATGCTTTGACATGTTCGACATGTTCCAGCCCTTGGAAACATGCACTCAACCTAGCAGTTAAAGCCACTTGTACAATTGCAGAACGGTCCGCCAAGCGCAATTTTGGGCAGTCAGGCCTTGAACTGAACTTTGTTTAAGCCTGCCGATGAATCCAAATCAAGCCGCAGTCACACACACACACATCTACATACATTATCGTAACACCATTATGATATATTGTATAACGTACCATTTGTAAACCTCTTGTCAGCCCTTGTCAGCCCACGGTTTCATGATGGTCAACCGGAAACTCAAGCCTCGCTAGAAATCTTGCTTTTGGACAACGTATTAATATGGTCCATATATCTGGGTAAATTACAATATTTCACTAATCTGAATTAAGGCCATTTGGGGATGACTTCCCTTATTAACCATGATTCCAGGGCTCGGTCGCAGTGAGGTCGTGATCAAATTTACCCAGATATATGGTCCATATTTCTACATCATAAGTAGTCATCACATGGCAGTGTGTCAAAACCTTGTACCCCTGGTGAACATCAAAATAGCTGGTAAATGGATGTTCATCCCACTAAAAATGGTATCTATAGGTATTGATCCATACCCATTTCTACAGCATAAGTAGTCATCACATGTCATCACAACTCACCGCAACCTCTCGCCTGGTTGGGTTGGAGCAATGTAATGATCCAGGCTTCCACCCGTTTCTGACAGCCACAGTGGCCACATGGAAAACACATGAAACACGATTTGTTGCTGCTTGGTGGTTTCAACCCCTCTGAAAAATATTAGTCAGTTGGGATGATTCTTCCCAATAATTATAGATGGAAAAATAACAAATCTTCCAAACCACCAACCAGGTTGAAATTGTTGAAGGGCACAGGATTGTCATTTTCGCATCGCGCTGGTGGATTTTTCCGATGCTCGTTGACACGTTGACTGGTGGTTTTTCAGCTCGGGTAACCAGGCCTTTCTCTCTGAGGAGGATGTTTCTAGCTTTGTCCAGCTGCATGCTGATCAAGTAACCTGGTGATTTCACCAAATTGCCAAAGAAACCTTTCACAGAGATAGAGCGGCAAAACTGGCAAAACCAAACAATGAAAATCAATGAAAGATGAACATCCACTGAATCCACTGCCAATATCTGCCAATGAGGTGAAGAAAGAAAGTTTATGAAAGTTTCAAGGTCAGCGGTGCCCTTTCAGGCACATCCACCGAGGCCTTTCCACAAAGCAATTGCACCCAACCTTGGAGTTAATAGAACGCGAAAATTGGTCGGAACATCCAGGCGAAACTGCACAAGAAACTGCGGAAGAAAGGCAAACAGAGCTAGGTGTTGAACAGCACCAGGTAAAAGGTAAAGAGTCCTAGTTGAAGTTGAAATCATTTGACAACCAAACTCATGACCATGACCTTTCCAGACTTCTTCTTAAATGTCGTGTGATCAGATTTCTTGAGGTCGCGGTGTCAGCCTGTGGTTCAGTCCTCCAAAAAACCAGCTGATGTTGGTGTCCCACAACGCAGCAAACACCTCAGAAAAAACATCCACTCGGTTTTTATGGCTTTGCTGAGATGGGAGGCTGAACTGGCAGTGTGTCAAAACCTTGTACCCCTGTAGTTCACATCAAAATAGCTGGGTTAAAATGGATGTTCATTCCCCTAAAAATGGTATTTTCAGAGGTATTGATCCATAGCCAACTGGGATCACTACCATGGTGGCCAAGAAAAGATACCACATACCTGACACGTCCGTATCGCTTCGATTCAGCCAGCCATCCAAGAAGGAACCTAGCCTCGTCCCATGAATCGAGTCCTTGGATGCTTGTGACATCTCCCAGTCTTTAAAAGTCGCATCATATGGAGGGATTATGAAGGGTCAAAACATGTCAAAACCTTGTAATCCGGCTAAATATGTTCCTAAACTACCCACCTGCTCCTTGGAAATCTCTTTGCTATGCAACCTCCTTGAAACCAAATTGTTGCCTTTCATCTCCATTGGCAATTGTTCAACAACTGTCTGAGGCATTGGCATGAAAAGGACAAATTTGTAGCAGTGGTCCCTGGTGCTAACCAAGTTCCTGAGCACAGGTGGGTTCTGGTCAGGAGCATCCAGCTGAGCAGCTGGGCAAATGCGCGCATGCGCTAGCCGCTAGCGCTCGTTGAGGTTGAGGCGGCCAATCCCGTTGGGTGGGATTTGGGATCGGAAAGTCCAGCACCTGGGCAAAACACTCCAGAGTTTCCGCGCGATCGAAGTGAACCATGACAGTCACAGCATTCTCTTGACCATGTGGCAAAGTTCAGGCACTTGGGGTCTCAAAGAATTTGATGAAGACTAATTATTCAACGTTTCCATCTTTGATAGCTGCTGATCAATTTTGACCCCAAGTTGATTTCGAACTGCCACTCCTATCCACTCCTTTTGTCCGCAGGCGACGTCTTGCATCATGCGCCAACCAGCTTGTGACTACCAACGCGATCCCTGGGAATCAGCTTCAAATCAGCGCCGTGCTTCAGGAAAACGGCCCCCGCAGTTTGGTTCGGATTCAAACCAACTCCATCGTTGGTGATGACTGCGCTTGTCGATGGGTTCACCTCAGAGAGTAGCGCTCCACATGTCAGCCAAAAAGCATCCTGATGTATCCAGCATCAGAGTGACACTGCGGAAGAATCTCCGGAGGACAAAACAATAGAATATACATATACATATATCATCCTAAAGTAACATGTATATTTTATTTCAAACCTTAGTCTCTTAAATTTGGATTCCTGTTGATTTCAAATGTCCAGGGAAAGAACTATGGAAAGAACTATGTAGCAATCCATGGAAATAAGGGGTGTTTCCAATAAAAATGTCACCCAATGAAGAAACCCACCACTTTGAAAGAAAAACACATTGCTCCACGTTCTTGGACAAAAAGCCTTTCAACATCAAATTAGATGTTACATACAAACTTCGTAGTTGGAAAGGAAAACAGTATACAACAATATACAACATCTATGTAATTCGGGGCCCCATATTTCTTCAAAAAGGAGAACACCAAAGAATGCATGTGCGCAATCTCCAACTAGAAAAATAGAACTCATGAAAACAATATTACGGTGTGACCCTGTATACCGTAAAATTGGTTAACTAGTGCATTCATGAGTGTATGTATGGCTGTGTGCTCATGTGCGCGGATGAACTGCAAATGCAAATCCACAGCTTTTAAGCATTGTTTTCGGTGCTGCGAAGACCACGGTAAAACTTAGGTAAAACATGGTGAAACAAATTTATCAACTGCAAACGGAATGTTACTGGATTTAATTTGTGTTCCCTTGCGTATTTGTAGAAGATCAAAGATGTGTTACTGTATTTCTGTCGCTACGTTGTTGTGCATTGGTCCGTAGCAGTGTTGCAGTAATAGATTACAATCATTATAAATATGTTATGTTATCCAAATACAACGTTTAAACTTTATTGTTGCGTTTTATGCAAACAAACCCTGTCAACAAGTGTGGTAGATATACTTCCAAACTTTCAAACATACACGAACAAACAAGAACATATAATTCATCTAAAAACTCAAACAGTCTTATATAAAATCATAATCAAAAATATACTTATAAAGTTAAACAGTTGGAGTCAAATCGAGAAGTAAGGTCAAAGTTATGTTACAAGTTAAAGGTTCTCAGTTTTAGTTATAAGTTGTAAATTCAAAGTTAAAAGGTTACGAAGTCATAAGTTACACAGTTTGTAGCGTCAAGTCATAACTAGAAGCTCTAAGTTGTAAGTTAACAGTTATAACAATGTGTTTCAATTTAAAAACAGATCCTAAACCTCATAAATTGATTTATTGAAGTTTGATAGTCAAGAGTTATAAATTATGAGTTGTATTTTACAAAGTAGCTATAAGCTACAAGTGTGTATATTCGGTTTTATCAAGTTATACGGTATACAAGTATAAAAGCAAGTTAACACATAAGCCATTATTTGGGGTTTGCAGAACGGTTCGGAACGGTTCCGGAGATTTCCCCAGAACGGTTCGGAACGGTTCCGGATACTTCCAAAACCTCGGAACTATTTAGAACTATTTGGAACGGTTCCGGAACGGTTCCGGATTCCAAGCCTATAGACCCCAGAACGGTTCGGAACGGTTCCGGAGACTTCCATATAATAGCATATTTTGACTACATAATAACATATTTTGACTATGTTAGAAAAGATTCCACAGAACAGTTTTCAAGACAGGTAAGATTTTGAAAGCCAAGCCTTCCATGAACAAACAGCTGAGAAACTTCCAGCATTTTGTAGTCTACATCCAGTTTCACCTTCTCCCTTGTGCTCAGCATGCCTTTGCACTGCCTGTTCAAAGACTTAGGCGGAGAAGTTCCCTTCCCTTTGTCGTTTTTCTGACCCCTTTCTCTTGTAGCCTCGGCCCTTGGAGCCACAGGGCGGCTCTTTGGAAGGTTTTGACCGTTTTTTGGGGGGGCTGGAAGCTGTGGAGAAATATCTCCGTGCAAACTTGAGGTCTGCAGAACCGTTCCGAACCGTTCCGAACCGTTCTGGAGGTCTGCAGAACCGTTCCGAACCGTTCTGGAGACCTCTGCGCTAAGAAAATTGTCACGTAGATTGGTTCTCTGTGCCAAGAATCCCGGGAGTAGGAAGGCACGGACAAGGTTGAGCCATTCCGGATGCATTAGTCCCAACCTGAAAGTAACCCATCATCACCCTCAAGAACCTCACCGCTAGCGCTATATAATTATTCTGAAAAGTATCAAATCATGGTCCAAGAAATTATTGGCAGCTATATTATACAATATAGTTTGTTTCTTGTATGGGTAGTAGCACGGTAGTAACAGTCTTGCCAGAGTGACAAAATATATAACAGCAGTATAGCCCTGGATGTAGCACTGCTACCGCTACTGCATATTTTTGATCCAGTCCAGAACTGGTTGGGAACAAGACAGCAATGGGAATGCAGCCAACAATCAACATTGCCTTGGTTCTTTTTTTGAAAAGGGAAGTCACATAATCCCAACAGCCTGAACACATTGCAGAAGCCAGCTTAGCGCGCCCAAACACACATGGACTGCCTTCCAAATAATTGAAATTACATATTGATAGAATTCGACTTCAGCGCCTGTTCCTTCCACCTAAGTATTTCTCCAATTTCGCTTAAATCGCCCGAATCTTCCCTCAAACAAATGCAGCATCACAAATTAAACCCACTATTTGTATGCGGGTTGTGTATTTATTCAAGGTTTCAAGTATTTGGGGCAATGTTGTTAAGTAATCAAAACTCAATTTAGCCCAGTCTCACACTGGAAAATTAATTAGCTGCAAATAGAATTCCACTTCGGCGTTTGTTTCTGTCGCCTGAGTATATCTCCCATCTTGAAGAAAGAGCAAACCATATTTTCAGACCAATGCCAGCCCCAGACTAGAATTTGGAATGCGTAATCTACTTTTGCGCAAATAGAATTCTACTTAGGCGTCAGTTTGTGAGGCCTAAGCAAAATTCTATTTGCGCCTAGGTTGATTATGAATTATGTTTTCCAACAGCCCAGACTAGAATTCTATTTGCACCTAAGTAGATTATGACTATAAATTATGTCTTCCAACTGTCCCAGACTAGAATTCTATTTGCGCCTAAGTAGATTATGACTATGAATTATGTCTTCCAACAGCCCCAGACTAGAATTTGGAAGACTTGGTCTACTTAGGGGCAAGTAGAATTCTACTTAGGCGTCAGTTCGTGACGCCTAAGCAGAATTCTTTTTGCGCCCAAGTACATTATGAATTATGTCTTCAAACCGCCCCAGACTAGAATTTGGAATGCATAATCTGTCTGGCGCAAATAGAATTCTACTTAGGCGTCAGTTTGTGACGCCTAAGTAGAATTTTATTTGCATCTAATTGAATGCCAAAGTAGATTTAGTCTTCAAAAAAAGAACGAAACATAAGTTCACCCCAATCTCACAATCAAAATTTTATATCTATAGACTGTGGATCAGATAGAAATAAAGTATCCATGGCAAGTTTTTGTTATCTGAATTCATCACCGGCCCACAATACAAATTCCATTTTGGTCAAGTACTTCACGACTTTGAGTGCAAACCCAGATTGATGAATCTGGATGTGTCCTCGCTGTGTGCATTGTTTTGTTTCTTTACCTCTTCGAAAGTTTGCTAATATTCCTTTGACATGGTTTCTAACATCACCTTCTATAAGATATCCTTATTGCCCTGGTTTCTTCCATAGTCCCTTCCATAGTTCCCTCCACGGTCCGCAAGGCCCACAGGTTAAGAGGCTAAAGTTTGAAATAATGTATATTTATATATATTATAATAATGACATATATATATATAATATAAATTAATATACTGTAAAAGATCATTTGACACAACCTCCTGAAATTTCGTCGACGAACCTTGAACTCCTCCGCAGAGAATTTCACCACCGCAAGGAAGGGGGCTTCTTCTGGGACGGTAATCACCTAGATTCCCCCAACGAAAACAAGCAACGGGAGCAACGTGGCTCAACCTGTGGACTGACAAACCCCAGGAGATTGGATAGAACCCAAGTAGAACCCCGAGATTTTCATCAACCGACAGGGGGCTATGAGTGACTCATATGTTACAAGGAGAGGTCTATAACGGGGACAAATTGACTATATTGATCACTGTCATGAATCAAACTGCATCAAGTTGATGACATTCCTGAAAATAATGTTCGTGGAACCGATTCTCCGCCTTATACGGCTGAGTCTTCTCCGATGCCAGAGTGATCTTAAAGCTCACTTTTGGTTTTGCGGCCATGGCGTCGAGGACTCTTATGATCTTGAGCCCAAGATGACATGGCAGATGCATGAGTCAATGAGGGACAGTATACCAACATATAGCAAGATGATTAGGATTGACTAGGTATACCGCAGGCAGTGCAAGCAGTCCACAAAATAAAAAGCGAGAGATTGATGAACACAAGCAATGAAACATCGTTGCAAGCTTGTGCAGAATTTGTCCATGTTGATAGCATCCGTCTGGGCACAGGCACCACCATCAAAACCCCGAAGAGCAAAAGGAACAACGTGGTCATAAACTGAGCCGGAGCCTTGGAATATCTTCGAATATCGGTGACTACTGGAATTCTCAAAGGGCTCCTAAAAAGTGTCAAGTGAACAGCTGTGCTTGGTAAGGGCACTACCCATTGCAAATGAAGAATCCTGCGCCCAAACGGCAAGTTTGAATTAAATCGGCTGAGAGTGGGAAGGCAAGACATTGATGAACATTGGAGTTGCACCACAGTCCAGAACAAGGTGCAGGACACTCCAGTCACCAGGACAATCAGAGATCCTGCATTCGTGTCATGTGGCACAGGCGGTTGACATCTGCTGACCAAGCTGTTCTCAGGCCAGCCTATAAAGAAGAACAGCTTCCATTTCATGGTTTTCTCGATGCCAGCAACTCCCTGCGCGTGTTGCATGGTGTTGCATGGTGTTGCTAGATGTTCCAACTTCTTCTGTCTTCTTTCTCTTGAATCTTCTGCACAAGCCGTTGAGTGTGTCGGCCTGCCCTCCAATGAGGCCCTGCCCATCCATCCTGTAGGGCGCAAGCTTCAATCTGTCAGCAATGCAGCTTGACATTGCGATCAGTGGGATCAGTCCCATATGCTCCATGTATGGTATATTTTCCTACATTTGGGTGATTTCTAGGGCAAATGTTGGTAAATATTCCATACATCATACATGGAGCATATGGGAGTGGTTGCAGCGAAGTTCATTGCAGAAAGACGGGCTTCCGACCCAGCCGCGGCCACACCGCCGCTATTGGTTTCGGTGGTGAACATTGCTCCTCAACACACTGCGATGAAGCATGACATGGCAAAATTCTCTGCCAAACCGAGAGCCGACCGAGAGCACCCCGTCCTTGGAAAGAAGCCTCTGGCCACTCTGGCCCCCTCTATAAGTCTTTGAAGCTAATGGCGATTGGCCGGAGAATGTGCAACAACATTGAATCACCGAAACGTCCTTGAATCACCGAACAAATCCTTATGACCTGTAGAAACAAGAGTGTTTTCGTCCTTTGCCCAGATTTAGTTCAGTGCAATTTTCACTCGAAAAAGTGCCCTTCTGATCCATGTAAAATCCGAACAATTCCAAACATGGCTCCCATGCAACATCCCACACAACCACACGGGTCTCCCATGACCTCTAGCCCTGCCATAGACGTGATTCTGTTGTTCTGCAAGTACAGCTGCTGCAAACGCCTCTTCTCAACTTAGAAAGGTTCAAACGAACATTAAATACCCTCTGGCTATTTAACATAGCTATGGAAAATGGCCCTTTTTTTTCAGATGATTTTCCCAGCTAGAAACCTCCATTTATTTGGGGGATTTTCCATGGCTATGTTAGTCATAACCAGATGGTAATTTCATGTAATTTCAAATATATCCAAATCGGATGTCCGACTATTGGAAGACAGCCGCTTGCCTGTCAAACGCAAGAAACATCAAGAAACCGTCCCTGTTCTCCCTGGGAGAAACTATCGTTGAACATGTCAGAACCGCAGGCAGCAAAAAACAGCCAGGGCCTCAAATTCTGAATGCCAGAAAGGCTGACGATCAGATTGTCATATGCATACCTATGTATTCATAGGGCAAGTCCGAAGTCCTCTGGCCCTCGGAACAAGTGGGACCCCGAAATCCAGGAGTTTCACAACATGTCCCATATGTCCCTATCAAAAGAATCTAAACATTGTTATCTTAAGTGATTTTCAGGTCGTCCAGAACACAGCTGTGTATGCCGTTGTGTGTGCTCTGCTCAAAAGATCTCAAAAGATGCGGGAGCACAGGACGTAGACGGCAGGCACCAATCGCAAACCTTCTAGGTCTGGTCCAATTCGCTTGTCTTAGCCAACACGTGGGCAAGAACAATCACACGTACAATGATATACACATGGAACCTGACCACAATATTAATATATATATATATACACTTATAATCACTTATATATGGTGTTCGAAGGTGTTCAAAGGTGCTTAACTACCCACTTTTGGGTTTGAACTGTAGTATTACACGGAGGGTTGCAAACTCTTATGTAAATGTTATGGGTTCATCACTGCGCGGAAAATGCTGACCAATGTGCACCTTAGAGCCTTAGATCTGACTCACTTTTTGGAGCAACTGATTCCGATTATCGAAAATCCGTTGACGTTATCAACTATTAAATTCTATTACAAGTACTAGCACATTGATCAGAAATCAATCAAAACAAATGTATATTATATATATACATCTCTCTCGCGGTAGTTGAACATGGACACAATCTGTAAATTTTCTGCGGACCGGACTCTGAATCTGCAAATGTGTCAATTTCTGGTTGAAGGCCTCTTGGCTCAGGTTGCCTCGGTTCGCCTGGGCGGGTTTTTAAGGCACTGAATATCCCATAGGATCCATGTATGCATATGTGGTAACATTTACCATCAATATACCCCAAATGTTAGCATATATACCAGCACCATGGATCCTATGGGTATCCATGAACTTGAAAAAACATCAGGAATGCTTCCCGTTTGGAAAAATGAAACACTTCAACCCACTCTGTCTTGGAGCCAAACGTTGGTGGAGAAGGTTATGACCTGCCAGAGAGGGGTCTGACATCAGAGGCGCAGTTACTTCCAGAAAAGTTCCAATGATTCCTGGCCTGGCAGAATAATTTCGTACTTCACCTAACCTACATATATAATTATTATATATAAATATGTTATAATGCATATACATTTAAATAATTACATGTTATATATTTATAAGACATACACACATAACATACACACATAATCAATCACATCATGCATAATATGAATGGACATCCGCCGTCACTTCAACGCGCCTCTTGGGTCAAAGGCTGTCCCCGGGCCCGAGGAGCTGAAGCAACAGATGGAGTGCAAGTACCTGAGCTGAGAAACCTTGGGGATATCATGGGAACTCTACAGGATATTTGAATAACTATAACCAAGTAATATTTCATAATGCACATGTAAATATATATATACATTAATATATTAATATAATTTATGTTAGTGGATGTCTGAAAATGAGGTATACATAGGTATACCATGTTATACCCCCATGAAAATTTCAACCACTGGATCCCAGAGATGCTACTGAGCTTCTGACTGCTGACTGGTACCCTGTTGGCCTTGTCGCTTTCCTGCGACAGACAGCGCAAGAGCGATGGCAAAAGGCTGCAGTCATATGCAATATTTGAATATATTATATATATACATATCGCGTATATATATATATATATACCTGGACCATCCATCGTACCTTTAATTTCTGCCCCCCCCTTGTTCGTAGCTGAAATCACACTTCGTGCCTTAAATCTCACTTCGTACCTTAAATTTTTGCCTCGTCCTTTTTTTGTGGATTCGAGCGTTTTTTTGAATTTCCATGAAGGGTGGAATGCTATTTTGGCTTAAGCCCACACGCCTGCCAACTATAGGGTTGGATTGGTCAAGTGCGCCCCCCCTCTGTGTGTGCTGAGTGCATCTTCAAGTGGTAGTCCAGGTAGTAGAATTACCTTGGATCAATGGCCATTTCAGGAGCCCAAATTGGAGGTACCTATATATATATATATAGCCTATGTAAGGGATATCTAAGGGGATATACGCCCGAAATATATGGTTTTATATGGTACAGTACCTGCACTTTAGGATCTTGAATCTCCCATTGATTGGATGTCAGGTACATGTGATGGCGCCTCTTTGATGAGAAGTGACGCAGGTGGGCTATCTATGGGCATGGTTCAAAAACATGGTATGGACCTTCAAAAAAGTGAACCCCCCAAAAATACTTAATGCCAATTTGATGGCCAGCGGGTGGGTTACCATTTGGCCATGAGACATCTTGATAGCTCAAGGGGAGGGGGCAGAAATCAAAGTTACTATGGATGGTCCAGGATATACTATATATATATATATCTAGGCCTCACAATTTCACACATGCTCTTCCCATGACAGGTGGTGGCGCAAAAAACCATGCCCTGAAATACTGGAGGTGCCACCGTCGTTGCCCCAATCCTTAACCATTTGGGCTTGTCTCAAAATGGGGATTGCTAAAAAAAAACTGCCTATATATATCGCATGGGGAAAATCCCGATTGATTTTGAAGGATCTCAAATTGCACTTAATATTGTGCCCGAGCTATGCATTTTGCGAGCCTACAAGTTGATAAGCCATCGTTTTTCGACTGCGAAGCTATCTGGCTTTGCAAGGCTTTGGGTTAGTGTTTTTGGGGTTCCATCGAAACGTGCCACCGATGGGATCTCCTGTGGTGGAGATGTGGGCGCAATCGCCCACCTTGATGAACCGAGCAGCAGCTGGCAAAGTTGCACTTGTGGGTGATCACAAGTGCATAGATCGGGCTGATGTTGTGGCAAATGGTGATGTGATCGCGCCGGTGTTGAAATTTTTGGGTACTAGAGTCACGGTGCACACCATCAAGGAACACACGGAACAGTTCTTAGCATACGCCAGACCGAAAGGGAAGGCACCACTATCAAGTGTTTTGGTTTAATTTTTGAGGATTGTGGGCACAGTGGCTTTTGGGGCACGGGTTTCAGCTGCATACCACAACACGGGGTTGCCAGGTACAAGTTGTTGTATACACCCCCCAGCATACCCACCATTTGTAGACCCAACTATTTAATTAAATTCGTGTATAATATATAAAATCGTTACAACACCTATTATATGAGTCTCCGCCTTGCAAACTCCCTACATTCCAACAATATACATTCATCCCCCGGCTGCCCAGGTGACTATGCGAAATTCCAGGCATGGATTGTCAAGCGATTGGTAACCGAGTTCAACAGAGCATCTCGCCGGGGGCACTACCCGCGTGAGAAAGCGATGAGGGAAATTTACCAAGCTGCTGGAATCCTCCTTCCCAAAAATTTCCGCCACTGGATAAACATACGCAAAATTCTGTTGTCCTTACGTTTACTTTTTTGGTGAATGTTGGCTAATCGCCCCTGACAACATACCATTTTCTCCCCCAGGTGAGGTGGAATACCCTGACGACCCTGATGATGAGTCTGATGCGGAGAATGAAGGGGAAGATGGTGAAAGTGAGCCGGACAGTGAAGCATCCAAGCTGAACTTTACGGCAACCCCATGTTCTAGTTTATTATTATCATAACGGTCTCCGGCCATGTTTGGTGGAATCATTGTAGCCATTCATATTTCACTCCTAGGCAAGTGATATGGAGGTGGAACCCGAGCATGTGGATGAGCCAGGCCAGCCCATAAATCCTTAATCAATGCTGCCGTGTTGCACTTAAATTGGTGGCCAATTTCTCCGTTTGCTCGACTGCGCTGGGCTGCCAGGTGACGCTGCCTCGACCTTGGGCAAGGCAAGTGACCCAGGTTTTTCTTCGCCGCTGCCTACTGTCAGACACTTTGTCAAATTGTAATCCACTAAGCCCATATATATAGAAATCCCGTTTGATTTTAACATAAACGGTCCAGATCTCATATGATTCACAGGGCCAGTGTGTATCCTGTTTGGATTTTTCTGACTCACCAAGCAAAACTGTTAAATTCATAGAGTGCAATTTGCATAGTTTGCATATGTATACAGAAAACCTGAGGAAAAGATATCGATGAGCTGGAGAGCACCGAGAAAGTCTACCAACATCGGATTGTTCCAGTTCCTTCCGGGTTTGGGTGTCAAGATTGCCAGAAAGTCGCTGCTGACCTGATGGGTTTGGTTTCCCAGCCCTGTGCCAAACACCCAGGCACAGTGGCTCCTACCAGCTACAAGCCTGTCCCTACGGAAGTTGACCCAGCCAAAGTTGCCAAATGCTCAACTGCTGAAGTTGGGCATGAGGGGTCTATGGGGGATACGTCTCCAGAACAGAAACAATTAGAGGAAGAGCTTGCCAACTTGCAAGCGCAGGAAGCACTCCTAAATGAAATGGCCGCATTGAAACTGTTGGAAGAGGAGCAGTCAGAATTGGAAAAATCGTCAAAACTGGAGGACATGAGGTCCCTTCTTAATAGCTCTGTTCCTGCTGCAAGTCACAGTGCGCCATTTCCAGCTGGCACTTTGTCTGAAATCCTATTTCATATAATATGTATATATATTTCAATAATATTTATAACACACACACGTATATTATATAGCTGTATTACATATGCCAGTCCTACACCGAGGCACCACCTTGGATCAAGTTGACACTTTGCCCTATATGATCGATGAGTTTGGTGTGCCTCACGAGATCCCTGTGGATGCTGTTGGCCTCTCTGAGGATCACCATTGTTGAACTTTAACTCGGTTCCCTATATTATAATTACTGCCTGCAACATTTCGCCCCGCATTTTGCAGGAGATTTCTGACTCTGAGTCTGAGGAGTCGGACTTGGACATTTGCCGTGGAAAGCCGTTTGCAGCCAAGGCTGGGTGGTTGTTAGCCGATCGAAGCCTGGGCCATCAGTCTGTCACAGGACTTCAAAAAGGTGCCCGTAGGCCAATTCATTTGAATTCATATTGGGGACCCTCACATGCCCGACGTAAGATTTCCAAAGTCCTACAGCCCTTTTGGTGCCCAAAAGCCCGGAGGAGAAGACCGAAGAAAACAAAAAGGATGCAGAAGATGAAGCAGTACAGGTGAGACGCAAGCTTTTTTTCCAGAAGCTTGGGTGGGAAGAGAGGCAGGCAGCAAAGGAATCTGAGGAACGAGATGCCATGAAGGCTGCAGACTTGCAAAGTTCGAGAATGGAGGTCAAGGGTCCAAAGGTGAAAGTTGAGAGGGAGCAGATTAAGAAGGAGCAGGTGAGTGATGTCAAGACGGACGAGACTGCAAAAGCACCAGAGAAGGAGAGGGCGGAGGAGACTGCAAAAGAACCAGAGAAGGAGAGCGCAGCAGGTCCAACCTTGTTCGAACAAAAGCTTGAGGAGCTGGTACAGGCAGAGAAGGCCATGAAGGAAGCAAGGGCAAAAGAAGCAGACAGCGAAAATGAAGACGAGGAGCTCCCTGCAGCTGAGGTACCAAAGGAAGACCCGTTGGCAAAGAATTTCAAGATTGCACACCTTCGACCTGTTTGTGTTCACCAGCCTTTTGACCCAAAGAAAGTGAAGCCTTGGAGTGAATGGGAAAAGGAGCTGAAGGCACAGGAAGCAGAGGACCGACCAAAGATTCTTGAGAAGGTTCAATACCTTTCCCCAGCAGAGCAGGTCAAGCGAACTGGCTACTCGACAAAGGATGAGCATGATGAGGATGAAGAAGGATCAGGATCAGGATCAGAGCTAGATGAGAAGCCACGAAAGGGTCGTGGTAGAGGAAAGGGTCGTGGTAGAGGAAAGGGTCGTGGTAGAGGAAAGGGCCGTGGAGGCCGTGGGAAAACGGCGGAGGAAAAAGCAGGAGAGGAGAATGAGGTGGACAAGAGACGAGGTGAGACCCCAGAAGAAGATGCCAAGACGTCTAAGATTGAGATGGCAAAAGAAGCAAACAACACAGCAGAGTCAGGCGATGTTGCGGCCGGGACAGTTGAGGGACCAGAAGACAAGATGCCAGAGGAGAAAGAGGAGAGGAGATCCAAGAAGGTTGCAACGAAGCGCTTGAAGCGCCAGAGATCCAAGAAGGTTGAGCAGGAGCCAAGCGAGACAGCAAAGACAGGCAAACGCTGCAAGAAGGCTGGAAAGGAAAAGGGTAGTTCCAAGAAGGTCAAAAGTGTCAAGAAGGTAGAGGGGGAGTACAACTGCAAGAGACGCAAGACACAGGAGATTCCAGAGCCAGTCGAAAATTCCAAGGAAGATGCAGAGGAGGGACACAGCAAGGTTGGCAAGAAGAAGCGCACAAGAGCCACATCCACTGAGATTGCCGAGGCCCCTGACAAGAAGCGAGGCAAGACAGCAAAGGGTACCAAATCCACTGAGGTTGCCGAGACCCCTGACAAGAAGCGAGGCAAGAGAGCAAAGGGTACCAAATCCACTGAGGTTTCCGAGACCCCTGACAAGAAGCGAGGCAAGACAGCAAAGGGTACCAAATCCACCGAGGTTGCCGAGACCCCTGACAAGAAGCAAGGCAAGACAAAGGCCAAGTCTTGTAGGGGCAAGAAGTCCCCGCAGAAGAAGAGGAAGGACCCAGAACTTGCAGCCAAATACAGCAGAAAGAGCAGTGCTTACCATTGCGCGAAAAGAAAAGCGAAGAAGGAAGGACGTAGCGAGGAAGAGTGCGAAAGACTTGCCAAAGAGGCCTGCATCCCATGTCTATACGTATTGGAAGAATATACAATGTCTTCAAGGGTCAAAAATAATACTTAAATAGAGGAAATTAGGAGGCACCATGAGGCATCCCATGCTTCAGGATTGAGACTGACAACCCTATATTGTTTCCACAGGACCCTGTTTAAACATTAGCTGCACTCCCTAGATTTGGCCGCCCAGGCATACGCAAACACCAGCTGAGTCTGAGCGCCGTGCTTTCTGACGATATTTATTTGTTTATGGCTGATCACCAGAATCAGCTTTTTGCCGATCATATATGATTTGGGGCTGTGGTTTGCCGGGGCACGTGTAGCTATTTAACTTTGGGAGGATCGCTCAGAAGCACCATCCCTTTGCCAGGACATGTTGATTAGCTTGACCATGTGATGTGCAAATCAAATCCATGGGTTTGGGGCCTCCAGTGAAAAACCATTGGAGGGACTATTGTCAAACGCAGCGAAAGGAAATAAGTTTAGGCCACAGTTCAAATGATCCAAAAGATTTTAGTGTTATTCTTTCTTGGTTGCTTTTGCCCAACGCGCAGGTTTTGTCATGCCTGGCTCTGAGGGCTGGGCTCTTCGCTTCGGAGGTGCGATCCCCTCTGCTGCATAGCACCTGGGTGGTGATTTTGTGGCAAAGCCACCTGCAAGGGAATACAACCAATCATAAGGATTTCTTGAAATTTACTTGAACAGGGTCCACATCATGCACATGGACTGAAGTGGATGATTGGGGCCAGGTGGGAGTGACGCAGTTTTTGGGGCTCGATTCTGACCGCCAGCCGTAGCAAAGATGGAACCCTGCAATGAGTCAATTCCACTCAATCTCATGGAGCTAGGTGCTCCCAAGGCAAGGGCCTTTGATTTTTATTTGACAAACTGCCATCCCCAAAATCATTCCAGAAACAGATGGTAGGATAGGGAGAGCAACTCCAAAACCTCAAAACGTTGGATTTGCAAAAAGCACCGCTATATGGACAATAATTGGTGAAGGCCAAAAAATCAAACGTCACTGGGAAATTGGCATTGGTTGCTCCAATTCCAGGGAAAATGATCTTTTTTGACATTGGCTGATGCTTAGACACCAAAACCTAGGATCTCGAAAATCAAGTTTTTTAATTGCAAGTTCTGGGATTCCACACGTGCTGCTCAAACTGCGCTCAACCCCTGCCAGGTGCTGGTAGCTGTTTGCTTAATGGTCATGTGGTCTACCAATGTGCCTCCGATTCGTCCCCGGTTTCAGTTTCTGGACTTATTTGCCGGAGTGGCAAATGCTACCAAAATTTGGTGCCTTGATGTTGAAAGAAAAAAATGTAACCTATTTTTATGGTTTCTCAATTTGAGACACCCATGAATCCCATATCCAAGACCATTGTCCCACCATGTCCCACCTAGGAGCAGTGCTGGATATTGCACGGCCACTGTCGACGAAAGCCATCATCCTGGTGAACGGGTGATGAACTTTTTGACACCCCCAGGTTTTCTGCTACCTGCTTTCTGGTTTTAGAAGTTTCACATTTTCTGTCTTACATACTATTAATACAATATCAATATAGGTTCCCGTTCATTTTTGGTAAAATGAATCCATGTCTCAGCCATCATATTATTGCCCAGGCTTGTGATCTACATCGTGCTGAATGAAGTGGAAGAGGCAGTTAACCTGCTAGGGCCTGAATGCGGCTCATGGGGTCTCCCTGCAAGGGGCACCAGCTTGCGAACATATGTGAACATATTCGGAGCCATGGCAGTCCCTTTCGTGGCTGAGGCCAACGAGTGCATAGGAAAGACGCTTGCAAAATATAAATAAATATCGAATCCTGTAGTACCGTTGTTTCCATGTGGGTGCTATCGTGGGTGCTATCCCTTGGATCCTGTCTTATGGTTGGTGCTAAGGATAGTGATGGCCCTCTATCTCATTGTGGCCAAGCATGCGTTCTATGTTTTAGAACAGCCGGCTCAATCTTTGATGGAGCGATCCCCACGGTTTGAAACCTTCATGAACCACACATCCTATGCACCTTTCCTGTGATAGTTTATACTTTATACACATCCATCTTTATATATATAATTCCCCAATGGAACGGGTCTAGATGCAATGAGGGCCTGCTTTCTTTTGAAGGCAACCCTTTCCATCAACCTTTCCCCGGCCCAGGCTTATCGAGTGCGCTTCTGGATGCAGCTTCTTGGGCATGGAAGCCCTAAACCCACAGTGGTTTATTCTAACGCTTCTTGGGTTAGTTGGCTGGACATGGGCACCCTCACGAAAGAGTACCGTCTTGCAAACACTGTGCTCAAAACAACGCGCCTGATTCCCAGAAGAGAGTTCCATCTTTGCCTCAGCAAGGGATGCGCATGATTTTTCTGATGCTAGTGCATGATGCATCTATCAGGTCGATATGTCAACAAGGAGGGGAAGCAGAAATTTTGTGGGTCAGCCCAATTGAAACAATCAGCACCCTTCCCTTAGCCATTGGCATTTCCTATCCCTAAAGACCCTTTCTTCCGTACACACACTTCCTAGGTGCTATCCAGAAGGATTTGCTCGCCGTCTCAAAGAAGCTTTTGAAAACAGGACAGGGTTCCCTCGCCACATGCGCTTCAAAATGAAAATAGACAGAAAACTGACGGACAGAGAACTGTTTGAAAAAATGCCGCTTGGAGATGTTTGGGTGGACGCCAAGATGCACTTGGTGTGGAAATACATCTATTCCTCTAAGTATGTGACCATTCCCTCAAGTTGGGAAAGTGCAATGCGGCAGTTTGACTCCGAGCTCACAGCAGCAGTAACGAAGCTGCTTTAGTTTTAGATATTTTTTCCATGTGCTAGCTTGTCTGTAAAGGATTAAGGCCTAGCAGCTCAGTTTGTGCACTTAGGTGACAAGCCCGGAAGACGTCCGGGAAGCCTACAACATAGACGTGGCTGCTTCGAGTCGGACAAAGGATACCAAATGAAATTTGTGGCCGTTTCTGTAAAAATTCGATATGTGCAGGATCTAGGGGGGAAAACTGGATCCGTTTCGTAGCGCAAAAACGTGCAAAAAGCGCGCAAAAACGCACAAAAAGTGCAAAAAGCGCGCAAATTCAATTTCAGGTACCAATCGGTACCCCTGTGCCAGCATGTTCCGACTGTACCGACTCCTGACACTTTTTTTCACCAGAATCAGCCTGTACCGACTCATAGTTTCTTGGATCAAGGATCGACACTTTGACCACTTTAGGGGTAATGCCTGCTAGGCTGCACTCTTGCGCGACCTTTGAGAAAGGCTGTGCCATCGTAGTTCAACAGGGCAGTCAAAAAGCCAACATGGAGGACTTAAAGGCCAAGATTGAAGTTCCTAAGCAAAAATTCTTTTGAACAACAACGGTCACCGTGATTTACATAAAGCAATACGTGTCCCTCAGGGCTTGCTTGCCTTGCCACTCCTGCAATCTGAGGCTTCCAGAGCTAAGATCGCGGCACTTCAGGCGAAAATGAAGGGCGGTGAGGACACGGCCAAGCCTCTGAGTGTGCGAGGCCATGGGTTGCCAATGGCTGCTGGTGTATTTATATATGAAATGACTAGGACATCCAATAAGGCCACTCCCAAAAAAGCAAAGATTCATTTTTGGCACTCCTTGTGGTTTTGGGATTGGGAAATATGCTTTACATGTTTAAAGCCAAAGGGGCACATCACGGGTTTTTCCATATATACCCAATTGAAATCAGCAAACCATAGTTTTTTTGGTGTAAATGAGAGACCACCAACAATGGGGGGAAGATGGGGGAAGTATTGTGGGTAATATATGTGAGAGCAAAGCCCTTCAAGGAGACCCTCATAGCTTACTCTATCTTAACTTTGGTGCCTGCTTTGATAATCCGACAGGAGAAACCCGTTCATTTTAAGAAGCCGTTTCAAGTATGTAGGCCTGTGGACAGGGACATTAAATCTACATCACACACACGGCGAGATATGGGTATGTCTCAAAATGAGGTGCTCTTTTTTTGTTAAATACTTTAAGGGAGAAAAAGGGCGCCTCATTTTGAGACATCCCCATATTATAGAGGTTTACAATATATACATAGACGGCGTGAATACACACAGACTATATAATATAATCACGCACATGCATATACATATACACACACGCACACTATATATATTGATGTTCGCACATGGGTCTTGGACACCAAAGCCTTTGGAAGAAACCAAGGTGGCTAGCCCCACCGGAAGATATGGCTACCCCAACCAAAAAAACGGGATTGGATGGTTGATAGGCCCTGGGCCCTCAAAACCAACAGGCATTTGAACCAAGTGGGCCCCATTGCCAAGTTTAAAAGACCACCAAGCCATCTTCGGCCTTGCACCTTTCGCTCCAAGCACACATGCAGCAGGCGCACCTGCGATAGCAAAGGCATCAGGTGCTTATGTGGCTGGTGTTCCGATCAGAAACTTGGGCAGCATGGAGGGCCAATCCTTTGATGAGCTCCATGGTGCTGATGGTTCCAAAAAAAATGATGATGGCAATGGTAGTTTGCCCCGTACGAAAACCGATACAAGTGTCCTGCAGACTCCACCAATTGACAGCCAGTGGCGCCTTGAAGCTAGCCCACCAGAAGGGGTGAAGAAGCCTTCTCAGCACCTTCCGGAGTTAAGC
Organism: Cladocopium goreaui; assembly: GCA_947184155.2. Classification (NCBI taxonomy): domain Eukaryota; class Dinophyceae; order Suessiales; family Symbiodiniaceae; genus Cladocopium; species Cladocopium goreaui. Next base: position 74,313 of record CAMXCT020000212.1, on the reverse strand, counting down.
CCCGCCCCAAGCGCTGCCCCAGAGACGTCAGAGACCCCTTCGGGCTACTCCCCATCTTCACGAAAATCCAGTGCACCACGCTCTGAGAAGAATTTTGACAAGTACTACCATGCGTACCCTAGCTTCCATTGGGAAACAGTACAAGTATTGGAAATTCATGTTGCTTCTATGGGGTTTATTCGAAACTTCATCATTTTTGCCTATCAATTCGAAACTTCATCATTTTTGCCTATCAATTTGATCCTTGTCAGGTGCCATCGATACTGCAAACCGCGGAAGGGTGGTGTCTCGAAGGCATCAAAAGGTGCTTTGGAGTTGTGGCATGACAAAAAAGGAGGGGGGCGCTACTTGTCCGCAAATGCGTATAATCAATGATCAGGCAGAACGAAATGTCCCATACAACAGTCTATATATAATATGCTTCCCCTGGGTCTCCAAAGATATCACTGCCTACAATCATAATGGGAGATTTATTATTATCCTCTCTTATTTCAGCAACAAAACCCCCAACAGCTGAAAACAATCAGCATATTATTTTATATATTATAAGTTTGATCAAGTGCTGCTGAGGACAGAAACTCCAAGATCTTCTGCGTCAACATGGTAACTTCAAGATGGTTGAGCTGAAGATTGCCCGGTGGTCCCAGACCGTTCATTCCACCAACGTTGGTGGCCGGTGGTGTACGAAAAAATATTTAGCCGAGGTGATGCACTACACCAAAGATATGATCGACAACAGTTTCAACCATGCAAAAACTCAGGGGCTGTATAGGAAAAATGCAGTTCATGGAGAGGAGGAAGCCCGGTTGGTTTTGGATGATACCTTCAACAACAAGAACGAAAAGGGTGAAGCCACCAATTTGTCTTCCAATGGAACCTTTGAGGATTTGGGTTTGGTTTGCTTTGGGTTGGGGCACTTGTCCGATTTTTGCTGGATGTGATGCAGAAGGACCTATATATAAATCATCTATTTAGACCCCGTATACCGTATAAAGCACATATATCATATATATATATATTCCTCAGTCAACCAGGAAAATTTTATTTTTTTGGGAGGCCAAGACACCTATAATATGAACAACTTTGGCACCTGCAGGTTCAAGAAACCCATAGTATGAACAACTTTGGACACCTGCAGGTTCAAGAAACCCATAATATGAACAACTTTGGACACCTGCAGGTGTATGCACAGAACATTTAAACAAATGTTAGCTAAAACAGCCCTGTGCAGGACGAAGCTGGTGACCTGTGGGATTCCGAGTTCCCGGATGATACGGCACCTACGGCTGAAGATGCTGAGAGGGCTGCGCATGCTGCGGCAGTTGCGGCGTCCACTGCCTCTGCCGGTTCGAAGCCACTTGTGTGCAATCATCGCTCCTGAATATAATATTCATTAAATCTGACCCCACAAAATTGACCCCACGAAGAAGCATAAACGTGACATAAAACACTGGGAAATTGACCTTTTTGGCCTCTTTGGTGGGGTCCATATTCTGGGGCTGGCCAAAGTAAATTTTGGGCGCTGCTGATGTTCAAGGCATGAAGTTTCTTTCCATGCGCAGCGCATGTTTAAGGCTTGTATTTCCGACCTTGCAACGGAACGACTCCCCCTTCACCATTCTCCCGACTTACATCGCTGTCCTGGGGAAGAAAATTGATCATGGATCTACCCAAAAGGACGCACCACTCTGCTACTCCAATTTCATGCATACGTGTGTTTTCAGAGCTGCACATGTTTAACATTCCCCGTGTCTTGTGCCTTCCAGGAGCGCCTTGGTAAGATCGAGAATGACCGCGCCAGGTCGCACCTTGGCATCTGACAGGATCCAGCTGGGTCGATGTACGGTGTCAGTTTGTTGGATGGGCTGTGGAATTTTAGGTTAGCTTCGAGAAAATTCCAAGTCACCACTGAAAATGCCAACCCAATGAAATTCCCTGGGGTTGAGGGTGGAAAGCAAACGACCCTTTACTCAGGCTGGTCAAGCAGATGGACACGCTGCTTGGCAATCTCAACTCGTACTACTCGCAGCTCAATGACTTACAGGCTGAGTATCTTGCAGCCGATCCTTCCCAGCCAGGTTCCCAAGTGCTGGTGTGTCCAATAGGTTTTGACCGATATTAAATACTGGAGGTTTGGAAATTGGGATGCTCTTGATTCTTCCCTTTCGGTTTATACAAATGATATCAAATGGTACCATGATAGAATATGTCCTATGATTGCGGATGTCCCGGTCAGACTCAGGGGATTGGAGAAAAGGAAGGCTGATGTGATGGACGCATTCACGAAGTGCACCAAAGATGATGTGTCTCTCAACAACTTTCTGGCACGTGCAAAGAATCTTTGATTCAATTTATTGGAACTTCTCTCAATCAACTATGCCAAATGTATTCTTCCTGCCGATTTTTTATGGGCCACCGTTCCCAGGAATATGAAGCCTGCAGCGCCCTCGTCGGCGAAAACCCCTGAGAAAAAGCCGAAAACGAAAAAGGAAAAGTCTAAGGCGAAGGCAAAGGTGGCCAAAGCGGCCAAAGCGGATGTTGAAGACCCTGCTGCGCCTCGCAAAAGCAAGAAGCGCAAGTGGGAGTGATCACATATATTTTCTCTTTGGCGCAGGTGCGTACTGCAATCAGGTGACTCCTAAACCATGCAATTTTGAACTTCTTAGTATTGTTGGTGCTTTATTTTTTGTGAAAAACAGTGCCTGCGTCAACCTTAGGAGTTTCCAGGGTATTTTGATCATAATTTGATCTTTGGGGATTTGCCACGGCTGTGCCAGCTGCGCGGATCGACGCAGCCAGTAGCGTGGAATGGACCACATGTCAGCTTGCAGGATGAAAATGGATGTTCCAATTGGTCAGGAGCCAGCTGTGTTGGAGATGAGCCCCCTTAAAAATCTAGATAAATAAATGGAATATATTTGTTCAGGATAAAGTTTCTGGTTTCCCTCAAAGTGGAATTTGCCACACAAGACCCAATCATGGGACCTGAAAATTTAGGTCGTGTGCTCATTTCTCTGGCCCCTGCGCAGGCCTCACCGGTGAACTTCTGCAGAATGATGTGGACAAAGGCCGGGCCTTGGACGGAGAAAAGGCCCACAGCCCATTCCTAATTGACATTAAAAAAACACCACTTGAAACCCTTGGTCTATTCAACATTAAAAATGCAAAAAATCAAATGGAGGTTCCCTTCCAAAAGTGGCATGCCTAAAAAAACATAACCAATTGGCTTCTGGTCCAGGCGAAAAAGCGCCATCATTATCTTCATCTTCTTCGGATGACTTGGCTGATGAATTTTTACACCAAGCAGAGGATGGGGTTACTAGACGTTGATTGGTGCAAGCAAATTTCCAAACAAAAAATGTGGTTACTGCATGTTTAAGCAATCCAACGGCCATGCCTTACTCTATCCCAGGCTGCCACTGCAACAGCGGTGATCAAAATGGCAAAAATTGCATCAAAGAGAATGGCAAAGCTAGGCAGGATTTTAGTCATTCAAACCTTTCATGGCTGATGTCTTAAGCAGAACAAATCTCTCCTGTGAAACTCTTGGTGCGATAGTAATGGGGGAAGGGACCAATCTACAATGCTAGGTGTGGTGGACCCAGAGTTGGAAAAGCTAGCTCGGTACCGGCGGTCCAAGACGGGCAAACGGAGCAACAACGCTTCGCGGGACTTTCACCGGTATGTCCACAGAGATGAGAAGGTCTTCCCTGTAAAGATTTCGAAAGCTAGATTTCCAATCAAGAAGAAGATCCCCAACAAATCTGGTCGACGAATCTCGAAGCAGGAGTTGGTTGATTACCCCTTCATCGCTTTGTCTTCCTGGATGGAGAGTATCCTTCCATCGTACCCTCATTTCTTCTTGGGTGGTCATTTGCTGGGCCAATGTCATGCCTATGGGGATATGCTGGAGGATTACTGGAACAAGTTTAGGGCCATTGAGCCCCACCACCCCATCTTTCAAGACAAGTCCGTCAATGACAGACGGAGGGCTATACCAATCGCAGTGCATGGCGATGAAGGGAGGGGCCTGAACAAAGTCCCTGTCTTGATTTGCAGCTACCAAGTTGTTATACCCCACAATCGGACTTTGAACATCAAAAAGACTCTTGCCAAGATGGCATATTTTTTTTGAGATGTGGATTGCATGCGCATTTACTAGTCTGGAAAGGGATCGCGCTTATGGCCTTTAGGTGCCTTCCAAAATCTCAGGCATTCGTTCACTACGCGGCTCCTTGCTTCCCTGATGCCTGCAACTTGGTATGCGCCAAAGGATGCTAGCATCTTTGGCCTGTCAGAGGCGTTGTGCAAAGACTTGGAGAAATTGTTTCATGAAGGTGTTGAAATCCAGGTTGCTTGATTGTGGCTTTAGCAGGGGGATGTTACATGGGCATGTCTTTCCTTTTTTGGCATGCTTGTGAGTTTGTCCTTTTCATCTGCACGCAGTTTCCTAGGTTGACGAGACCTCCCGCCAGACTTTCTTTGCTGTGCTGGTGGCCATCAAAGGGGATTGGCCATGGCTTCGAAAATGCATGGCATTGAAAACTGGATTCCGGTCCCGTCGAATTTGTCACTACTGTCCATCTGAAGAAATCTGCATTATATCTTGTACTGTTTTCCAACAAGGTGTGTTTTCTTGTTATATATTTTCAATGTTCTGCATTCCATGCTGCCGCTACAAAGGAGTGGTGGAATGTTGGTGCTTCTGGCCAAGCTCGCACCTTTGAGGGAGAACCCCCATGCCCATTCAAAACAGATGCGAGGAGCCCGTTTCTTGATGTTCCAGGTGGAGGGACAACCTGCATCAAAACAGACCTGATGCACACCTTCAACCTTGGTGTCGGGGGTGACCTTTCGGCTAGCTCTATTATTGCTTTGTGCAACCTAGGCCAGTTTCGTGGGAGGGGGCTTCCAAGTCGATTGGATCATGCTTACGAAACTTTTGCATGTTGGTGCAAACTCAACAAGAAGACAGTGAGCACAAAGTCGTTTGAAAAAAAGAAGTTTCATATGAAGTCGTTCCTTGGAGAAACATCCATACTCCTATCTTTTTTGTTTTTGTGGGAGATTGGCCATTTTGGGGTTCGTTTCTAGCAACTGCTTCGGTGTGGTTTATGTATCTTGCTCAGGAACAACGCCTATCCCCGGGGAGTTTCCAAAGCCCATGATGTCACCCTGTTCTGCAAGTGGCTGGGGCATTTTCTAGGATCTGTACAGCGTCCACCTGCCACTATGCTGCACATAATATGCAAGCAGCTGTCCCTTGATTCCCACGCTGTTGCAAGCTTTAAGCTCTTTAGGTGAAGGAAGATGCTGACTTCCTTGAAGTGCTCCGGTGGACCATGGTTGCCACCAACTCGTTCTTCAGTATGCTTTACCGTGGAGGTATTTGGTTGTCAGTTGATACTGCGAAGGTTGTGGTGGCCAATGGATACAAAGCCATTGCGCCTTGCTAGAGAAAATATGTTTTTATTAGAGGTGTGGGTTTGTTAATGATGCCTTTTGACTTTTTGCTCATCCTGCTTGCTGTGCCCTTAGGATGGCTATGCTGCCCTTGCTAGTTTGTCTGCAGAGCGTGGCTGGAGAATGTATCGGGTTCGCCCAAAGTTGCACATGTGGACCCATGTTGTGAGTCTTGTCTAAGATTGTGGGTGTCCTTTTGTGCTGCATTTGTGGTGCTGGGGTTGTGCTTCTTCCTTCCACGGCCAATACCAAGGAAGGACCTTGACCGACAAGTTGCTGGTGGCATGGAGCACATCCAAAATCCCTGCAGTTTCTTGATTAAATAAAGCCTATAGTTTCTAGAATACTTGCGGAGATGGCTTTACGGGCCTGGACATTTTTGCTATCTCTTTCACTTTTGACTTCCTTTCTCAGTGCTTGCAGCCGTGGATGTGAGGCTGGTCATGCTGGAGTGACGAGGATTACGTTGGCCGTATAGCTCGTTTGAGTAGAAGAGTTGGGTCACCCCGTCTGGTGGTAACCCGTGTCATCACAAGAAGCCTTATGAGCTACCGTCGTCATTTTCAAAGAAATTTTAGTGGTCCCCCGCCCCCTGACCCGTAAGTGTCTGGGGTGCCCAGCCTCTCCAATCAGTTGGAGAGCTCGATGCGGATGTGTGTGCGCAAAGCATTGGCTGCGGTGAGTTGGAAAATGGCAGGCGCACCAGCCTACAACTTAGGCCCTCATAGGTGTGGAGCTGGTGGCTGGCTAGGGACAAATCATTAAAACAAGGGATAAATGAGATTTGGGGAAACAAAGTGGAAAGCCACGTCCTTTTTTTGCACAAACGAGCGGTTTTTCCCAAACGTGCTGGAAATCTGAGTTCGTACCTGAAATTTGTCGTACCTGAAATTTAAGTAGCTTTGGAAGACCCTGGTATATATATATATATATATACATATACAATGATATATATATATATATGCACCAGCCCTGCCACCCCCCCCCTTCCCCTCCCCCCCCATGGGATGGTCCCACATACTGGGCCCATATGAGATCTTCCCCCTCCCCCCCGTGTGGTGTGGTGGTGGTGTGGCACTGTCCCCCTCCCCCCCCCCCCTGGTGGTGTGGTGGGGGTGTGGTATGGTATGTTGTATAATGTATGGTGTGTATGGTCGGTCTGGTATGGCATGTTTGGAAAGTTATGGTATGTTTGGTATGTATGGTAGGTATGGTATGTATGGCATGAGTGGCTGGTATGTATGGATGGTAGGTATGGTATGTAAGTCTGTTGGTATGGGTATGTTTGATATGACAGTATGTATGGTCTGTATGGTATGTATGATTACTATGATGGGTCTGGAATATTTCCTATGTAAGGTAGGTATGGTATGTATGGCATGTATGTTTGCTATTGTATGTATGGTAGGTGTGGTAATTACATTTCATATGTATGGTATGTGTGGTATGTATGATAGATATGATAGATATGATAGGTATGGTATGCATGGCATCAGTGACATGTATGGTAGGTACGGTATATGTTAAACACGGGTAGTGTTGTCAGAGTACACAGGTAGTAAATAGCAAGTAGATACAGTATATACATAGCACATGTATATATGACTATAGGTAGCACGTAGGTACTTTGAAGGAGTATGTGTGCTACGTAGGTCGCTTAAAAAGGTAGCATGTACCTATATAGTAAATGCGAGGCTGGTAGTCAGAAATGCTGAAAGACCTAGCAAATACGCAGGCCTAGAAATGCTGCCAATAGCTTGCTAAATAGCAAGGGGGCAATTGGGGCTGGGGGGGGGGAGGGGGGGGGTGGAGGGACGGAGGACGGGACCATATATATATGATTGAATAATATTGAATAGGTGTTGACACAGTTGAAGGAAAAAAAACATGAAAAAACGACAACAACTGAACAAATTGAGAGAACAAATGTCGCGATCATTCTGCGATGGCTCTGCTGTCAAGCCTCTTCTTCCGAGCCAAGCTCCTGCAATCATTCACCAACTCGATGATTTTTTAATGATGTGTTGCGATCTTTGCATTGCACTGATGCGCCTCCACAAAGTCTGCAAAGTTTGGCATGCCCTGCAGATAGCAAAAGCTCATCCAGGGTGGTGGGATTGGTCAAAAATCAGAAATGAGGCAGACTTGGAGTAGCCTGCCTCCCTTGTCTCCGAGCTGATTTGAGCAATCTTTATCGGTTCAGAACATCAAGGTTCCATGCCAAAAAAATTCGTGTCATGCGCTTGTCACATGTTGTCACTGATCTTTCTGGGAGTGCAATTGTAACATGTTCTTTCGAAGAACGATTGCTTGCTCCGTTGCTCAACCGTATACTGTTTGCTATTCCGACTTGCTCCTTTGAGCATACGTGCCAGCAAGAAAAACAAACATGTTTGTGTGCACTTTCATTGCATGGGGGGACCAAAATGAAGCAGACCAACGCCAATAATAGTGGCTGTGCAAACTTCTCCACTTGACCAAAGCGGCGCCCAAAGTGGCCGTACAAAAGGAATCTGGCGAATGAATTCAACCCGTTGATGCACCACACGGAAGGCATGCAACTTCTCATTTTTTTGCATCCAGTTGTTGCGAGTCTGACTCGGCACAACTCCAGCTAAATCAGCTAAATCAGCTAAATCAGCAATGCTATGCCTGGTTGTTTCACCTAGCCGTTTTCGAAGCCTCCGTGGCTTAGGAAACTCGTGCTCTTGCTTTGTGTCCTCGCGTTCCACCCTCCAATCGCGGCCTCCAAGACCTTGAGGCGGATCCCGAACGAAGGGGGGGGAAAAACTGATGGCTACCATGGTTTTTCACCATGGTTTTTCACCATGGTGAAATATTCCGCATCAATTGGGATATATTGGGATCATAGGGAACCATGATATATATATATATATATATTATGAATATGTATATGTAAATATATATATATTATTATATTATTATATATAATGAATATATATAATGTATTTTATGAATATGTATATATATATATGAGCGATTGTGAAAACCCTAGGTTCACGGAAAGGACATTCACAAATTTGGGAAGGTCCCATCGCTTACCACACGTTTGTACAATAATGATATATGGTGAACTTGGGGGGTATCGCTTGCAGGAAACTGCTGTATTTATATATATAAATATATATGATGAACTATGAATAATATGTGATATTTGGGTATCGCTAATGTGGATATTAGAGAAATATGAGGACATAACCTTGAAAAGGGGTATCGCTAATTTGGGAAGGTCCCATCGCTTACCTCGTGTTTTTAACAAGTTCCATCAATTTCCATAAGCCAATGTCCGTCGAATACATATTTAGTATTGCCGGGGTTTTTACGGTTGCTCATATATTATGAATATGTATGTGTATATATATATATATATTATTATATATGTATAACATGATATAACTATAACCCCTACAGCATGTTATGGTCATGAGTCCTGATGTTTAGAGCCGGGAGATTAACTCCTGAGGGAGCAGGAGCAGCACATAGGAAGAAAAAATATGTCAAGAGAAGCTGAAGGGGGAACGTTCAAAATCAATGACAAAGTAGCAACCACAGCATCCGATAAAGTCTGAGCAAACACTCAAGGCTTCCAAATGCTGCTTTACAAAACAGAGCAGTATCAAAAACCTACTGTAACCTACTGGGGATTCCCAGTGTAACCCCCAAAATCATCAAAAGACACGCTTGAAACTGCTCAATTGACTCAATTGGCTTGCTATTCCAGTCTTTGAGGCTTCAGCGCGTGCCATTTGCTAACGTCCTCCGGCTTAAAGAACCAAAAGCTGTAGTCAGTGTCCAGGTAAACCTGAGCCATTCGTGACGAGTATTCAAGGGCTATGCGGCTATTCAAGGGCTTGAAGAATGGGAGGGCACTCGTAACGAGGTAATTATACACAATCCCATATGCTCCATGTATAGTATATTTACCTACATTTGGGCCATTTATGGGGTAAATGATGGTAAATATTCCATACATGGAGCATACCTAGAGACTCATGTATCCAAAATTTCGGGCGCATTCCCAACCTACAAAAAAATCAGGCGCAAGTCCACAAGAATGGCGCAATGTAGAAAACATGGCGCAATTCCACAAAAACGGCGCAATGGAAATTCTGCACGGGCAAGGACGGCGCAATCACGGGCAAAAACGGTGCAATCATTGGCAAAAACGGCGCATTCCAACACCAAATCTAAAACCATATTTGCTTCCCAAATAACGGCGCATGCCAGAAATTTCAGCGGCAATCAGATGAAACACTGTTTTGCTAGACCAGCATCAAAATTTTGATGCCGCTCGAGTCTCTAGGTATGGGAATGTTCATCCATTCCCAATTTTCGCCTCGGTCCGCCCTGGGAGCAACGAGACAAACTCCAAAACAGCTCCTGGGCCGGGAGTTCTCAAGTCGTCAACATACTTACTCCAGTTGCAAACATCCAGGTAAGCATGAAAAAGTGCCATAGACTTAACAGTTGTCTCAGGATGTTGAACTGTTGAAGGCTCATTTTTAAGTTGTGTGTTTGTCCTTCTGACCTCAAGACGTCTTGAGTCGCAACTGAGGCGCAAACGCATGAGCCCTGGGAACGACATCGAAAAGTCATGTCCTGCACGCGAGGTCGTTCCCAAGATGTTGCGCTCCCTATCCCTGCGGTCCCTGCGGTCCCTGCGGTCCCAAGAATCGCCTGCCATCACCCCACCAGGGCGAAGTTTGGGCCACCATGCCTTGAGATCCTGGGGGGCCATCGTTGTGGCTGGGGTTTTTGACCCAGCTATTGATGAAAATGGTGTTTGAAAACAGTGGGAAACACAACGGGAAACATGATAAAACACAAGGTCTTGTGGTGCCCTATGGACAGTGCTAATTGGATAGGCTGTGTAGGCGTTTTTTTGGCTGTATAGGTTGTATCACTTGTATAACCACAAACCTCAAAGCATTCCAGAACTAGCTGTACACAGCTATGGGTCGACTTATTGCGTACTCCCAAGAGACGTGATGGTAAAATGTGAAGGTCACCAATATATCTGTGTTTCCCTGGTCTGAAACTTTAACCCATCATAGTTCAGTTTAGGCATTTATTCAAAAAAAAAAAGCATGTTCGTTGGGGTGGCTTCAGTGTAGCTCCGAAAACATCCTGAAGCTTTGAAAAGGGCCGACCCCACTTTTTCTCAAGGCGACACGTTTGGACATGTTGTGGTCAACTATCACCCGCCCATGATGCTTTCGCAGAATGGACATTCATCTCAGCTGTGCGGTTTTTCGTTGATCCGCAGCTAGGATGAAGGAAGATGCACAAGTGGCACTATTTCTTTGCGACTTGAGCCATGATTAATTTAGATGTATTGAGATCGATTGCAACTATGATCTGATTGGTGGTTTCAATCCATATGCTGGTCAATTGGGATTTCAAAAGGGTTGAATCGGGTTGAACATACAACATCTTATATATAATTATCACATTCTAATTCTAAACCACCAACCAGTGATTGATTAGTTAAACAATATGAAACAATAACTGGAACATGTTGGAACTCAGACTGCAGTCAGCCAGAGCCACAAGTTGACGAGCAGAAACCTCAACACAGCTGCATCCAGGCGGACACAGGCTATCCCTCATTGTCCCAAATCAAATTGCTAATGGGGGCAGCAAATTTGGGGCTTATCATCATACCCCTGCAAATATATAGTATATATATAATAATAATGATAATAATAATGATAATAATAATATGATAATAATAATAAATGTAAATATATATATATATATACATATATATATATACATATATACATATACATATATATATACACATATATATTATACACATATATATACACGTATATATATACATGGTTATTTTGAGGTATCCAACACACCCACATGCCGAAGAGTACATGGTGGCCTGAGTCTGGCACTCCGGTTGTTGTCATTTCATGCTTCACGATTGCTGTTTCGGCAGGATGGCCTCTGTTTATTTAGGATACCAACATAATATCAGCTTCTGCGAATTATAATTTAATCATATATATAATATAATATACCTTAGTATTTCCTATACTATTACTAAGACTATTATCACTATTCTGCAACAAAGGTGTGTTTGATCCTGTCGATCTTATAAGTTGACGAAACTTGCAGCAAAGAAACAGAACGGCAGTGACTGCCAACCCGACAAGTACCGGTTCTTGGCCTCGCATGGTGATCAGAAATCAATCAACATAGCGATGTTTGGTTTAGGTGGAGAACTCTGCCAAACAGCTGAAACATGGTTAAACATAGCGAAACATGTTTTGCGAAACATTCGTAGCGAAACATGGGGAAATCTACTCTGATTTCCAGCAAAACATCATCCCAACCCCAACACAGTTCCCAACAGATCCCGACCTGGAAGCTTCTTTGGTGAGCGTGAAAGAAGCAAGGCTACTGGTGGCAAAACGCCATAGAGCAGCACAGATGGAAACGCACCCGCAAAAGAGAGGAGTGGCAAATAGAGCTGAGGGCCGATACAGGCGGTCAGAGCTGGTAGCATAACTGAGGCTACTTTGGCCCGTTGGTTGTCCTCCAAGGAACAGGAACCCGTGGCTGCGCACAAGGCATCAGCAGCAAATTGGCCCAAAGCCAAGTATGATGCGATGAGGGTGGTGCCGATGGCCCCAGCGGCCAACAATAACACCGGAAGAGCAATGCTCCAGGGCCCATGCACCAGTTGGAGCACTGGATCTTCCGCTCCATCCAGGTTCAAACGTGAGCCCAGCAACGCAGCAACGCACACCCAAATGATTCCAAGGATCAATGGAATCACGGATCCGAGCAAAATGGTGTTGCGGATCTTTGAGGATCTCTGAGCGCCCATTCTTTCAACCACCAGTGGAACTGATTGGCCATAGCAGAGCAAATTGAAGAAGATTGGCAATGCCCAAGTTGTGGTGCCAGCAGCTGGAAGGAGCGGTTTCCAATTTTCCCTGGGTAAGTTGCTGATGAGTTCTGGAAGCTCCGCAAAGCTGATGGTCATGCAGGAATTCACCACTAAGAGAGCAAAACCAATGACCATCAGGGCAGTCAGGATGGTGTTTGTTTGCTCCACCAGTTTCACAGGCATCTCGAAGGTAAAGAGGCCCAGAAAGATGCTGGGAAGAATGCAACCTCCAACGTAAGGCAAACCCATCAAACTCTCCAGCAACTCCCCAGACTTCGCGACTTGAGCAGTGACAACTGCCAGCATCTGAAACAGAAACGCCACGGAGCAAACCACTGCTGCAGAGTCTCCCAATCTGCGTTGGGCCACCGATACGATGGACACCCCTTCTTGCTCCAACATAGGTCGATCTTCACGACCTTGAACTGCCTCAAGAGCCTTGTCTGTTAGGGTCTGAGCTGATACTTCTGCATAGACGGTGCACAATGCTGCAATAAATGCCCAAGCCATTCCCAAGCCAACCAGTGATGGTAGAATCCCCAAGGGCGCCGTCACCAAAGGAAGTGCCAGGAAACCTCCCCCAAGGGCACTACCAGCAATCACCGCCACACCATCTTTCACTCCCATCACTTCCACATCTTCCTGCAGATCTGGGGCATCTCTTGCTGCATTTCTCTGCTTCACTTTCACATCTTTCACCGTGAACGGTACGGCCCTGCCGCCCCGACGCGTCCGCGGACGCCGGAAGCATCGGCCGAAGACAGAGGGCCGAGGCGGCCTCGGGGCCAATCCCACCAGTCCCACCGCCACCATCGTCTCAAAGGACAATTCTGGTGACAGCAACCTGTGAATCAAAATGCTCAAAGTCAACCTGTGAAGCTTCCTCCAGCGCATGGCGGATCCATTTTTGAGGAGACAAACAAATATACTTAAATTATGTCATGATCAACTAGCATCAATTAGCAATGTATGTTTTCAGCCTTTGGAGGCACCAAAAGATGCTACAGGTCTTGAGCTGTTCTTCTCATCTTCGTGTGCGTTGCTGTTGCTATTCAATTTGGACTGGAAGCGCCATGGCTTGAGGCTAGGCAGCAAGTAGTGGCTATAAGCAGCCCCAGGTCATCAGAAATGACACCCAATCACAGCAGAATTTCTCAAAGCAACTGCTGGCATTGAGATAATTGAGATTGCTTTGTCTGAGAAAGAGGCTACAATCATCAACAACCATCATTTTGTATACCCATTTTCAGACACACCCAGATGCAATGTCAATTGGATGTCCTGTGAGACTGACTCATAGTCATGAGCTCCATCGATAAAGACAAGGTCAAGTGATCCACCAAGGATACCTCGGCTGCAAGTGACTTGGGCTGAAACATGGTGATGGACAACTAAGATAACTAAGGTCATGGCGCTTGCTGGCAGCAACAGATCCAGTGGCATGGATGCCTACCTGAATTTCCGCACATATCAACATGGTCAGCGGACAAAAAATCTGAGAAGAATGCAGGCAACTTGCTCGCTGAACTCAGCAATAATGATATTAATTGAATATATATATATATATGTTGAATTATATTGAATTATATTGATATATCATAATCCCTCACAGTGGAGATGTATGACTGCTACAACCGCACTGTCCAGAAGCACTTCTTTGGCTTGGTGACTCGTGGAGTGCCTGGCTTGTCCTCGCTTTGGCAGTCGACATGTCGTGAGTTGTCCGTGAAAAAAACGCAGCTTCTGTGGGCTCCTCAAGATTTCCACATCGTTCGGCTGGCCATGGGCCCGTGCGGGGTACAGCTCGGCCCTGGTATGGCAATGATTGGCCCTTTGGTCAATCCTACCAATGATGATTGCGAGCAAAGTGTGTAGGAGAAACAGGAAAAAAAAAAGCATCCACAGACCGAACTCTTTCGAGCGAATTCAATCGAGTAGTCCAAGTGTTCAGACACTTTCGGATGTTTTTTCAAGGGCACACCGCACACATCATCATGACCATCTCATCGAAGAAAAAGAGAATCAGTAGTTCTAAACATCTCATCATATCTCATCGTTCCAGCAAAAAAACAATGATATGTCAGATCAGTTGATGCCTGATAGGAGCGATGAGTAGCGGCACGTCCATCAAAACAGTAGGTCCTCAGGACGAAGAGGCGCGACACGGGACGAGGACCTCGTACCTCCTGAACTATGAGGCAAAGATTAAAAAAAACACCGCATAATAGTTGGATAGTTCCAATGATATCAATGATCATGAATAATCATGAAAACACGAGCTATCGCTCGTAGATAACTTCAACAGAAGTCTTGGGCCACTGCGCAGCCAAGGCTGCGAAACGTTGCTCCACACGCTTCCGGGCCTGCCACAAGGTCTGGGTGTGGGTAACAAATTGACCCTGGCGTCCCTTGGCTTTTCACAAGAACATAGCATTAAAAATAAACAAGAATAGCGATCAAATAGCATTCACTCAAATCCACATTAGCATAATGTATTACATTATGATGCTATTTGGGTGGCTTCCCAATATATGGAAAAATAACATTCATGTTCCAAACCACCAACCAGTATAAATTATATTATCTAATATCCATTATTATCCATTATTAACCATTATTATCCATTATTAACCATTATTAACCATTATTAGCCATTATTAACCATTATTAACCATGATTAACCATTATTAACCATTATTAACCATTATTAACCATGATACTATATACACTATATCCATATCCAGTATATAATAATCTCAGTTGGTGGGATGTGATACTTCTCCACGCATGGTCCCAACTCCGTTTCGTCACGGTCACACTGCACCTCTGCGCCAGTCACCTCGCCCAAGTGCCGCTTTTCATTCAGACTGACCTGGATCACGAAAAATTGGGAAGAACAAGAACAATGGTATAGAATAATATATATATATGCATATAAACAATTGGTACATGTGATCATATAAATGTATGTTCTGTTTAATTCTATTTATATGATATATGAAATAGTATATGAATGCATATAAGAATAAATAATATATATATATATATATATACGTATAATTACGTATATACGTATCAATAATCATGATGATTGATGACTATTGGGGATTGGTTTTTCCCAAAAAATAATGGCTATACATGTTGATGATTTTTGATGCTTGCCCTTGGATTCTTGGCGTCAGCATTGGTTGGACCTTTGGCAAGCCCCACAAGCCGCTGCACCTGAAAGACGGGGTTGCCATCCCAAGGATCGACTAAGTGTACCTCAGATGCTGCGACCGATGCAGCTGCAATGCAGCTGCTATCAGCTGATCGGAGCAAGAGATCGCTGCTGCCCAGTGGCTGCTTCCAGGGGAAGCCGTTTGGTCAGCAGTGCTGCTGATGTATCACCCATGAAAACACCAACCTACCCAGATGGGGCCATCAAACGTGCAGATCTGAAACTTCCCAGGGCTTTTCATTGATGTTTTTCGTGAGTTGATATGACATGTTTTCTTTTCCTGGAATGACAATCTTATGAACACTGGTGTTGCTGACTCCTGAAAGTTGAATTTTGACGTTGACAAAATTCGCCACACCATTTTCAACACTCAAAGTTCCCGAGGAAACACGGACTGCCTCAGCCATGGCAACCTGCTTCCAGTCTGTCCTTGCAAAAGGCGTCTTTTAATCCTCCATGACTCTATGCACTGTACAGCCAGAAAAGTCCCATGACCCAAAACATCCCAAAACCAAAAGAACCCACACAATTCATAAATTATTCCCGCCGAAATAAATATCCCCAAATATTCCCAGCAACTGCCAGAAGCTCTCAACTCTTAGTGACAACAGGCCTTGAAATGTGGATGTCATGTGTCCTCGCCTGCTCGACAGCATCTCCACTAGGTGCTCCACGACGAGCTTAGCCGTGCAGGAACAAAACATCACCCTGAATATTGGGAATCTGCTTGGAAAAACCTGGAACACACACCCACATTTGTCATCATTTGGAGGTTTCCTGAGTCATGGGTGTACCTCCAGTTCTCATTTCTAGATCATTTTTCCATGAAATAAACCATCAATTTTGGGCAACATGGATGGATCAAATCCAATGAATTTTCCACCTCCAAA
The DNA here is from genome assembly GCA_947184155.2 of Cladocopium goreaui. Lineage (NCBI taxonomy): Eukaryota > Dinophyceae > Suessiales > Symbiodiniaceae > Cladocopium > Cladocopium goreaui. The sequence goes on along the minus strand of CAMXCT020000212.1, from coordinate 57,809 downwards.
TTGGAGGATGCTATCCCAACCATCCAGCGATTTTTCGGGGCTCCCCCATGGAACCAGATGGAACCCATGATCCCGGGCCCCGGCAGCCCCGGGCACCTGCCGTTGGTCCACGCCACGGGGAACAGCCCACGGTGGCAGCCGGAAGAGTGGCGCGAGCTGCGAACCCCAGGCATGCTCTGCTCCTTAGAGGTCCCAGGAATGGGATGCATGGAAAATAGACTTGATGGTTAAATAATGATTTTTAATGATAATGTTAGTCAATAACATTGATATTTGATGATAAACTTGATGATTGTTGGTTAAGAATGGTCAATATCCTCTGGTTTCTACGTTTACATAACTATGGAAAACCATCATTTTTAATGGGTAAATCAACTTTATTTGTGTCTATTTCCCAGAGGGTAGCCTATCTACCTTAAACTTGGGGTACCCCCCAAATCATCCAAAATCAGTGAATCTAAAAATTAATTCTAGTATTGAAACGCATGGTTTTGGTTATCCAGCATTGGCAGAAATACCCAGTCGCATACGACTGGGTTGTTTGAGACAACTCAGGGAAACTAATCATGATTGCGAAACACATGTTCCATCCTAATTGGTTGGGAGATACGGGACCGTCGAAAGCGTCATCAGCGAAGGTCCCATGATCAGCGGCAAGCTTCGAAACATCGGCAAGAAAATGTTGTCGTAGAAGTACCAAAACCTGAAGCAATTGCAGAAAAAACTGCAATGTTAATCAATATGATGATATATTATATAATTTATAATTATATTATATGTGAAATGATTATCATGAAATTATTCCATGGACCATATCTGTGAAGACGTCGTTCGCAAGAAGCCCAAAAACCGGGTTTTTTTCTGGGACAAAAACCGGGAATTTTCCTGCTTTGTTCAGCCAGGTCTTCCTGGTTTGATCGTCGACACGTATGTTTCCTGGTTTTTGGGCGTTTGGGACAACAATGTGGAGTGAGAGAAAGCCTTGATGACATCCAAACATTACTGGTTTTTGTGGTGCAATGTGCTCATCTCGAAAAATGATGGACTTCGTCAATGGAAAGGATGACATCCCATATATGAAATGGAAAATAAAAGCCATGTTTGAAACCACCAAGCAGTGATTATTAACCATTATTAACCATTATTAACCATCATTAACCATCATTAACCATCATTAACCATCATTACCCCATACAAAACTAATGTTTGAAACCACCAAGCAGATTATCATGCGTGCAATGTTTTTTCAGTGTTTTTTATCCACTATGGATGGGAACATTAATCCACACAACCAAGGCTTACGCTCTGGTAAACGTTTACAGAAAACTATGGAAAATCACAATTTTTAATAGGTAGATCCACTGTTTCTATGGCCATTTTCAATAGCAAACTGTTTGTTTACCAGAGGCTTAGTTTTGAAGTGATAAATTCATTTATTATGGCCAGTGCATTAAGACCTCCATGGCCGCGATTTTCGATGGAGAGAAGCCACCAAGTGATATCCCAGCATAGGCGAGAGGGTCTTCCTGGAACCGTCCCTGGGGTTATGGTCGAGCAGAACCACTTTATAGTCCACCCAACCTGGTATAGCCTAGGCTATACCAGAAATAGTCCAAGAAGAATAGTATATATGTACAATCTTGTACAATCCACCTGGCAAAGATGTAGCAAGTTCATCGTTCTTGATGCATCAGTTCTGATTGCTCTGGTCAGCCAAGCAACTCGAACAACCACGACACCCAAGTTGGAATTGATTGTGCCTCGATTGAAATGTGTTTGAACTCTTGATTGTGTTCATCACATCCAAAAATATGGTGCATTTGGGATCATCATCACAACTAGCCTTGGAACAAGATCCTTGAAACCAGTTTGCAAGTTTTGATCTGAAGCAGAAAAACACTAGTGGCCATCCAAGAGACAAAATCCACAAAGACCGATCTGTCGTAGTAAGGCAAAAAAGGATGCCTACCAGCAACAACTGGATTCGCCAACCCGAGATCCTATAGTCAAATAGGCTCACAAGAGGTGCAGTAAGTGTGTTAAAGACCTGGTTACAACTTCGGAAAGTAGGGCTTAAGTCCACGCACAATTATTTTGAGGGTATAATTAATCTACTTGCCATGGGGTGAACCACCAAGTATACCATATAGTGATATAGTATACCCATGTATACCCTGTGTTTGGACAGCCCCATTTTCCATATTTCCCCCATGGTTGATCGCCTTAAGCTGATCCATGGGAGCTCGGCGAAGTGCCGTGCAAGGTCTCTGTAAAAGCTCGCCTTAAGCCACGAGTCGACCGGGTCCCCGGGGTCGCGGGGGTCCCGGGGATCTCCAGCAAGCAAATACCCGGCCTGGTAAACGTTTACATAACTATGGAAAGATCCACCATTTTTAATGGGAAAATCCACTATTTCAATGGCCATTTTCAATAGTCCACTATTTCTATGGCCAGTTTCAATAGCTATGTAACAAATTACCAGGGGGTAGTACAACAGTAGCCATCAGCAACATGACATAAACCAAAAAAACAATCCTTGCATGGCATTTTTTCCAAGTCGGCCTTGAAGGGGTGCGAGAGGCAGTCTAAAGGCACCTCCATTGGGATGTTATTTTCAGCAGGCCTTGGTGCGGAACTCAGGGTGTCTACCCTGCGGTCCTCCATGAAAAACATCCATAAACATCCATAAATGGATGATTCAATGGATTGGTTTAAGGGAAAATCTACAGAAAACCATAGATTTTCCCATTAAATCCATTGAATGATTGAATTGACGTGAATGAGATATGTAAACCATCGATTTCCATAAATTCGATTCTCACTACCGGGTAACTTAAGATAGAGAAACAGACCCTAAAGCCCCGGGAAATCGCCTGACCAGCGCCGCCACACGGGCACATCGCAAATGGTTAGCCCTCGTTTTTAGTACCTCCCATGCGGCGGACATTTGGCAGCTCTCAGCCGTGGTTTGGCAACTTTTGAGGTGTCAAAACCGTGTCTCGTGCCCCCCCCTTGCACCATCAAAACTATTAAAAGAGATTAAAAGAGGATGTTCTGTTCATCAGATAAATTCGCATTTGGTAGGTTCCGGCCTACATTCACTTGGGTGATTGGTCAATGACTCAGCTTGTTCTGATATGCCTCAGCCTCTGGGACTGTCCTTTTCACGATTCATTCGCCATCGGCACTTTTCAGAGTTGGGTCTGTCTGAAAATGGGCTTTGACCGGTTTGACCAAAAATAATAATGATTATTATTAAACCCCATAGGATCCATGTATGCTATATATGCTAACATTTACCATCAATATACCCCAAATGTTGGCATATATACCATACATGGATCCTATGGGAACTGGTATCATTAAACTGCCATAAATTCCCTATCATGAAAAACTATTGATCATCACTTTCCCTATAATGAAAAACTGCCATAATTTGTTCGGGTCAATCATTGGTCAATCCTCCACTTTCAGACGTTTTTCCATCATGTCGTTGGCGTAATTGATGTACCATTAGATCCCCAACCATTTAACTCATCCCGTTTGTATTCTAACATCACCATGAATATGTCTCTTATATTCGCATTATTGCTTGAGAATCCAAGATTATTATATATTGATTATTGATCCAATTAAAACCCATTAAAACCTACTAATCCTACTAACCCCCACTAAATAATGTCAAATCCCACATTTTGATTATTCCAATCCCTAAGACTTCAGACCTTGGCGTCAATGCTGCCCGCTTCCGCTCCAGCTGCTGCAAAGACGGTCTGCAGGGCGGCGAAGGCCTCTGGGCCCTGAAGCGGGAGCACATTTTGAAGAAGTAGATATGTAATACAAGCTACATGATATTGTGTCAATGTGTATACAGATATATATATATATAATATATATAATTATATATAATATATAATTTAATTTAATTATATATATATATAAGATGTATGTGTGTATATATATATATATATAAGTTAACAATATATTGATATGTTAATATATATATACAGTATATTACAGTATATATACATCGGAAATCAACAACTCGAAAATTGTGCCGCAAGAATTTCGGGGCACACTTTCAGTGGCTTTTTGTTAATGTGTTTGCACATCGTCCTCTTAGACTCTTTGGCCAAGACAGTATCGGGATAGTATTTGTGCATGTATATATTACATTAAATTACATTGCATTACATTGCATTACATTGCATTACATTGCATTACATTGCATTACATACATACATGTATATATATGCATGTATAGTTATATTAAATATGTATAACATATATCATAATTATCTAATGACAATGGATCACAATAAATGACAATAATAGATTAACATAGATTATATAACTACGTATATAAATCATATTGGGGGTCAGCTGCTGTTCAAAATCCCCTGTGGTGCCCCGAAAAGGAGACTTGCACGATGGCCTCTTCCCCCATACATGCTGAGAGAATCGCTGAGGAGTTTTCCTTCTTGAGACCCGCTGCTTCCTATGGGGCAGGTTTGGCACCGCACCGGGGTGGATCGGGGTGGTGCTTCCAAGATCTTCCAGGCCGATCCCGCAAAAATGCTCCGAAAAACTGGGCTTGAAAACAAGGGAATTGATGATGGTCAGTCACAAGTCGACTTAAATCACTTGGTGGACATTTACACCCAACTATCCATGGTTGTCCTATTCATTCATCAAGGCCAAGACCACCAACCAGCGATGCGTGCCGGCCGTTCCCTTCCTGACAGCTACTCAGCCGGGCAGTGGAGCTGGAATCTGGCTCGATGGCGGCGCAGGTGTGATAGATCCTTGGCTCTTGGCGTGCCACTGTGTGCCACAGATTTGCCACAGATTTGCTTTTCTGGGGTAGCAACATTTACCACTTTGGGGTTGGATTCCCTGTGGTATCCCTGTAGTTCAGCCAAGAAACATCATAGCAGCCTCGACTGCCTGCGTAGCTGCACTTCCAGGTCAATCTGAAATCTGTTTGGTTCTAGACAGCTTCTCCTTTCTTATTCCTGGATTGATCAGGGCAAATCGCCAAGTCGAACCATCAGTTCCAGTGAGGTCGACCAGGCTTCCGTCGCTACACATTGGCCCAGCAAGACAAGAATTGTTGATCCTCAATCTGGTGGATTAAAACCTTGTAAAGTCTCCTAGGTCCTGAAATCACCATAAAATATCATAATTACTTTACTTCGTGTGATCCCCACCATGACATTTATACATTTTCTTACTGGCAAATCTTCTGGCATTCTATCTGACATATCTTCTGACATTCTATTTGGCATTCTATCTGGCATATCTTCTAGCATATGATCTGGCATATCTTCTGGCATATCTTCTGGCATTCTATCTGGCAAATCTTCTGGCATTCTATCTGGCATATCTTCTGGCACTCTATCTGACATATCTTCTGGCATTCAATCTGGCATTCTATCTGGCATATCTTCTGGCATATATTCTGACATATCTTCTGGCATTCTATCTGACATATCTTCTGGCATATATTCTGACATATCTTCTGGCATATCTTCTGGCATATCTTCTGGCATATCTTCTGACATATCTATCTGGCATATCTTCTGGCATATTTTCTTGCGCATTCTATCTGGCAAATTCTGGCATTTATCTGGCATTCTATCTGGCATTCTATCTGGCATATCTTCTGGCATATCTTCTGATTCACATTCTTCATCGAATTCTGGCATTCTATCTGGCATTCTATCTGGCATTATCTTCTGATATCTTCTGACATTCTTTCTGACATTCTTTCCCTTCTTCTGCATATACTTACTACATGAGGTCCGGCAGGGAACACTTGGCGGGGATACTCGCGGTTGAGGTCCGGCAGGGAACACTGGGCGTGGATGGTCGTGGTTGAGGTCCGGCAGGGAACACTGGGCGTGGATGGTCGTGGTTGAGGTCCGGCAGGGAACACTGGGCGTGGATGGTCGTGGTTGAGGTCCGGCAGGGAACACTGGGCGTGGATGGTCGTGGTTGAGGTCCGGCAGGGAACACTGGGCGTGGATGGTCGTGGTTGAGGTCCGGCAGAGAACACTGTGGATCGCGGGTCGCAGTTGAGCAAGGACGACGAGGACGACGAGGAGGACGAGGAGGACGAGGAGGAGGAGGAGGAGGAGAGGAGGAGGAGGAGCAGGAGGAGGAGCAGGAGGAGGAGAAGGAGGAGGCAACTGACATAAAATCTAACAACCCTCACCTGGCAGGTGGGGAAAAATCTCATAAAATCAGATATAGAAATCCTCTCATAAGATTCCGTACCAGCTAACATGTTGATTTTAGCGCTTCGCTAAATCAGAGGCGCTGATTCTGGCACCTCCATGGCTATGAGGCACCGCCTTCTCACTTCCTGCGCTTTTTGGTAGATCAATTTGCAACAATTTATATGGAGCTGGTTTCGGATTGTTATTGAATCTATACTACTAATATTGGAACATATTCATATTTATATTGAATGTGCTACTAATGGATCTAAATGTCTAAATATGGTTGGTGGTTAATCATGATCAACCCACTGGAGATATATCGACTAATATTGAACTCGATGGTCAATATACAATAATGCTATAGATAATTTTGGGGTGGCACAGAAAAAAAAAACCTCTGGTTATCTAACATGGCCTATGAAAAATAGTCATTTGGAATAGGTAAATCAATGTAAATCATGTTTTTCATCATGATTCAATACTTAAATCACCAATGGGCCATGGCATCCATAGCAAACTGTTAAGTTTAACCAGAAGGTACCCTCTGGTTATGACTAACATAGCCATGGTATAGATGGCCCATAGAAATAGATGATGTTCATTGATTTTCCCAGCTAGAAACATCCATTTATAAGGGATTTTCCATGGCTATGTTAAATAACCAGAAGGTAACCAAGAAAATGAGGCACAACACCAGCAATAATAGCAATATGATTTGAAATTCTACGAGAACATCCGCTTTTCAGCTCCTGCAGCTCTTGGCGAAAGCATGACTCCCCAGTGGCACCCAATTGTGCGGCAAGCTGTTGTGAGAGGCCCTCAAAACTGCCTCAGTCTTAAATGTCGGCAAATGGGCAATTGAAGAGTGACCCTCTGGCTATGGAAAATCACCATGTCGTCTAATATTTGAGAGGTAAATCATCTATAAACGGATCATTTCTAGGAGATCACCTAATGTTGGTTCTTTATTTGGGCCCAAGTGGTGAAATGTTCAAAAAAAGGATTAGAGGCTGACCTCGGCTCTCGGTATCAAGATATGGCTCAAGAATAAGGTACCAATCGACCCACGTTTCTCCCTTACTAAGTTATTGGGGAGTGCATGAATTGAGCCAGAGCCATCTGACAAGTTGAAAATCTCCGACTGCGATCATAGTACACATTCTTTTGAGTCAAACAAACACATCTGAGTGCTTCAGGGCACTCAGGGAGCAAAAGTGAACCTCGGCACCAATGTCTGTCACTGCAACTCACTTTTCAGGCGTGCACATGTTTATATGGATGACATCACCGGAGCAGCATGTCTCTCCAAGCCATCCTTTTTGGGTTTCCTGCTCTTCAGTTACTATCTGTAAGCGGCGGACAGTGGTTAGCACTCCAGCTCCGGCTTCTTCTTCTATGGCCTTCGGTTTTGGCCTCACCCATTGTTTTTCAGACGCCGTGAGTGCGCAACTTCTGTGTATGTCGCAAGAATAAGACCACTTAAAGTACACGGATGTATCTGGGCAACGTATTTTCCAAATTCATCCAAATTCATCGGGGTTCCATTTCATTATGTGAAGCTGTGCAGGAATTTTAGAGCGGTCTAAATGCACAAAAACAATGAAAATTGGTTCTGCAATAAAATGCTTTGCCAGCAAATTCATGCCCGAATTTGCATCCAACTTCATCCAATTTCGAAGACCCTCAGAAACGCCTCTTTAAAAAGGGGTCAGGACATTCTTTCTAGATAGGGGTATTTCAGAGTGAAGGTGCCCAAATATTAAGTGGTTTCCTTTTTTTATAGCATTTCATAGCAACAAAATACGGTGGCATTCTTTCGTGGCAATTCCTTAAAATTCCTTAAAAATCCTTTAAATTCCTCAACATTCCAAAAAACTCCTTAAAATTCCTTAAATATCCTTTAAAATTTAAAAACATTAAAGATCCTTAAAAATCATCCAAATTCCTTCAAATTCCTCTAAGATTCCTTAAAATTCCTTAAAACTCTCTAAATTCCTTAAATTGCCTTATAATTCCTTTAAAATTCCTTAATATTCCTTTTAATTCCTTTAAAATTCCTTAATATTCCTTAAAATTCCTTAGAATTCCTTCAAATTCCTTAAAATTCGCTGATCTAAAATGACATGCCCAATAAAATCAATATAAAAAGATCCTGGAAAAACATTGGTTCCATTCTGCAATAAAATGCTCCTGTTAAACAGACTTTTTTTGGAAATAAAATGTGAATGGAATTTTAACATGTTAAAAATCATCAGGATTTACCTTGCCAATAAAATGCTCAGACCAACCCCCCAACAATAAAATGACTAGCCTAACATCAATTTTAAATTTCCAATACATAAAAAAAATCGATTAAACTATGCACAGGTTCACCAGTTCTAGAGTGGAAATTGCCACGGGGATCCGAATTCCCTTATGGCTAGGTTGTTGTGAGCTCATTAGGTTTTTCCCAAGCATGGAGATCCAGGGTTCCTGCCTTGATTCACAAGGCAAGGCCGATTGAAAGTCGGGCTTGGGTTGCCGGGAGATGTATGCTTCATCAACCTCAGTGGTTACCCATTTTTCACAGGAATTACCTGGAATTAGCCTTTTTTGACTTGCCATTTTAATGGGATTATGATCCATGGATATCCATGGATTGTGAATTATGATCCATTATTAACCATATTTTTAATGAAGTTTCAATAAGGAATTATGATCAACCATTGGATTGTGGACAAATGTGAGCGCGTCTGTGGACAGAAAAGTCCAGTCAAGAGCTTGATCAGATCAGCCACTGATCTGGACATCAGCCAGACTAGCTCTTCCGAGCTGGAACGCCCTCATGATCTTCAAAAAAAAACCTGTTCCCAGCGGCAGGTGATTTTTTTATGGTACCAATTCATGGGACTGAGTTTTCTATGAATAGGTTATCCACCAAAAAGAGTTTTTTCACTTTGGAAGCAAAAAATGGCAAATAGCTCCTGCCAGCGTCGAGAGACATCATCAGATGTTGCAAAGACTTCCAGGTACATCTGGATCACATGAATGGGCGTAGGACCGACAAATCCCTCGTTGAGGATGGAGAAGGGAAGATCTTCTTCCTGTCAGCCCATCATTGCAACAAACAATTGGCAAACCCGGGGCTCAACATTGATCCATTGATGACCTGACAACTATTGACAACCAAAATAGTGAACTGGGCTAGACGGCTAGACTCGTATTTTACGACATGCTATGACATACCAACATTATAAACGCGCAACAAACAACGATGGAAAATGATGTTTTCGAGGGCAAAGTGTCCCATTCGAAGCTCATGTCAATGGAGTCCGCCGTTAAGGCATTTCCAACCACTTCCACCGAGCTTTCAACGGTTTCCAAAAACGAGAGCTTTGGAAGCAACAGCAGACGACCTCCCTGCATAGTGCCAATCCATCGGTGGTGGATATGTCCACGATGGGGCCCAAATCCCTCAACTCCTCGCTTGAGTTCCGTAAACTTGGATGGCATAGACACGAAGCCACGTATGGCAATTCGTGGAAGCATCTGCAACAGAATCTCGGGGTTCACCACGTCTTCAATGATATGAGAGGCAACGGCATACTCGAACTTCCCAGCCTTTTCGACATGCTGCAACAAAGGGTCCCATGCTGACTCTTTGTTGACATCGAGTGTAAACCGAAGCAATTTTTGTGGTTCGCCATCCCGGCAACATCTTTTGTATTCGAAAGCAGGTGTGAAACAGCTGACGTTGTGCTGACCCATTTCTTTGGACATCTTTAAAACTGTCGTAGGGCCTGAACGGCAGCAAAATCGCGCCACAGAAGCAGAGATGGCGCCATCGGCAGTTTTAAAGCAGTCCTCCACTGCATCTGGAGTCCTATCTGCCACAGCAGTCATCACATTTAGAGTCCATGGGTTCATAGCAGCACCGACATCGAGAACTCTGAAGCGTGGACATCGACCTTGCGCGTCTGCCAGGCGAGAAATGATAGGATCTCGGGTGCCATCTGAGATATGCAAGGAATGAATTGCTGAATCGGCCAGCCACAGCAACCTTGGCAATCAGGGAAAAATAATGAAAAATGATGAATATCATAACATGTCATAGTCAAGGCGCTTAAAATACCATGGTGTCATCCCAAGTCTAAGATACCAGTACTATCATCAAAAATCATCAAAAATCATATGGGGATGGGTCAAAACCCCGGTACCTCTCGTGAACACCAAGTCATAGCTGGGATTTATGGATGTTCATTCATCCCACTAAAAATGGTATCTATAGGTATTGACCCATTACCCATATCCAGCAAGACAATCTTGACATCCTTCAACATCTACAAACTCCTGGGAGAACCAAGCTGCAATGCGCCTGGGATCCATGGGATCCATGGGATCCCTGGGATCCATGGGCGCATCCAGTTCCACCATGGCGCCACCAAGGCGCAACGAAACCAGGATGGGCCTCTTGGCTGAGAAAAAATGACGTGACATACTGAAGGTTATTTATGGCTATTTGGGAAGAGTGAGTTATATATGAGTTATGTATATATTTACAAGAAAAATATTAAAAAAAACATAAAAAACGGCTGCACCATGTCACCCAGCAAACACTCTCAGAAGCATTTCTGAAGCCATACTGCAATTCTTTGCTTATGTTCGTTCCGAAAATGGTCTAGTGAATTCAGTAATCCAACATACTCCAACCACAATTTTGTGGATAATCCGTGGCTTCATTGCGTCTGAAAAAAAATTGAAATCAATGGACCGTCCGGGACACCCCTGTGGCAAAAAAACTGTGTTGGTAGATGACCATCTGGTTATGACTAACAGTTTGCCATGGAAAATCCCAAAAATAAATGGAGGTTTAATGGGAAAATCCTCTATAAATGGGCCATTTTCCATGGCTATGTTAGTCATAACCAGAGGGTAAATGGTTCAAATTTCCGATCCAACTTGGCAAATTGAACATCAAATTCTGCGTCATTCTTTGCGCTGATTCTTGATGTCATTTTTCCAGCAAGTAACTTGAACCGGACTTGCGCACACGAGTGGCAAAAGATCCCATTCTGCACTGGCCTTGGAAGCGGAATGGAAAGTCACCATATCTGGTGGCTTTTGATCAATGGCTTCTCCGAAAGGTCTGGGGCCCTGGGGTCTGTCTCATTTGACATGTCGGTGAGGAACCCTCAGCAGACTGGGAGGCTTTTGGAAGAGGGAAACGGTTCTGCTACTGGGAGGATGCAGTGTTCAAAGTGGATGAGGAAACTCTATAGAAGCTACAGCAGCGGTGCATCTTTCATGCTCTTGCATCCAACTTCAATCACGCGCGGACTTCGGTAACGGTTCATGCCACGGCGGTAGCAGTGGCAGTCAAACCAAATCTCTGTTTCCGAAGAAAATGTTCGTGCTAACCAAACGCTGGCAACGTCTGGCAACTGCCTCGGCATCCTCGACTCTTCGTGTCCGTTCCCGCTTGAAGAATCTTGTAATCGGCTTCATTTCGCTTTTAGGGACCCTTCAACAGAATGAGAAAACATTCAAGAGTAACCCTGCAAAGTGCCCCACCGGTAATAAGTTTCGCTGATATTTGGGATTTCTGGTTGATCATCTTGAGTAGGATGGATTCATAAACCAACTTATACCATCCTAAGTCCTCTTTGTGATACAACGTTGTATTGTTTTTTTTGTTGTCGCAGATTTTCACTGGCTCACTGGCTCACTCCAGCCTCCGCATGTGGAGGGGCCAAATGAGACACATTCAAAGAGAAGCTTGCACATATGTAGAGTCGTCATAGATATCATTGATATCATTGATATCGTAGATGCTGTCAGCAAAGACATAAAGCAATGGATTCAAGAAGCAACTCAGGCACAAAAGAGATGCCTTGCACAATGAAATCACATTTGGGCAACATGCAGGTTGATATGTCTCCTGCTGGAATTAAGAGATGGTGAAGAGGCAACAACAAAACAAACAGAAACAAGAAAAGCACAATGAAACAAAAAACACTGACAAAAACAAACAAACAAAAAAAAAATGCCCCAAAAAAATGAAAAAAACAGGGAACACCAAAAAACAGGAAAAACACAGCAAACAATAGCAACTGCTCGCACATCCTCTGTGGCTCAGAAAATCTCATGCAAACTTTGCTCATCTTGACTCGACTACTGCGCTGCTAGCTGCATCAAACCTGGATCAACACGTATCTGTGCCTCAGCACAAGTGTCACATGCAGCGGCAAGACGATAGGCAAATGCCCTCAGTTTTCTTCGGTCCTCCCAAAAAACTTACTTTTCTCTTTACAAACCCGGGTTTGACAAACCCTCATCTGAATAAATGAGGAGCACTTCTTACAAACTTACCACCACCTCATAGTGTCATAGTGTCATAGATTTGGAGAAGAATGCGTCTCTGAAAAACAAGAAAATAGCGTATGAGCCGGGCAGTTCCCTCGGAATGCAATAGAAATGTTGCAGACTCTTGCCACAGCTGCACTGCTTCACACAAATCATACCATATTATACTGGTTGGTGGTTTCAATCTCTCTGAAAAATATGAAAGTCAGTTGGGATGATTATTCCATATTATTCCCACTATATGGAAAGTCATAAAATTCCATGGTTCCAAACCACCAACCAGTATATATATATATCAAAAGTATTCCTCCAGTAATCTGTGTTGCCCCGTCTTGGGACCCAGCGCTTTACCCAAGGGCGCTTCAAATCATCGTCGCCGTGCTGGCCATGCTGCCCCTGCGAAACATGTAAATCAGCTTGTAGAAACTTGTAAATTTCAGTAGCGTGCTGATGCAAGGCGCTAGATTTTTGAAGAACATGTCGGTTGAAACACATCTGTCAGCACATAAGCCGAGCACTTCCTTTATCGTCCATGGCATTCACGGCAAAGCAGGTCTGCTTGAAGATCTTTTTAGTTTGCAAAAACGCAGCTGCAACATGCTAAGAAATGCTACTATGTGTATCTATGTGTCATATGTGTCAAAGTGTAACATTTGAAGGCAGAAGCTGCGAAGTCAAGCAAGAGGAGCAAGAGGATTGCATGGATGGGAATGTAAGGACACGGCCTTTCACAATTTGAATTGCAAAACAAGAACCACAACAACACCGCAGCAGCTGTTGGACATTCCCAACCAGGTCCAAGTTTAGAGATAGGATCTGTTACTGTTGCCACAAGCAGAACATTAGTGGAACACCAAACCGCCAAATAACCAAGGAAGTGCACACAGTGCAACCAGATTCACCAGCACCAACGTACAGCGTGGCTGCGCAAATGTTGAGCGCCTTTTAGCTGATTTCAATTCTGTCGTGGTATCTACAAAGAATGAAGCCGGCAAAGACCAGTGAGCTGAATGAGACCGCGAATAAACCTGTGCCAATCAATCTCTCAATCTCCACTTTGCAAATGACAAGCGACTGCAAACATGGGCCAGATTTGAAGACACTCATCACTGTGGACACTAACCAATTCTGCTCAAACAACTCAGCCGCGGATCCCGAAAAAATGCCGCCGAGGAACACCAGAATGCCGCGTGAGCCCAGCCGCACTGTGGAGAGGAGTGCATTGATAAAATGCCTGCACTGAAAACGCCACATGGCCATACTAACGGCAAACCTCAACCGGGTCTGACAAATTTGAGACCATGTTTTTCTCATTTTTTCTCCATATTTTTCCCCAAAAGTCTGGCCAAGATGCCCCAGATCCAAAGTACCACTGTGAGGACAATGAACGATGCAGCAAATATTAGCGCACAAGATTTGGTCGTTGCCATCCTGCACCGTGCCGGAAAGGACCTACCAAAACCGTGCAACATCGCCTCTGCACATAGCCGATAGTTTCATGATGCAAACAGCCTCACTGAATGGATTAATGATTCATCCCAGAAAAATATTTTTTTTCAACAAAGGTCGCATTCTTGTCCGTTTTTGCCACAACAGAGTGAACAAAGTCAAGCGAGGGATGCACAGAAACATTACCCTTGTTCTGTTGTGGATATGATCAAACAAACAGGACATTTGACATTTGCAAAATCCATGGTCAGACTGCTTTCCCCGGTGCCGGGTTACTCTGGCTGCCGTGTCCTCTTCAACATATTCGACGCCAGCAGTTCTGCTTCCTTCTCCTCGCGTTCACGTTGCTGCTCCTGATATGATGCTTGAGGCAGCTGAAAGCATCATTCTGGACGGTGTTACAAGACTTGAGTCACTATTAATTGATATAATATATGGCGGTTGATCTAAATTCCTTTTTCTGCAAATGGCCATTCTTCGCGCATAAACAATTTTTTTTCGCAAATCTTTTGCGAACTTCATGTTTATCTTCCGCGGAACCCATGTTCAGCAACAACTCCTCTTATGAAGATTCATTCATCACCTGCCAAATCACACCAAATTATCACGGATAACTTCTTCATAGCCTTGTAAACATGCATCTAGCAGCAGCATTCAGCCGTTAGCATCACCGAATCTCTCAGGAGAGGTTGTTGCTGATTAGGATTTTTTTGCAAGGCTTACTGGGCCACTCCCTTCAAAGTGCACTTTGACTTTCGCCTACTCCTTCGCATATCCGCAGACCCTAGCCATCAGCAGGGGGCGCATCAAAGGAAAAGCAAACACCATGGGGCCTTGGTGTTTGGCTCTCGCAAAGCCTCACTTTTGGAAGCTTGGCTGCTGCATTTGGAGTTTGTTTCTTGAGACTTCAGAAAGCAACGTTAGGCAGTACCAGCGGCAGGTGCAAGGATGTGCTTCAAGACCATGGTATTTGGCTGTGGCGGAGCCTCACCTTCGGTATGATGGGAAAAGTAAACGTGCAGAACCATTCTCCTGCCGGACCCCCGGGTGGCAAAAGCTGGTGGTCCTTAACAAGCTGTCATGTATACAATGATAACGATTCATAATATCCAACTTTCGCGAAAAAAAAGTCGCGAACTCGCAAAAAACTTTTGCGAGGGTTCCCAGCATGACATGAACGGTCTTCGCAGTTTAAACTCTTTACAAGGACCTTTAGATCGATCACCATATAAATGTACTGTGTATATATATATATATATACAATTTGATATCACTAGGGTCTGTCCTTGTATTTGTGCGCAGCAAATCTGAAACCAACCAGTTTTCCCACCTGAACTGCAGAGTTGCTCTGGAGACTGGCTGCAAATTGCGCCGGCTTTTATCAACACAAGTTCACGTCCAGAACCGATTACACAAATAGTCTGTGGGGTTTTGCTTGTCTGTTGCTAGTGTTGTCGCCTGACTTGCAAACAGCAAGACGATGGCACAGAACGCACCGCTCATAGTGATATACCTCAAAGGCCACAGCCACTTGGAGGTTTCCTAGAATGGGATCATCCATTTTATAATATAATGTGGGTAAAACAATAATAAACCATCTCCCAAATCACCATAAATAGGTGGTATAAACTATTCCCTAAATGGGTAGTTTATTCTTGTTTTATCCACATTAATAGGATATTCCATGAACTAAACCATCCAGCTATTGGGGATCCCCCATTTCCAGGAAACCCAAACACTTCACCTCTTACTGCTGCAACAAGGGACTCTATCCCCAGGTCCATCAACGCATGCACGACGGAAAGGTGACACGTCCTCGGATGAAAAATGCTAAAAAGCTCCACGGATGTCAGCATGCGACGACGAACGCACTTTCAGGTGACAGAATGCCCTCATTCACAAAAAGGAAATGTACACATGCTGACCTATATATAGTATCATATAATATATTATAATATATTGTATTAATATAATATTATATTATATATCAAAATATATTATAATACATTATAATATAATATTATAATATTAGTATAATATAATGTCATATATCAAGATATGATATAATGTAATATAATATGTAAAAATAGTAAAGTATAATATATAGTTTAATGTAATATAATATAATAATGTAAAATAATATATTGTAATATAGCAAAATACAATATAATAGTATAATATAATATCTACAATAAAAATATATATATAATAATAATATATAATAACAATAATATATAATAATAATAATATATAATAATAATATATATATATACAATTCATATAATAAATAGAATATAATACAAATTGGAAAATATAAATATAATATAGTATATAATATATAAGAATTTGATATCCCTACAAAAAAATATAATAAATACATATATTATAACAATATATATATAATATGATATAATATAGTATAAAATAATATTTAATATATAATACATAATATATAATATATAATATATAATATAATATATATAATATATCATATTATATATACAATGTATAATATATTATATGATATATATATATATAATATATAATATTATTTATATATAGCTAATAAATAATATATATTATAAATATACATATAATATGTAATTGATGATGTGTTTATAATATATATATATATATCTACATACGTACTTATCTGTATAAGAAATTCTGTGCATCCATACCGGCTTTGGAACCAGGTTTTGGAAGGATTGTGCTGCGATGTGCCCTGCAACTTTAGTCAAGGGTTCCGTCCACAAACATCACACGCCAAAAACTATACCAAACCAACCTAGCACTTATCCAAACACCAAGATTCAGGGTTTTTTGGCATTGCGTTATTCTTGTCTTGCTCGTTTCAGATAGTGGAGTAAAGGCTATGTGGTTGGACCATTGCGGCCATGCCGCAATGGCAAAGACTTTCGCTGAATAACTACCTGTCTGAAAAAATAATACGATGGACGACCCTCTTGGATTATCAGCCTCTAGAAGTTTTACAACCAAGATACTTTGGTGCCAGAAAGCCGCATAGCAAGAGGCAGCCTCCAAATATAAAACCAGGCCAAAGAAAGCACAGACCTCACAGGGTCTGACTGGCTGACAGTCAAATCCAAGCAACGGGACTAAGTTTAAGGTTCTGACCTGCAGCCGAATATTCCTTGCCTGGCGAACTGCAGTTGTCCAAAGACTAGTGGGACCAAGAAGCACATCATTGAGGGCCGCACACACTCCCTTGGACATTTCACTTTGCAATGCCTCACAACAGAAACTTCGGTGAACAAAATATAATAAATTGGGGAGTATGCAAAAATTGCTGAAGTATGCATTCAACATGTATTAAACATATAACACTTATAGTCATAACCTATCACTTTGCGTCAAACTTGCTGACGGCAGTTGGTCCTCAATGTCTACCTCATCGCTGAAGCTGGGGGAGGACTGCACGCTGAGAAACGACTCATTCCTGAGGAATCAACATAATCAAACGTTCCCAAGATCAAGAAAGGAATGACATGGAATGACACATGAGCAGTTATTGTGTATGTTTGTATAATATAATTACCATTGCTACATCTGAAATTCATCACTGACTCAGCAGCGAACCCATCAGCGGGTGACATCTCAATTGCTTGGGATTGCGGCATCTCTGGAAGCTGCGGCATCTTTCGAACGAGTGGAGTTCAAGCGTCGATCCCTTGTTATGCGTTGATATTTGTTGCGGCTGGTACTGCCCTGCTCTGATAATTCTGATACTGACATCATCTGCAAAAAAGGATCTGCTGAAAATCTGTAACCCTTGTTACTCCATTCTATCTGAAAATTCCAAGGGAAATCGTATGGATATGTTTTAAATATATATATATGTTATACATATGCATAGTCGTAGTCCAAACATCTGCAAAGAAGAGAGGCTCGACTTGTCGCATATGCTTACCGTAAGCCATATATGTTTTGGCAGTGCCAGTGCCTGGACTAAAAAACCTTTGCTTTGTGGATTTTCCATCCAGAGTGTTGGTATTAACAACCAATAGATGGTAATATACTGTTAATGATATTAATGATGAGTGTGAATTTGACTTCCTTTGGAACCTGTTGCAGTGTGAATTTGAGCCACACAACTTTCTCGTGCCATGCGGTGGACCGCTTTCTCAGCTTCAGCCTCTATAGCTTGCAATGCAGTGATCTTGGCTTTTAGTGCTACCCTCTGGTTATGACTAACATAGCCATGGAAAATTATAGATGGTTTACCTATTAAAAATGGTGATTTTCCATGGCTACGTTAAATAACCAGATGGTATATACTTTGATTGGTGGATTGTCCCTTTGAACATCTTTTGACTGGGGGCCTAAAATCCTCTGATTGCCGACACCCCAAACTGGATTGTTTCACACTCAGACTTAGAATGCAATACATGACAAGTAAACATGCACTTGCATGGCTACCTCAGTTTCGTTCCTTTGGTCGCCATACCCATACACTCCCGTCAGCTCCTCAACCCATTTCTAGTTGCCTTTTGAGGGCCTGACCCACATTCTAAATCTGGCCCAAAACATAAAGTTGCTGGTTATTTCTCCCATTCTTGCTGGATATTTAAACCAGGAACCAACCATTCATGTCATATTATCACGTATGAAGGTATCCTTGTGGTTCCACATATCATACATTTACGCATATTCAATAATCTCTATGCATATGCATATGCATATGCATATATGTATGTATGTATGTATGTATGTATGTATGTATGTATGTATGTATGTATGTATGTATGTATGTATGTATGTATGTATGTATGTATGGAATGGAATGGAATGGAATGGAATGGAATGGAATGTTATGTTATGTTATGTTATGTTATGGTACGTATGCATGTATGTATGCATGCATGTATGTATGTACGTACGTACGTACGTATGTATGTATGTATATACACATGCACATGCATATATACATTACATACATATATGCATATATATATGTATATATATACATACATTACATACATATATGCATGTATACATATACATAATACTGTATATATAATAAACTTCAGTCTTAAGCTACAAATATCATAGCTCTAAATTAATTTCACCATTTTCCTCCAGCACCTGCGCGAAGATCAACGCCAGGCGTTGGCTCAGCTTCTCCAAGCTGTAGGGCTCGGCCAGCTGCAGGGCCTGCTGACGCAACTGGAGACGTAGGGACGAGTTGGTGACCAACTCAGAGAGCCAGTGCAAGGCTTGGTCCATGCCTTGGTGGTAGATGGATGGAGATTTTGGGGAGATGTTTTCCATTGAAGTTTTTCGTCTAAAAAAAAGACTGGAAGATGGTGAGATAGGTTTTTCATGGAAAATGTCTGGTGAATTGATGTGCATATAATTGCATATATATATATATAGTCAGTTATTTACATTATATATATATACATATTCAACAAACTATGGAGTTTACACTTCGGGGTTACTCAATTGGCAAACTGTTGAATCTCCTGAAACGGGCGCTTAAGTGACCCTGTTCCCAAAGCTCACACCCTGAAAGGCTGACTTGGATATCTGGGATTCTGAGTGGAGCACTTGTGGCAATAGCTGGATAATCTGTTCCAGCGACCAGATCCAAAAATCCTTGCTGGTGCCAGAAAACTGCTGGCAAACCCACTGCAAAAGCGTTCACCTTGGCTGAAGCTTGTTGACACGGATGGAAATTACAAATGTGGAAAGAGCTTCCCAATAAACTGTTCCATGTGTTTTCTTGTGCGATCTGTTACATATGTTGCATCTTTGCCTAAACTGTTTTTCACAAAACAACAAATTGATGGTACGATTGGTATACATCAATTCAACACATTGATAAACTGATCATTCATATAGTAGATATCAACAAAATCATAGTATATATCAACTGTTTTTTCTTGAAAAATCACCATCCGCCACCAGCCCAGATAGATATCCAAGGAACCAATCGTTGCCCCGTCTTGTATCGATCGCAAAGCCAGCTTCGAGTTGCACTGCCTGAAAGGCCATAGATCATATTGGCACAGTGGCACTTTGGATATTCGGATCATTCTCATGCCATGTGGTTTCATTATTATTTAATCGTCCTGAAATGGGGATACATTCATATAATATATATATATATACTGGCTGGTGGTTTGAACCCCTCTGAAAAATATTAGTCAATTGGGATGATTAGTATTCCTAATATATGGAAAAATAAAAAATGTTCCAAACCACCAACCAGTATAATATGCATTATAATAGTGCCAATATAATAACATTATATAAATACCAAGTAGCTGGGACCCCTATAGATGAAATAGATCCAATCCTAAACCAGCTTTCGACAAGGGCGTACTTCAAGGTGTACTACAATTGCAGACTTCGACATCGTCATGTGGACTCCAAACACACCAAAGAAAAAACTGCTACCCTTCGGTAATCAAACATGGCTTAACTCCCCTGTAAATGGAAGTTTTAATAGGGAAATCATCTGTTTTAATAGGGATTTCCCATGTTTTTCCATGATTTTCCATGACCATGTTTGATTACCGCAGGTTTTTTATCGTTTTTTCAGGTACAGTTGAGATGATCCATGCAACCAGCATGTCGCATCACTGTGATGTCCATCTCTCCAAATTGTTCGTAAAGCTCGAGTGTTTGTTGCGGACTGACGACCAATCCAGCGGTGTTTGCAAAGCGAGCGGTCGGATCGATGTGCAGAAATTCCACTCCCAAGTTGGAGGCTAAAAGCTTCACAGCTGCAAAGAGCTCAGTGTCATTGTGAACAGTATGAGTACCAATGACCTCTATTTTCTCGCGCCAAGGTACCTGGTATCCTTGCTCGTTGGAGTGATGCAAGGGATGCCAAAAGACCTGCATCCCAGCAGCGAGCACTGATGGGTGCGAACCATAATCTTGGGCACCCAATGATGTCTGAGCCAGGAAGACAGCCATTCCATCAGGGACCAAAGAGAATAAATCCACCTGATCATAGACATGCAAAGGTGTCCAAGTGGAGTCACCCGTGGTGAACATCTCCAAAGCACATTTGCATGGAAACTTGACATGTACAATGATCGCAGGGTTCGACCAATTCTCTCCATAGACTTGTCGGTCACTGCACCAAGTTGTACAATCCTGATTCCAGGCCCTTGCGCGCACTTCTGGGCCCATGGGCAAAAGTCGTCGCAAGCCCCGAGCAACCTGTCTGCCGCGCACGGTGTAGGAGCCCCATTTGTATCCTGAAGACGTGCCGCTCAGAAAAAGAACTTCCATTCCATCGAGTTTGCACAGGCTCAACGCGACATCGTGGAAAGTTCGTGGCTGGTCCAACTTCTGGCCGTGGGCCTGAAACATACTGATATCTAATGATAGCAGCTAGTAGCAGACAAAGCTTGCTACGTTGAAATCTATAGGGATCTGTGTTTTCATTGAAGTTCCTGCATCTTTGTGGCACTCCCGAAGCTATGTGTGAGACAAAATGAGCTAGTTTGATGACGTTTGATGTGTCTTTGTCGCTATCCTCGCCTGAAAGGGTGAATTTGTCCAATGCCATTCCCAACTTTCTCTGGACGCCATCACACGGTCCTCGCAACTTGGCAAAAGCAGCTCCTCCTTCACTGCGACGTCATCCACCGGCCAATGTCTTGCCAGTCGGGGGCTCCTCCAGCGGTTCACCTGCTCCACTAGCCTGGGACCGGTGGCAAGGTCAATGTCAAGCTGAAATAAACTGAAGTCTTGGCCTCAAAATGGGTATAAGTTATATGGATTTAAGCATGGTATAAGCATAGAATGATATAGAATGACTATCTCGAAATGAAATTCGCGAATCCCTGGATCTGAGTTCTCACCTAATGCAGAAGTTCAAGGAGCTGCAGCCACGGCCAGCGCGTGGTTAAAAGATCATAGAAGAAGTGTCTCTTAAGTCCAACGCGCTCACCATTCATCGCGTCCCAGGTTTTCATGGCATCCATGGCCAGAAAAGAAAAATCGGAATCAGAGATTTGGATGACACTGGACAGTTGTGCCGCTCGCATCAGTGCCAGCACAGCTGTTCCCACGGCAAATGGACAGGTGTTGTAGACATCATTGAGATAGGCACTGGCAGTGTCCGCAATTTGTCGGATCTGGGGCAGTTCCATTTCTTTCGAGTCCAGCAAGAGCTGTACTTGCGAAAACAGCTCGTCAGACCTGGTTTGGAGCACATCTGGAATGCGGCTCCAATAAAGGGCCGTCCTGGTGTAAATCCACCCATTTTACACTTCGCTAAGGATCTCCTTTGGATCGACAGTTCGCCCCTGACATCAACATTTAGCTGCTGCGGATGTTGATCCCACATGAAAATATTGAGAGAATCATAGGCTTTTGACCCATCCCAATGATTAAATTCCTATGATTGTTTCTTAAATATATCCCATATGCGAACCATGCTGCTGGAATATGAATCCCAACATTTGCCCCACGTTCATGACCCAGTTTTGTAGGTAAATATGCCAGCACCATGGTTCGCATATGGGTATATATATATATATATAAGTATCATTCGTTGTATCTGGATGGATACTGGAGCTATGTGGATGGAATGTGGTGGGTCCAAAACCTCTTAACATCTGTTTTATGGTCATGATACTTTGACCTCGCCCTACCTAATCCCCTCGAAGGGATCACACCACTGGCCAGGTGTGGGGCGGAGCCTGCCCTTGGGGCCAACGCACTGTCCTGTAGTAATAAAGCAGGCGGTGTATGAGAGCAGGGCATATGGGCTAAAGCGCCTGCTCTGGGCAAGCCTGGCAATGAAACCTGGAGCATTGCTGCTATGGGTACCGGCGGCAATGCTTCCAGGTTTCTCCCAGGGGCTCCATGTTAGGGAGGCCTAATGAAAGTTCCACCAATGTAGTAGTGTGTTTGGTTGGTGATCATTCTTTAGACATTGGTTCCATTTACTATGTTACCCATAAAAAAAATTCAGCGTATAAGTGATGGCACAGTACTGTACACACATGACAGGACAAACATCACCTCTCACCACATATTTTCAAATATTATTAGACACAATGGTTTCAAAGATGCAACAAGTTTGTACATAAAGATTTTCCATGTTTCCATATAATATTAAATATCTACTAGGCTGAGGATCCCCTTGGTGAAAGTACTGGTTTGCAAATCAAAAAACTTTCTGCTGGGAAGCCCGTTAAACTAGTAACTGGGAACTTGAAGTCACCACCCCGCCATTTGGCCCATCTAAAAAAATAAGCCCCATTCTTCAAAATCAAAGACTTCCCAGCCCAAAGATTGTTGATGGCTTCCCAGCCAAAGTTTAAGGGCTTCCCAGCCAAAATGTTGCCTGATGGCTTCCCAGCCAATAGTGTAAAGGGCTTCCCAGCCCAAATGTTGTTTGATGGCTTCCCAGCCACTAGTGTAAAGGGCTTCCCAGCCCTTGACGGCTTCCCAGCCACTAGTTTAGAGGGCTTCCCAGCCCAAAGGGGTTTCCCACCCCAAACTTTGCTGCTGGCTTTTCAGCCACTAGTTGAAAAAAGGCGTTCCCGTCCAAAAAGTTGCTGATGGCTTCCCAGCCAATAGTTTCAAGGGCTTCCCAACCCACAGTTGGATGATGGCTTCCCAGCCCACAGATGGCAGGGAGTCAAAGTACCTTGGCTGATCGACAGGTTCGACCAACAAAACAAGTTCTAGTGACATTGCCTATTTATATGTTACCTAGTAGGTTTTGGAGACAAGCTGCGGGAAAAACATGTCAAGATCCAGGCGCAGCAGAGCCTGCCCAGCAAATAGCAAACTTGAAAGAATCCTAACTTGATGGGGCGAACCTGAAGACAATCTAGAACATTTTTCCAGCTGTGCAGAATCTGATCACTAGACCAATCTTGACGACAGCTTCCCTGCTACTGATCAGTCTGGGTTCTGAGGAAGGCTTCACAGCCATGTGTTTTAAATTTGGCTTCACAGCCATTGGTTTTGAGCAAGGCTTCACAGCCATTGGTTTTGATTAAGGCTTCACAGCCATTTTTTTAACACGGCTTCCCAGCCATGGGTTTTGAGGAAGGCTTCACAGCCATCATTTTGGTGTTAATTGAAACTTCCCAGCCCGGGCTTTCAAGGCTTCCCAGCCTATTTTCCTGACCTGAGGCAACACCAGCGCAATGTGAAGTTCTTCGAACGGCACGCCTGGCAAGTTGGTGGCTGCAGGGTCATGCAGAAGTCAATGTTCAAAGAAACCATTTGACATGTTGCAAAGAATGTTGAATAAACTGACTGAAATTGAACGCAATGAATTTGGAGCATTTTTTTGATAGCCGCAGCTTCGCCAAAAGAGTTCTACAATGATGTTGAACGCCACGTCCAACCAACGCTAGTCAGTTGGCATCACACCCCAAAATCTCAAAGGGTCAATTTAAAAATTGGCCTCTCAGTAGACTACCCTGTGTGGCAAAAAAACAGTTGATGAAAACTTACAAATTTCATATCTTTCATCAATCGATTCTGGGCCCCAGACTCCATTGAAACACCATGGTTTGAACATGTAAAGTTGATTTAAAGATTGGGTTTGAACATGTTCATCAATGTTGCAGTCGAAGCGCATGCTGGTTCAATGCACCCTGGGCCCCACGTTACATTGATGAAAATTTGACAGGCGCATGTTTCATCAATGCACTTTTTGTCCCACATGTGTCTCACACATGCACTCCAGAGCCTCCTGGTATGATGATAGGAGCAGCCGCGGCTGGCCTGCCAAAGGTGGTTAAAGCAAATTCAGAGCCTCTATTCATCAATGGACGCGGAGCCCGGGAGTCCATCGATGACTGCCAATCCGAGCCTCCAAACAGGCCTGGTCATCGATGGTCGCTGTTTCAGGCCTCCAAAAGGCCAAGGTGCATTGATGAACCCGGTGTGACGACCAGAAGTGCATCCATGAATGGGGTTTGAAACCCCAAAGTACATCGATGAATGAGGTATGAAACTCAAAAGTGCATCGATGAATGGGGTACGAAACCCAAAAGTGCATCGATGAATCGGGTATGAAACCTAAGAGTGCATCGATGAATGGGGTATGAAACCCAAAAGTGCATCGATGAATGTGGTTTGAAACCCAAAAGTGCATCGATGAATGAGTTTTGAAACCTCAAAGTGCATCGATTAATGAGGTATGAAACCTCAAAGTGCATCGATGAATGAGCTTTGAAAACCAAAAGTGCATCGATGAATGAGTTTTGAAAACCAAAAGTGCATCGATGAATGAGGTTTGAAACCCCGAAGTGCATCCACTGACGAATGAAGTTTGAAAACCTAAAGTGCATTCGATGAATCAGGTGTGAGGCCTGAAAAGTCCAAATGTTGTTTGATGGCTTCCCAGCCAAAGTTTAAAGGACTTCCCAGCCCAAATGTTGCCTGATGGCTTCCCAGCCAAAAGTTTAAAGGACTTCCCAGCCCAAATGTTGCTTGGTGGCTTCCCAGCCAAAGTTTAAAGGACTTCCCAGCCCAAATGTTGTTTGATGGCTTCCCAGCCAAAGTTTAAAGGGCTTCCCAGCCAAAATGTTGCCTGATGGCTTCCCAGCCAGAGTTTAAAGGACTTCCCAGCCCAAATGTTGTTTGATGGCTTCCCAGCCAAAGTTTAAAGGACTTCCCAGCCCAAATGTTGTTTGATGGCTTCCCAGCCAAAGTTTAAAGGACTTCCCAGCCCAAATGTTGTTTGATGGCTTCCCAACCAAAGTTTAAAGGACTTCCCAGCCCAAATGTTGTTTGATGCCTTCCCGGCCAAAGTTTAAAGGACTTCCCAGCCCAAATGTTGTTTGATGGCTTCCCAGCCAAAGTTTAAAGGACTTCCCAGCCCAAATGTTGTTTGATGGCTTCCCAGCCAAAGTTTAAAGGGCTTCCCAGCCCAAATGTTGTTTGATGGCTTCCCAGCCAAAGTTTTTTAATACCTTCCCAGTTTCAATACTTTTAAAAAACTTTCCAGCCCAAAGTGTTTAAGCAGCTTCCTGGCTAATAGTTTAAAGCAAGAGGGTTTCCCAGCCTAATCAAATTTTTGCAAAGTTTTCCAGCGAGTATTTTCACCCAGGGGGCCCTAGCCTGAATATATGAAAGCAATTTTTACAAGGTGTCCTATGTACAAAGTTTGCTTGACCTTTGAAATTTGCAAGTTTACCTTTAATAATTTTTCGCCAAGCAAGAAAAGGTGATGTTTGCAACCAAACACACTACTACATTGGTGGAACTCTCATTAGGCCTCCCTAACATGGAGCCCCTGGGAGAAACCTGGAAGCACTGCCGCGGGTACCCATAGCAGCAATGCTCCAGGTTTCATTGCCAGGCTGGCCCAGAGCAGGCGCTTTAGCCCATATGCCCTGCTCTCATACACCGCCTGCTTTATTACTACAGGACAGTGCGTTGGCCCCAAGGTGGCCAGTGGTGTGATCCCTTCGAGGGGATTAGGTAGGGCGAGGTCAAAGCATCATGCCCATAAAACAGATGTTAAGAGGTTTTGGACCCACCACATTCCATCCACATAGCTCCAATATCCATCCAGATACAACGAATGATACTTATATGTATATATATAGTATTATATAATCCTATAAAATCGTGCTAAAGCCATCCTAGAAAACCCCACATTTCTTGATGGTTTCATCGCGCCTCTTCCCGTCAAGAAGGTCGCAATCGTTGGGTATCACATTACCAAAGTTTTGCTGAAATGCTCTGCCCAAACGATGCAGTAACGGCAGCACAGGCCAGCCTGAAGATGCCAGGAGAGCCAATGGGAAGTCAAAAAAGAAGAAGAGACCTTCCAATTCCAACTGCACCTGGGTAGTGACATCCACAGGTGAAGCAAAAACAAAGCGGTGACAGTCATGGCATCATGGATCTTCCAAGTCGATTCTCAGTAGATGCAACAAAATGATACACGACTTACTGGTGCTTAGCAGGGAATGGATGGCAATGGGGGTTGCTGGGATGATTACTAGTGATGAAATGGATCATTCCATCATTCCCTGCGTAAAACGCACCAGTAAGATTATCCAACTTCAGCATGCTCACCTTCTTCCAAAGCATGGTGTGAATGTCCCAATCAGGAACTTCAGAGTCGTCCGAGTCAGCGAATGCCGCGCAGGAATGGACACAGAAAAGCTCAGTCAATGTGAGGGTCAAAACTCCAAGGAAGCAATCAGCCTGTAAGCAGCTGATCTCCATGAACCAACTAAAGCACATCAAACCCCATGGCCCAAGCAAAGAAACAGCATACGGGTTAGTCCGAAAAAAGGAACCCAAAAATCCACTGCTTAATCATCAATTTACCCATCAAAATTGCCATTCCCCGTTTTCAGACAAACCAATACTGCTTCAAAAAGTTACTGTTGATGTTGTTAAGTGTTGATATCTCAATAAATATCAGCTCTGGCCTATCTACCTTTATGATCTTTGCAAGAAAACAACAGGATATATGTATAGATGATCACATAATATCGCATACATGTACCTGAAAACCTCAAAAACTACGAAGAAAACTTTGGGTTGACGAAACAAAATGGTTTGGGAATAAATGCAATGTGTTTGAAATTTGCCTGAAGCCAAGCAAAAAGTTGGTGCAATGCATGGGTTAAAGCACGGACAAAGTAATTACTGGTTTTGCCGGGTGGCACTGGCAAAAAAAAGCAATGTTATTAATTAAAATTCGAATCGTATTCAATAAAATTCCACAAAGTTTTGATTTAGCTAACCCCAACAGAAAAAATACCAGTACAGGATGCACCAGATATGTGTACCCTAAGAATCCGAAGCCGAAGAATTTGTCCGCAATCCTCCATTGCCCCATTTGCCCATCTTTGACCATGCCACAGATGGGTAAATCACAGGGTGATCACGGGTTGAAACCGGGGGGTTGTTTGAGAAACCCGGGTTTTTCTCAGGTTTTCTGCAAGAATCACGGGTTAACATGGATATATCATGGGTTGATCATGGGTAAATGAAATCAACGACCCAAACTTTTCCATGTTGAGAGTTGAGATTGAAAAAATACATGATTTTAAACCGCGGTTATAGATCTTCGAACCTCACAAAATATGAATGTGGGAAAACATCTTCGATTTTTAGGGCCCTCAAACTTTCAGACTTGCTCATGGTTCCATGAGAGGGTCGGAATTGCGCCCTGTAAAATCTGTAAATGGGAATACATCTCATGAATGATACATGCTTCCGCCTTTGCTGCACTGAAGGGGAACTCAGCGAAGTCCAAGTCATTTCCCGCACGCATCCACATATCCTGGGCCGATTTGGGAGGCTTTTCTTATGTTTTCTCCTCCAAACTCACGGCTTGACTGGACATCTTTTAGTATTGCAAAATGGGAGAGACATGGAGAGACCTTGAAGGATCTTGAATGACCCAGACTTCATTGGATGTTTCTGCTCGCTTAGTTAATGGTTAGTGGGCTTGGATCTGGTGTTTTTGGATGGGATGGATGGGGCGGTTTTTGGACGACACCGCAATCATTCGGTACCGCAAATTGGGATGATTTACTTGAAATGATCAGAAAATCTGCGGATTCCTCTAACCATCTCTAACCCATACCATACCCTCTGGTAAACTAACAGTTTGCTATTGAAAATTGCCATTTATAGTGGATTTACCCATTAAAAATGGTGATTTTCCATAGCTATGTTAAATTACCAGAGGGTCCCTCATATCTATATTGAACATGATTCACAATAATCATTCTCTACAGGCTCCTGGATTGGCTGAGTTTCTTTCAGCTGTTCTGTGCAGGACCCACAGAAGTGGCTGTCGTTGGTGGCAGCAATCAGATTCGCCTTTTCCTTCACCGGTCTCCACAAGCTGTTGCACACGGGCCTGCTGAGATCAATGTCTGAGAATTGAGTCATTTCCTGCAGACGGGCCCAACATTTCCTGTGTTTCCTGATGTGTTTGCCCCTGAGTCTAGTTGAGGTTTCATTCAGGAACCAGCAAAGCGGTTTTGCAAAAAAAAAAACGACCTGGTAATCAATCAAAAAAAAGACTGACCTTTTTTGCATATAAAAAAAAAAACAGTAATTAAAAAACAGTCCTTGTTTGCCCACCAAAAAGAGACCTGGTAATCAAAGAAGGCCCGCATCGATCTATCCTCCTCGAGCTGCTGCAGCAATCCTTGGGTAGCCATTGATGGATAGGAACCTCGGTTCACCATCGCGAGTCGAACGGCCATGACTGAAAATAAGGCACCAACGGATCCACAGGAGTTGTCATTTTGAGATATGTACGGGTAGCAACTAAACTATCCCATATGCTCCATGTATGGTGTATTTACCTACAAAACTGGGTCATTTATGGGGCGAATGTTGGTAAATATTCCAGCACCATGGAGCATATGGGTATCATGACGTTTCATACTTTCGAGCTCTTAGAGAATTTCACTTGAGCCATTTCCAGATTCAATTCATCTCGTCTCTGAGGAAAGTGCCTGTGTATGCCAGCGAGCAGAAGTCTGGAATTGCTGCATCACCAGCTTGCTTCCTGGGCCGTGAACACAGCATGGGATGATGAATAGTTCTGCACATTTAGTTGATATCAAATGATACATTAATGATCATTAATGGGGCTGCTGAAACTCTTCTCAAACAAGCATATCTCCGGCCCCTTCCAACCCCACACATTGCTAGGGCTTTTTCTAGGCTCACATTGGGAGCCAATGCAAAGTCCACGGCTTCCAGCCCGGCATTTCTGCAGTTGATCCAGGCTTCCCGCGCTTCCTCCCAGCATCGATCCGCAGCCGGTTGACCCAGCAGGACCCGCGGTGTTCCCGCCAGCCACTCTGGATCCGAACGACACCGCTGCACTGGGAACAGCCAACAATGCAGATCCGCAAACTCCGAATGAGAAACCGAGGGAGACAAGGCGGGAATCAGCCATAGGACATGGCAAAGGCCACGCATTCAACGCAAGGCAGGGGTGCTCTCAACTTGCTCTTATCTTTTATGATCTAGATATCTTATATATGACTTATATGACTATATCTGTTTTGCTGAGGGAAGGAGAAGTTCCAGCCAACATCAGCCAACATCAGCCAACAGCATGGGTGACTCTCTAAATGCAGATTTCCTACACAGGCATCAACGCCACTCGCTGATTTGCTTCTCTGCTTGCGCCCTCCGAAACTGGTCTGGCCAAAAGGTCAAGGCAAGTGCCCAACGAAGTCGCAGCCAGATTGCATGGAACACATTGGAAGATTCAAACATCAAGTTTCCGTCCAATTTCCCACCATTTTTCCCCACGCAACTTGCGTGCGAGACCATGCGAAACCTACAACATCTACAACTCCTTCAGTCCGCAGCATCGCGGTCCTCCTGATCCTCCTGGTCATCCCATGGCCCCATGGCCCCATGGCCCCATGGCCAGTGCTGGTCCGCCGGATCGACGTAGTCGTTCCGTGGCTCGATGGGCGGTCGATCTTATCGCCATCCAGGCCATCCACTCCTGGAGCTGGTGCTCCTCCTGCCATGTCTGCCATGTCTGCCATGTCTCATGGCTCCCAAGTACCACCAAACTTGGAGAAAACATGAGAAAACCTAATGAGAACATCATATGTTTTTTTGTCTTGTGGCAATTCCATGAAAATATCTGGTGGATTCTGGTGGCCCATCCATGAAGAACACCATCCTTTCAACGAAACGACCTGACGAGCCTGGGTCTACTGGAGCTGCGCTCTTCACCTTGGAATATGGGGACACTGTGCAATACCCATAGGATCCATGTATGGTATATATGCTAACATTGGGGGTATATTGATGGGATCCATGTTACCATATATTCCATACATGGAGCATATGGGATATGCTGCCAGCCGATGTCGATTGTCGAAGCATGATTCGTGGCGATTTTCCGCTCAGACACGAAATCCTTTGATTTCGAGGTCACAGAGGTCACACCAAACTCCTTTCAGAGCTGGCATCTTGACATTTCCATACATTTCCTATCTAAAAATGTGCAAAAGCACGACGTGCACTCCGTAGATCCAGGTGCATCACGAGCATATGCCAGCATCGCAGCCGACCTACCGATGGAAAATGTGTGCATACATCTTTCCGTCTTCGCGGATGTCTTGTGGTCGTCCAAATGGAAATTTATTCATCAAGGTGCAAAAATCTGCCAGAAGAGTCAGCGCAGCGGTGAGTTCCAAGGTCGCATGGACAATTTGACTCACAGAGGCTGCACAATAGGCATCAAGATTCAAGTTGCCCACACTCTCCTGAAGAAAATCACGGGCCGCTTGCACTGGTCCAAGATTCCAAATATTCCAAAAGCTGAAAGCAAAATCACAGCATTTTTGGCAAACATTGACAATATTTACTGTACCACAAAGTGGGGCCCCCTAGATAGCTAAGTTGGTTTATAACTCCAATAACTATGGTTTATGATACTTATAGAACTATAGTTACTGGGGTTTATAAACCAATTTATAACTGGGGGGCCCCACATTGCATGAATGAATCATTGATTAGATTTGCATCTCGAATTTCCCAGGAAATGTTACCATTCCCAGGCAGAATGATTTGCAACTGACCAATCCCTTGTCCTCGCATTGAGCAACGGCTTCAGCAAACACATGGCCTCATGTAGGCTGCTAAAGCATCAAAACAATAGGTTAAACCAATAAAGAAATTTCCTCTGGTAATGCGGTTAAAACAGTATAGTAAACTATCCCCAAAATCACCAGAAATGGCTATAAACCATCAATCCATATGGGTGGTTTATTATTGCTTTATTAACATTACTAACATTACACCAGTTTATAGCAAGAACCTAAGATGATACATGAGGGTGAAGCATGGACATGTAGCTATGCTTGTAACATGTCCAAGCCGTTGGGGGTTGCATATCTAAGATCAAATTTAAGTCATTCCAGTAGGTGATAGCCAGGGGAGTGTATGTATGCCAATCTTCCCATTCGCAATTGCATCGTTATGTCATGTTATATCCAATTCTACCCATCATGGACAATATGATAGACATAGATGTTTTTTAAGTGTTTTGATATACAGGAAACCTTTGTTTTCGCCAAACATATGTGGGTTTCCTGTAAATGTGATGTATGGCATGGTATGGCTCACCCCCTTGTGAACATGACACTAGCTTCTGTAAACGTGATGTTCATCCACCAAACACAGGTTGTAACGATGAGCTATTGACTCTACATTTCACATACCGACAATGTAAACGCATAATGCCCATAGCCCTTCATTATAGCTATTCATGATTCTTCATGAGAGTATTTCAGCATGTCTTAACACATTTCTTTCAATTTCAATCCACTCTACAGTGTCAATGGTCCAACATGAAAAAATGCTGCTCATCTTACTGTTGCTTAGCAGGGAATGAGGGAATGATCCATAATCACTAGTAAGAATCATCCCAGCAACCCCCATTCCCATCCATTCCCTACTAAGCACCAGGAAGTCATGGTCCCTTGGTCATCCCATCATCCCTAGCAGCGATGCCCAGCCACTGGCCACTGCAAAGGCGGCCAGGCTTCCTTGGGCTGAGGCCGCACACCTGGCCATGGCCGCGATGGCGGCGGAAAACCATGGGAAAAACATATTAATTAGGGAAAACCCTGAAATATGATTCATATTGGACATGCTTTAGCACCATATATATTTACATAAACATAATATACATATACATATACATATGCATATACATATACATAATATGCATATACATATACATGTACTCATATACATATACATATACATATACATATACATATACATATCCATATCCATATACACATAATACACATATACATATACATATACATATACATATACATCTACATCTATAATATATATATAATTCATAATATATATATATACATATATATACATGTATAATATATATATATATATTATATATACATCTATAATGTATATATATATATATTAACGAAAATGCAACTCTTCGATCGTTTTGGGGTGGTCTCATATGGCTCAAACATGCTCATCGTTTACCACTTAGATGTCCATTTCAACAGGCTGGTTGACCCAGCTGTGAGAGCCACTGGCGGCCATGTTTTGATGCGTTCCCCTGAATCTCTCTGTGGAAACCATTGTGAACATGCCTGGTTTGAATTTAATCACATCCACGGGAAACTGTTGTTTTCCTCGGGTGCTCCGTCTGAAATTGACCAGCTGTCAGAGCTTCCTACGCCCGTCTGCAGGCGTCACACTCTCAAAATTGCTGTTGTTCCGACTGTCGTTCAGTGTGGTGGGTGCTGTTCTTCAATTTTGGTACCGTTTTATGCACCAATTTGACTCGTCAATTCGTCCTTAATTCTGTATAATTCTGTGCTTCATTGCGGGGCCTAATCCGAATATCCATATAATATCGAATCATATCATCATGAAAAAGGCGTCCGATCTGGTACAGCGGGTTTAGCCGTTTCAAGGTATCAAAACTGACAAGAAATGAATGGGTTCAAAATCGTCTGCTCCAAATCTGACTGCAAACAGGCAACAAATGGAGCGAATTCGGGTGGCGTCAAAGCGGAAAACTAGAGGCAAAAGGGCCCCAATGAACAGAATGATCTGAGGCGGCCCCACCTTTATTACCAAAAAACACATGGGGGAGACAAGGAACATGCCAGATCATGCCAAATGGCACCTGAGTGTCTCATAGAAATCCCAGTGTTCTTCAATTCCACAGTGGTGGCTGACGCCAGTCAGCTCCAAAGCAGCGCGGCCGATGAACAGAGCGCCCTGGGGCAGAAGAGCTGAGCTGCACGAAACACCAGGTAACCCGACCCCATGGTGAGCCCACCTGTGCAGCGTTGGTACCACACTCGGCTTGCAGCAAATTCTTCTTCACAGTGCTTATCTTCTCCTCGCCTTCCTCTGACCTTGGATGGGAAAAACAAAGAACTGCACAGCCTGGAACCTTGTATGAATGGAATCATTCAATGGTCTACAGATCACGTACATGTATATGTGTATATATATATATATGTATGTAATATATATATATATATTTATTTATTTATTTATTTAATATTGTAATTTGTAATTACGTATATATATATATATGTATAATACAATGGTTTATAAATATATATATATATATGATTATATGTGTGTGTGTGTTTTATTTTAATCTCACACCAAATGTGCACCATACATTGCAATTTATTGCGTCTGGTACGAAAACGTGTGGTTTCAGTGCTCACTGCAAGATAAAATGGCGGGCAGCGAGCGCAAACTTTTTCACACAGGGCACTTGAGCCAATAGTCCGGATCATGGGAAAGTGATCCTCTGACCCACTGGACGGCTCAACGACATGTCTCAGTGCATGTACAAACTGTAGATTCCTTGAATTACATCTTTGATGTAAAACTGTACCAGTAGTTACTTCTATGCAACACACATACGAGGAAGGAGCCTAAAGGCTTCACAACCAAGGCATTTGGTGGTGTTTCTACATGTCTGAAGTTGGTGACACTAACCCTTCATTTGGTGATACATCTACTTGGCACAATTGGTACATTTGCTTGAATTTATTCTTCTCCCCCTTCTCTCAATTATCCGACTCGATTGGTTGATTCGAGCTTTACTGGAGAAACTCAAGGCGGTTTGATTGACATCAACTCGAGAGCATTGGGCCACTTGCACGGCTCCAAGGCTTTTGTGAACGGATCTGCACGCTGTACGGCTGTCTTAACACACTGCAGTTTCACGTTTGGGTCTTCGAATGCTTCGTATATACAGAGAAGAAAGATTCAACTTGTGAACTTTCTTCATGCGTCGAAGTTTCGGACTATAACCTCCATGCACGATTTGGATAGCTGATGCATTGTTTTGTTGACAGACCAAATCAATCGGTCTATTTAAGATAGTCTCGCACAGCTCTTGCATGGGCAGTCCTTCACCGAAAACCCCAGAATCCAAACTCCAAACTAATCATCTCAGCCTCGCATGTGCTACGCGCAATCGCTTTGCATCCTTGTGTGCCCCTTCAAGCAACCGTACGCCAAGTTTGCATTGATTCCAGCCAAGCCGGATGGATTGACTTTTGCTTCCTGCAGCACTGCTAGTTTATTGTTTTCATCACGGATATCACCTCCCCTGGAATACTATTCGAGCTTTTAGTCTACGAAGTCCATTATTCTCCCAATGTTCTGTTCAACTGACAAATTTGTCGTCAATCTACCCACATGTGTTGGCTCTTTTCGGCTTAGAAGTTCATCCCTTTCCTTGTTGATGGCTTCCTTCCAACCTGGGTGGTTGTGCGAATCTTTCCTGCCAAAGAGAAGGTGGATTCCAGTATAAACTGAACTTTTATCTTGAAGGTTTGGTTCATGGGATGATTTCTTCAAAAATTTTGCGGCCATACCCCAAACTTTTGAATGAGATTTCTTATTTTTTTTGACTCATCTGTAGCAATCACTGGCATTGAGAAAACGTGCTCGGGGTAAAGACATTTCGCTGATGGTCCTAGCCATTGCTTCTGGGTAGTAGGCTGTTTTTGGTGTTTCACTTCCTTTTGCATGGTCGTGATGAAATCCTGGTAAATGTTGGCATCTGCATTGGTTAAGGTTTGGTGCTAAGCAATAGTTTGAGGTTGCAATGTGCGATTCTACATGGGGTTTCCTTTGGAACTTTGCAGTCCGAACTAGCAACCGTGGCATTCGCCTATGTACAAACCGTGCTTCTTCACCTGAATACATAGAAATTTTCCCCGACATTTCCATTCACTGACCCTTTTTGACGAAATTTCTTCTGCGCCCAAAAGGACTATCATTTCCCACATGGGCAAACAATTGCTTTCTGGGTTTGAGATGGTTTACAGCAGCTATCTGGACAACCTCCGCGCGGTGGCTGCGGGTCTATGCATTGCTGATGGGCCTTGGCAGTGCTTAGAAACGAATTGTTCAGATGTGGCGCTTGCAAGTTTCGATTTGCTTCAGAAGATTTGGGCTGTGTCTTCAAAAGAGCGGAACGCATTGATGCATGCCATGCATGGCAATGGTGCAGGAAGCAGAGCAACAGCTCGCAAAAGGAAACAGAAACAAAGCAATAACCAAGCAAATGGCTTCAATTTGCAACAAGCAGGTGAGATTCTCAAACTACTCTCTCAGCTTTTCCAATTGTTGGGACTCGGGGGTGGCGGTGGGAATTTGCTTCAACAGCTCAGTGCTATGATGGGCCATGGCGGGTGTGCCAAACCCAAGAAGACTAAGAACAAGAACAAAAATAAACAGGGCGGTGATGGTGGTCTGGGGGATTACGGCCAAGGGGGTGGTTTTTACCCTTCTTCTCCTCCTACTCAGCCCCCGCAGAATACTTCGAAACCACATCCTAAGCAAAAGGCGGACGTCCAAAAACAGCCACACACAGAGCAGCAGCCCACAAAACGCCCAAGACCTTTGCTGAAGTGGTTCGAGCCAACACTGCGTTTAAGCCGGTGTGGAGCCTGCGTCAGTCAGACTGGACGGGGCCCATTTTGGGCTTTGATGACTTTTGTGTCGCACTGGATAAGCCTGGAAATATTTCAGCTACAGTGCAAGTGAACTCGGAAGAGCAACTTGAGGAGTTGCAGGTTTTGCTGAAAGGCGATTCCCCTGATATCAAAAGAGAGCTCAACATCACAGCTGTGATGCTAGCGCCGAAAGAGGCCAAGCAGACTGAGGATCGACCTTTGCGGATGGTGCCAGGAAAGATCTCGGGCAAGGTGCAGCCCAGGCAGGCGTTTGTGATCCCACTTCAAGGCCAAGGGCCATCACTCAAGAGAGCTGCCGTTGTGTCAGCGGCTCCTGCAGTGCAGCCTGAAACTGTTGTAGTGAGATTAAGTGTTGATGCAAAATATTTGCAAAACAACGAGTGGCAGAGCATCCAGGCCAAGCCAAAGGCAAACGCGCAGGCTTGGTTGCATCGGCATGTTCCAGAGCATGTTGCGGACAAAGTCTTTGATATGTGGGCGTTTCAGCAAGAAAGCATGAAAGGCGGAGGCAAGCCAGTGATCACTGGCCTTTTACGCATTGAGCGAAGTGCTGCCAAAGCTCTTCTAGGCTGCTCAGGCAAAAGTACCTGGTTTGTGGAGCCTTTGCAATGGAACAACTCCGTGATTGAATCTTGCGATGTTGAGTGGGTCAAGAAAAGTTCGGAACTTGATGGGCCCAGCTACTTGCAGAAGGTTCAGTCCATGGCTGGTGACCTGGGCATTGCCCGGGGATGGAATGGACTGGGAGTACGTAAGCCCAGGAGCGCCGAGCCTCCTCCTAAGGCCAGAGCTTGGCGCGTCACTGGTGTTCCGCGAGATTGGGCGGCTAGTACCTTGACTCAGGAACTTACACGTGCTGGCCTGACTGAACTCAAGGTGTTGTCCCGGAAAACTGTGGGCAAACAAGTGGAATGGTGGGTGCAGGCCAATGCTCAAAAGGATATGGATTTCATTGAAATTCAGGCTGGCGAAAAAGTCATTGTAGCTGTTGAAGCTCCAAGACAAAGACGGCAGAGAACACATACCATGAAACTGGCTAGCAATGGAAGGGTCAGTTATAACCAGAGCCATGCATGGCAGGCGATTGCCACGCCTGCTCCTCGCAAATCTTTCTACATGGGAACGCCAGTCAAAAAGCCAGTGACTATTGCAGGGGCTGAGAAGGTTCCTACTGAGAATTTGGATGAGGACAAGTCGTTCGCAAAGATGGACAATGCTGGAGAACCCGCTGGGGCAAAAAGAACTGTCAGTACTCCTGAAAAGAGTCCTCCGGCCAAGCGTGTTGCGGGGGAACCCAAGCCCCCTCACAATATGAAGGTGAAAAGCATCCCTGCTGACGGCAACTGTCTTTTTGAAGCCCTTGCTCAAAGTTTGGGCGGAAAAACAGCCAGGAATGTGCGTGCAAGCGTTGTCACCCACCTGACCAAGCACCAGGGTCGTTACAAGCCCTGGTGGGACGGCAATGAGCCAACAGAGGCGGAGAATGCTTGCGAATCATGGGAGAGCTATCTCACCATGCTCTCAAAGATTGGTGCTTGGGGCAGTGCTCTTGAAGTTTCTGCTGCGGCTGTGCACTACGATCGCCCGATCATTGTCTTCCAGCCTCGTGGGGTTCCGGAGATTTACAATGGTCGTGGCAAGGGTGGTGCTCCCATCGCTTTGTGGTTTTCGTTCAAAGCACTATGAACGACTTGAAGGTGCTTTCCCTCCTGAAGTTTTGACTCAGGCCGCAAATGGTCCAATGCAGGGCAACAGAGGTGGAGGATCGGAATGTGGCGCTACTTCAGTTGGTGCCACCAGATTGTCAGCTTTGCCGTCACTGGTTCATAGCAACAATAAACGTGGAAGGTGTGCTAGCCCCGCGCCCGCCTCTACTTTGTCAGAGCAGCGCAAGAATTCTTCTTCCCCTGCGGCTGCTACTTCGGGTCGGGGTCCGTGCACGCCACGTGCAGCCAGTGAAGGACAAGACGCAGCCAGTGCTTCGTCCAGACGCACTAAGCGTACTGAGTGGACATGCCCTTTGTGTGACTTTTCCACTGGGGTGTGCAAAGGATGGGTTGACAAGAAGAGAGCTCATATCAATGCTTGGCATCCCGATGAGAAGGAACAGTTGAAAATCGGCTTCAAAAACACGTTGCCTGCGCTGTCTGCGGTCAAGAAGGGAGGAGTCTATAGCTGGAAGTGTCCTGTTTGCAAACTTGGCTTGTCCGCTGATCACAACCTCAAACCTGGCCAAGTGTACAGCGTCATCCGCAAGCATAGGGAAGACAAACATCCTCAGGCGGATGCCAAGCTCTTCCACAAGGACAGCAGCTTCAGACGGGAGAATGCTAGCAAAGCCACGCGCCAGGTGCGTGCAGCTGCAGTGGCTCGAAGGTTGCTTGGCTTCAAGCGTGGCGATGCTGGAGCACATGACCCCACTTTCGTTACCATTCCAGCCACAGGAAATGGCAAACAGAAAAGAGTTGGAATGTCTTACGTCATTTGCAAAACTTGTGGCAGTATGGCTTTGCCAGCGAAGCGTTTGGCAAAGATTGCTTGTGAACAGTATGCTTCCAGCAAAGGGCCCAAACGAAAGCAGTTGGTGGAAAGATTGCGTGCGTGCCTCAAAAATGCAGACATCAGCGATGACCTCAAGAAGGGTGCCCGCACAGTTTTGGAAATCATCGACTCTGGAGCATTTCGCACCACTGATACTGCAGCAGACAGCACGCATCAGATTGAGGCCATTGTGTGGCCTGCCAATTTTACGGTGCGTTTTGCTTGTGTGCATTGCAAGCGTTGTGTCAACAACATCAGACGGCTTACAGGAAGTCAGTGTCCTCGTAAAATGGTTTGGACTAAGTTTCGAAAGGGCCAGAGGGATATTTTGGTGCCTCTTGCGGCTCAGGCTCCAAGTGCCAGACAGCGAGCTGCTTCGCGAGCTTTGGACATTTTGGGATTGCAGCAGGATGGCGCTGTGGATCAGAACCCATGACGGGCTCTGACAGCACTATGCGGTTGGGGACTATGAATGTACGGTCCTTGGGAGGCCGCTTGGGTGGTGTGCTTGACTTTGCTCAGCTCCAGAATTTACATGTTCTGTGTCTTCAAGAAACTAGAGTTAACAATCACAGCTGGAATGCTGTGACTCGTGCCGTCAAGGCACGCGGGTGGCAACTTTTTCCTGGCCCTCAAGGAAGAAATTCGAAAAATGTAGTGGAAGGTGGTACATTGGTTCTAACAAAGTGGCCTGCTGAGGCCTTGGCCCTTCCTGTCGACATGGTGTCTGTGGAAAGATCCATGGCCGTCAAACTCTATAGACCTCAGCAAAGGCCGTTGATTCTCATCAATGTTTACTTACATGCTTCAGATCGCACAGCTGCCAGCCGTGCGCTGGGTGCGCTGTTCGAGTTTGTTGCTGCTTGTGGTGAAGATACAGTGATCATGGGTGACTTCAATTTGGAAATTCATTGTTGGCCAATTTCTAACGTTTTGGCTACTGGACAGTGGCGGTCCTGTGATGAGCTGGTTTGCGGAGATCGTGTTTTAGGTGGTACACATCGAACTGCTGCAGGTGTTTATACAGGTGTGGTCATTGACTATGGCTTGTGCACTCCTCGGTTAATTATTACTGGTAGGGAGCAACATCTTGGCGTGGCTGACCATGACGCGGTGGTTTACAACTTGCATGTGCCTGGTTCATTATCCACACCGTGGACTCTCCCAGTTGGTGCCCCTTTGCATTCTGAAAAGGTTGCTGAAGCTTCTTGGCTAAGTGCTTGGGAAGAAGTATGTGACGATTTTGGAAATGCATTGAGTACAGGCAACGTGGACTCTGCTTGGACCTTACTTAGCAACTGCGCAGAATCTCTTCTTCTCGCACGTGGCAAAACTGGTCGTGCTATGCGCCAGGGCCCGCAGCAAATTGCCAGTCCTCCGTCTTCAAAAGCGCCTTCTTTGCAAACAGTGAAAGAGCGCAAGCTCAGACGCTTCGCACGAAGAGTGGTGGAGTACCAAAAGGCCCCGTTGCCAGAGTTGGAGAAGAAGTTGGTTCGTGATGGCCCTCATTTACATCATTCTTTGGCTTTTTTCTCTTTGGATGACCCCAGGTTGGTTAGTGCAGTGCTAGAATTGGCAAATGCAGAAGCTACAGCAGCGTCCAAGTTACGCTTGGAGGCGTGGAAGGACAGCGTGCAGGAAAATGCCACCAAACTAGGCAGGTGGGTCAAACAGGTGCCGCCCGCCAGTCCTACTGCAAGTTTTGATGGCCCCATTCTACCTGCAGATAGGGCCAAGTGCGCAGCATTGGATTGGGAGAGGTATTGGAATCCAGGGTCGCTTCCGAATTTGAATCTGGGGGACCAGTTGTACTCTCAGATTGGCTCTGCAAGCGATCCATTGCCGGATGACTGTATTCAGGTTAGTGGTTCTGAATTGGTTCGGATTGCGCTCAAAGCGAAGGACAAGGCTCCGGGCATGGATGCCTGGACAGCTCTCCATTTGTGCAATCTTCCCATTGCTTTTTGGGATCAGGTCGGTGCTCTTTGGGATGCTTGCTTGCGACATGGCTGTGTTCCTACGATGTGGAAAGATGTTAGAATTGCTTTGTTACCAAAAGCTACTGGTGGCATGCGCCCTTTAGCCATTGTCACTGTCCTGTGGCGTATTTGCATGAGTGCCACTCTGAAAAAATTACAGCCTTGGATTGCGGAATGGGCTTCGCCCGAACTTTTTGGTGGTCTACCAGGCAAGGGCATCATGGAAGTCCATGAACGTTTCTACGAAGCTGTCAGCGCGGCAAAGCAGTCTCGTGTCGATTTGGTCGGGTGCAAAGCTGATGTTCGCAAGTGTTTTGATTCAGTTTGCCCTCAGACAGCCATTAAAGTGTGGCGATGGTTCGGTGCTCCCTCATCAATTTGTGATTTACTCGCTGATTTTTACAGTGAACAGCGTCGTTGGTTTGCTTGGCAAGGTTCTTATCACCCTCATCCGGTTATTGCTCAACGGGGTTTGTTGCAAGGCTGTCCAGCCAGCCCTGCGCTACTGAACGCTTTGATGACAGTTTGGGTGAGGTTTGTCAAACGGCAGGAACCAAGGATTTCTTTGGCTATTTATTTTGGACGATCACACCATGTGGAAACAAGGTTGTCAAAGTTTTGAAGTGGTCATCAACGCCATGACTGCGGGAGCGCAAGCCGATGCTATTCTCGGCTTCGAACTTCACCCTGACAAATTGGCTAGCTTCGCCACCAA
Source organism: Cladocopium goreaui (assembly GCA_947184155.2). Classification (NCBI taxonomy): domain Eukaryota; class Dinophyceae; order Suessiales; family Symbiodiniaceae; genus Cladocopium; species Cladocopium goreaui. The sequence goes on along the minus strand of CAMXCT020000212.1, from coordinate 16,072 downwards.
ACCGCATCTGGTTGCCAAGGTGCGCAAGAAGAAAGATTTAGTAGGTGTACCTGCGGATACTTTCACACTGCTTGGCATTCAATACAATTTGTCACGCCCCAGTTCTTGTGTTGATGCGGATATTGTCAGTGACAACATTCAGCGACGGTGTCTCAAAATTCGTTTGGCAGCACAGCACTTAGGCACTCACATTGCATTGGTGCATAAGTTGGTGATATCTTTATTTGCTTGGTCCGGTGCTTTTCATCACTTCAGTGCAAGAACCATTCGAACATGGACATCTATGATCGAAACTGCACTTTGGGGTCGAAGGGCTCCTCCAGGTAGGAGCCGGCTGCTCTTTTGGAATTCTTTGGGTTCTGCAAGACTACATCCGATGTTTGCGCTCCAGTTCACCGCCGCCCGGGCGGAATGGAATCGGCAATGCCGCCGTGCCCAAGGGTTGCCTGCAGCTACCTCGCCTGCTCCTCGCTGGAAAGCAGTGCTTAAAGATTGGAAATGGCGACTTGACGATGGCCTGTGGCACACGCCTGCTGGGATTTTGAAACCTGGGTGGATGTCTTTGAAAAGCTTGCAAAAGGCCGCTATCCATTCATGGCTCGTTGGTTTGTGGACTAAAGACACCAAAACGGATGGTCGATGGCCAAACGGCAAGGAGCCGGTTTTCCTTTTTCAGGCAAATGCAGCTTTAGGCATGGATTACTACAGTCGCAGGGTTTTGACTGGTGCTGCAGTGGATGGCAGGGTCACAGAGCGCTTTGGTTCTGCTTTGAGTTGTGAATGTGGATTGCGGTCTCCTGATCGAGAACATCTCACTTTTCACTGCCAAGCGCAGCCATGGGATGGTGAGTTCAGGAGCGCTACTGAACGTCGTTTGCTGGTTCCACTTGTGGATGCTCCTCCTGTGTTGCCTTTTCCAACATGGTTGCAGATCCTGCTTTGGTTACTTTTATTCAGCAATTCGATCCTCTTCAGCGACCCACCTTGGGTTTGGACGGCAGTTGTATCATAGCTACTTCCTGTGATCGATGGCAAAGAGCTAGCTGGGCGGTTTCGACACTTTCAGGCACCACTGTTCAAGGTGCCGTGACTGGTTTTGAGCAAACACCTGCTGCAGGTGAGCGTGCTGCTCTTCTGCAAGCTTGTTTAGCCTCTTCTGCAGCTAACAGACCGGTGATGCTCTTGATTGACAATCAGGCTTTGGTGCGGCGGCTTCAGCGAGGCATTAGCACTGGCCGTTGGGAGGGTGACTTGCCGCTTTTCTGGCAGCGGATCAGCGGCTTATCGATTCAGGGCACTGTTTGCACTTGGATCCCTTCTCACAACAAGGTGCCTGACTGGACACCACCAGATGGTTGGATTGATGTTCATCTCTGCCGCGTTCTCAATGCGACAGCCGATGCTCAGGCAGGTGAGGTGTTGCGTGACTCACGCTCCATGATCGCTGCGGCTGTGCAGCGACATCAGCGAGCCGTGGCTTGGGCTGCAGCAGTTTGGCGTCTGCAGAGGCTACGGACTTTACCTCTTTGGCAAGTCGTACTTGATCAACAAACATTCCATGCGGAATGCTAGCTGGCGCACTGTGTTTACTTCTTTTTTATTTCAGGCAGGTTTCGCTTCCTTTGAGTTTTGCTTGGAGAAGTATGGGAACTTGATTCTCGCAGATGGCATACTATGGCGTCTTAACTACTTCACTTCGGTGAGGAGCAGGTTGACGTCCGCTTACAACAACAACAACTTAGATTGCCCCAGTTTCTGGTGTTGCTTCAAGTGACCAGCTTCCAGTTTTTGGTCACCCAAGATGTAATCAAATCGTTGTTTTTGGGTGGGTCTGCCGCTGACTCTCAGATTTTCTGAACATGATGTTTCAGGAATATGTTTGGTTTTCAGTAGGCCCCTTTCAATGAACTCCAACGAATGTGTTGCAAAATTGGAAGGCTTCCCCCTGACCAGCCATTTTTCGCAAATCACCTTGGTCTGTCCCCGCATTCAACGGGTACGACACAGCGACTTTGACTTGGAAGATCGCAGCAATTATTGGTCCCAAGTAAAGGTTGAGTTTTCACTGAGCATCAACATTTAGTCCAACTTTTAGGTTGCCACTCATCTCAACCATATGAGGAGAGGTTGCAGGGTTTTTTCCCCCAATACTGGGCCACAACGGGTGACTGGCGCGCACAGGGCATTTCTGAGCTCCAAAAGCTGGGTAAGGAGTTGCTGGGACTGAAACCATGGGGATGACTTAGCATGGTGAAGACAAACCCTTAATGTTCGCAGAGCAATAGCAAACCATCCCCAAAGATACCATAAATATCCATAAATGGCATACACCATCAACATATGGATGGTTTATGATGGTTTATGGCATTGCTTTACTAACATGATTCGTGAACCCTCAATAAACTCTTGTTATTGGAAACCATGAGTGGGGTTCTGCAGGATTTATTGTATCCAATTCTGATAAAGTAATATCAAAGACAGAAACGATTGGATGTTTGATTCTATTTCCGGCAGGGTCCCAGTTGTTCACACTATGCCTATGAGTGCCTTCAAACAGCAACACTGTCAGAGGTAGACTCAGTTGGGAACACACGATACATCAACGTTTCTTCATAGTCTTGCATATTCTTCCATAGCTTTGTCGGTCAAACATTGTCATTACTGTAAATCCCTTTCATTTCCGGTCAAACTCACCTTTTTTTGTTGCTTCAATTTGCCAATGTTTGGTGTCCACTCTCCCAAAACCACTCGTCATTGTATATAGTTGGGCCAAGTTGGGTTCAACTTCCCGTCTGAGTTCGTAAGTGAATGATAAACCTGTATGTACATTATTAAATTATCTATATCGCAAATCATGATATATATATATAATATTCTTATATATCTCATACTGTGGATGGAAATCCTGCCCCAGTACACTCTTCTTTTTCTTCAGGTGGCTTCCACCTTTCAATCTTAAACAAGGAAGCGCCAGGGTTTGTAGCATCATCTGATGGTGGTGCAGGATTCTTTCCACCCACCGCATCACTTTATATAATTCACAATATATATATATATATCTATACACCCATATATATATATACATATATATATACACACCCATATATATATATACACATATGTATATGTATATGTATATGTATATGTATATGTATATGTATAAGTATAAGTATAAGATGTATATGCAATGCTACATATGTATATATATATGCATACATATACATATAAATATCATATACATGTATTATGTGTGTGTCTACATATAAAAAATATACTATGTATATATATATATATACATATTAATTAAAAATATACATAGACCACTGTCGATTCAGGTTGGACTTCGACACGGCCCTGCTGACCTCGCTGCCCAGTGCCCTGCAGAAGGACCCGGCGTCGCGTGGCACCTTCGACAACGTGGTGGTGACCAATGTGGAGGACGAGCTCCAGAAGAGGCCCCCCAAAAAGGGCCCCCCCTTTGGGGGATGAGATGGGCGAAAGTGGGGCAACTAAGAAATCTCCCATCTTTATGGTGATGAACCAGCATTTTCTGGGAAATTATGGGAAACTCATGGGGATATATGGATATGGAACTAGCAACATTGATATTTGGGTGTGTCTGAAAATCGCAAATTGACCCTGAATTTATATCGCCTTTTTCAATCAGGATGCCCATCATGAAATTTCCCTTTCAGCAGTGGTGCTCATCATGATTTCCTCCAGAAGAGGCCCCCCAAAAGGGGCCCCAAGGATTGTTTTCCCAAATGGGTTTGTCTGAAAATAGGGTATATTCCCAATGAAATAGCCATTTAATAGGGATAATGATCAGCAAAACCATTGGGTTTAGGGGTACACAACATTTTCAGACACACCCGGTGCTCAACTACCATGGCTTTTTCGGGGCTGAAGACTCCCCCCGCAGGCTGGCCAAGCTCAAGGAGACGCTGGCTGAAGCCGCACCTGCGCGCGAGGAGCGTGCCAGCAAGGTGGGCCTTGTTGCTGTTGATGTGTCAAAAAAAAACAAAAGTAAGGGGATTTCGAGCGGAAAAAACATTGAGAGGTCAGGAAGAATTGAGATTTTGATCAATAAAAACTTGGAATTGCACTCTTCTTTTTGGAACTTGTTGCATATTGCAGGCAAGAATGATGATTTTAACCCAAAAAAGAAGGTGGGTGGGGATTTTTCCAGCAGTAACAAGCAAGAATTGGGACAACACCAGCACACATGAAGACACAATTGCAAGTAATTTCTTTTGCTTCGCAATAATGTGGAATCCAAACTAGCAACGATGGGAGCCGCACTGGTGTATTATGGTGTATTCTTGTGCGCCACCACAATTTTGATCCTGGTGTTGCCGCGGCCGCAGGTGGCAACCTGTGCCGCAGCCGTGGAAGCACTGAAGGTGAAGTTGGAGAGTATGGAGAAGGCACCGCAGCAGTGATGGCGCTGTCGTTGGGCCTTTTTTTTTTAAATCACAAGTAGCAATTCCAGAGTTTTCATTGGTCATTTTTTTTTTGGTGATGTTCATCCAATTATTTGAGGGTATTTTCTGTGAGCCGGCAGGTGATCCCTGGCGAAAGGGATGATTTCTTGTTAAGACAATTTGCCCATGTACAGAGAGGGTCCATTTCCACCCCAAAAATTCAGCATCTTCCTGTAAGTTTCATTGGACATATTGCAATTCCCTATAAGTTTTTGGTAATCTTTGTCTTTTCAATCAATGAAATTAGCTTTCAGCCATGTAGAGGTTGCAGGATGCCAGGATTTTTGGCCCGACTGGATCATGCCTGAGTTGCCGTTTGGTGGTGCTACAGATATTCCTTCACACCTCTGGCACACCTTTAGAAGATCATGAAATCTTTGTCCCACCTGCATACGTCTCAATCGAGCCGAAGGCATCACCGTCCCATTCCCATAGATTGGTAGATTTTTAGTAGATGTATACTATATTATATATATATACCGTCCATTTTTTCAAGACTTCCCCATATTAGATATCAGAGGGACGGAATGTATACACATTTTTACTTGGTGAAGTTAATTCCTTCTATATCAATCCCAAATTAAATTCAGATTTTTCAGGATGTCCCGTGATTTTTCATGATTTCCCCAGATTTCTTGATTCATTACCCGCTTCAGCCTAGAGATAGCCATCAGGCCTCCAAGGATGCCGTAGCTGCCATGAAGGAGGCCGATGGCAAGAGTAAGGCGGCAGCAAAGGCGCTGAAGGCGCACGGAAACCTCTGTGAAGCCTTGGAATTTACCAAAGAAAAAATGATGATATGATGATATATGATGCAACTCTAAGCCGTAAACGAGTTTTTTTTTTCATTTTTCCTGAGGACTTTGGGTGGTTTCTTGGGTGGTTTCTTGGGTGGTTTCTTGGGTGGGGAGGTAGGTTGCTTGATGTTGGGTGATGGTTTGTTGTTGAGCGTAGCTTAAGAGGGCCTGTTGACTGCGTGTTGCATAGTTGTGGGGGTGGTTTGGTACAATTCGCTTGCAGCATGGTCACTCACCAGTTCCGAGTTTATTTGGACAGTATGACTGTATATCACCATCTAATTTCACAACAGATTACACACACACACAACAAACAGGTAGATAAGATACATTATATAGATATATGTAAAAACACGCCACCATTTGATTTATATACAGTAAGATTTTTAGAAATTTAGGCGTCTTTTTAGAATAGAACGTGGTGAAAAATCCATCTTCAGTGATCCACTCTGGAGGCTTTCGGACCTGAGATCAAGGCCACTGGCAAGGCATTGAAGGATGCCAAGGAGCAACCGGGGGGGGATCCATGGGGATCCACGGGGGATCCGCTGATGCTGATCTCCTTGTTGAACATATTAAAAACCATGGTTTGGAGTATGGGTTTGGAGAAGGATTTTAGGGATAAAAGTGGGAAACTTTGGGGACAATTTTGGACGTGCTGCGTTGGATCACCCACAGAGTTTCGGATGTCTGCGGAGTTGGGCTGGGATGAGGGTTTCGCAAAATGGAGAGGACCACACAAAATCCGGATCACCCAGAACAAAATCCATGATTTCAGGATACTTAGCGAAAGCGCCTGGTTGGATATCCGGATGCCCTTGGAGCATGGCTTCTCCTGCAAGCATTTTCCATGTCCCGTGGCTTTGGATCTTGTCTCCGCGAGGACAGCTTGGAGGACTTCACCACCGGCGTTCCTGAGCAAAACTGGGCGCCATGTTTCGTGGATGTTTTCTCTTCGGGACAAATCATCCAAAACAACCAGCCAGTGGTAGAGCCAGTGCCATAAACCTACCATTTTGACGGGGGATGATGGGATTTCCACATGTTACCCATTGATGGTGATATTAGAATTATTAGATCCCCATGGTTGATTCGAGATCTAATCTGTGGGGTTGTTTGCTGGCCAAAAGTTTAATTTCGAACTTAATCTTTGGACTATAATGGTATTGGTTACGTATATAAAAGATATATATATAATTATAAGGAACCCTCAACAACCTGTGTGTGACACACATTGCTATGGTGAGTATTCTATACAAGGATCATCACATGTACTGTATATATATGGATGAATATACTATACCGACCTCACCGTGACGTCACTGGAATGATTATTAGTAAGGGGCATCATCCCCAAATGGCCTAATGCCAACACTTCAGGCATTTTCGGGCTTGCGAATTCTTCTAATTCAACCAGATAGTATATTTCTACAACATAGTTAGTTATAGCTATTCTAGTAACATAGTTTTTTTTTTAAAAATATCTGATAGTGTTATATTTCTATAACATAGATTGTTATAGCTAGTAACATAGATAAAACAACCATCCTCCCGAGGCCATGACCAGCTTCACCGAGCTCCTGAACCGCACCAAGCCGCTGCCGGAGCCCGAGGTGCCGGCGGAGGCGGAAGCGCCGGCCGCGGCCAGCTGAGGCCAGCCGTTTTCGGGGATGGGATGGATTCTTGCGATGGGATGGGGATGGGTGGAAACCACCAAGGCCTGTGTATACAACATGTTATATTTAATATCTAGAAACCTATAGATACCATTATACGTATACTAAGACGCAAGTTCATGTAACATGGGTGTGATGTAAATTTCTCATTTTCCGAGATATGGGTACAGACTTCCTTGATGTATACGCGTAGGTATAAAGCAGAAAGCATACACATGTATATGTCATACATCTTTGTAAAGAATAGATACGTGTCGATATATGTTTGCGTTTTCCCCAACGGTGCATGAAAGATAGCGATAGTGCTTGAATCTCTGGCTCATGTGTAAATCTATTCCCCAGCCTAACATCTCTGGCGGAGGCGCCATGGGGATCAGCAATTGATGCAGTTGATGCATCGAATTGCACGGCCGTCAGTCGTGATTTGGAGCCATTGCGAAATCTAGAAATTGATGGTAGAAAAGGTTGCAACAGGGGCAGTATCCCGCTGATTTTCAGAAGATGATGGTAATGACTGGCATGATTTTGTGGACAGAAATGTGAGACCAAAAGGTCCTGATCCGACGACTGGTACCATATAAAATGGTGAAATCAACATATTTTTATGTGACCTCAAGCACCATGACTTTGGGAAGACCATCATTCCCGGAGTCGAGATGGTGAAGCGGTCGAGAGATGTCGAGAGGGATTGAGTTCAAATATATAGAGCATGTGATGATCAAATTCCCCAGGATGCGCGTAGCCAAAGTTACACCACAGAAAAGTTCGAAAGGAATTGTGCGGCAAAAACTCGAAAGTCGACCGTTTTGAGTTGGCGTGTCCGGGTAACCCTGGACCTTCCAACAACTTTCCATGATTTGCTTTATTCTGAGACGCCTGTCTCGCAGATGTACCATAGCTTCTTGCACGTCTCCAGGGTCTGCAAGTAGCACAGATGTTGTACACCCTGCTGTGGGAAACAGTGGGAACGGGCACAAAACAGGTCTTTCAAATGTTCGTCGCGTGGGGAATGCATTGGCTTGCTTGCTCGCTTGGTTGTTTTCATACCTTTATATACGCATATTGACATCTACATTTCGAATGGTATGTCACCAGTCTATGTGTTTGTGTCCTTATATTGTGTTCTTATATATATATATATAAACATATACACGTACAAATAGATGCATATATATGTATATATATATACATTTATAAAATATAATCACTATAAACATATTATGTATGCGGAATCAGCGTATGAATGTAGACATATTATGTGTATGTATATATATATAATATTAATATATGTATTTTGAGGTGTATTTGTATGATTTTGTATGATATTAACATAGATTTCTGCATCCGTGTAACATGAATATGCATCCGCCACTTAAGTGGTGCACTTTCCGTTACAGATTTATATGTAGCCATAGGTATGTAGCCCCTGGGACCGGTGAGATGATCATCCACCAGGTTGGGACATCGAACCTCCGCAGCTTTGAGGTTTGGAAAATTGCCCCCCGTTTCAACATCTTTTTTTTTTTGGTCATAATCAAAGCAAAAACATGAGAGGGGCTTAACGTTAGGTGTGACCCATAAATCATGGGTGGTTGATGGCATCCGGTTCAAACTGATTCTCAAGGGTCTTGCTTGGACATGAAAACCATATCTACGCGCCATGAGAACTCAACTTGCCACCCCAAATCCGCACGTCGTAAAAAGGCAACCCATTCGTGAGCAAAAACTGCCGCCATGGATGATGAAGATGTGGATGTCTACTTTGCCAAACATGATATCCAGAGCGTGGTGAGCGACATCCTGTATCTGGGTAGCACCGTGCATCTGGCTAGAATGCAAAGGGTCTTGGTGAGAATGTGTTGCAAATCATCGGTGTTTTAAGAAAAATAATCGCCACCCAAAAAAAATTGAAGGTCCACCACGTGAAATTTTACCAAACTTCGAAGCATGGGGGTCAAAACTTCCAATTTTGGATGAAAAGGTACGAGTTGGGCTACCATCGCCCAGAGGCCAGGGGCGTCTTCCATGTTTTGGTGTTTTTGGATCATGTGGGCTAGTTTTAGCCATTTCTTGAATATGGCTCAACGTTTTTGACAAGCAAAATTGGGTGTCGTTGAATGCAACACTTGGCCGGGGGTCCGTGGGTCCGTGGGTTCCGCGTTTTGGCGTGATGCTGTGCAAACTGTGGTCGACAAAAACCGAGATTAATTGGTAATGAAACATCCCCATTAGCGGGGATTTATCGACCCAACATCAGTGAATTCCCCAAAGTGGAAATTCAACTATTTTTAATCGGTCAATACAAGTAAATCATCCATAAATGCCCCATTTTCCACAGTTATCTTAAATTACCAGAGGGTACTGTAGTTCAATATGTTTGCTGCTTTGACCGTGGCAGGAACTGGGACCTTTCTTGGCCAACTATGTGGAGAGACGCTTCGGGGAGACCAACATCAAGCGACGTGTGCTGACTGCAGGATGAAGTAAACATTACCAGGTATATAGTGGGTATAGAGCGCATCCATGCATACATAAAAATACATGCATACATGACATACACGACATACATGACATACATGACACACACCACACAAATGACATACACGATATACATGGCGCACATGACACACACATGAGACACATGATATACATGACATACACGAGATACATGACATACATGACACACATGGCGCACATGACACACATGACATACATGACATACATGACATACACGACATACATGCCATACATGACATACATGACACATACCACACACATGACATACGTAACGCACATGACGCACATGACACACATGACGCACATGACATACAGGACTTGCATGACACACTTGACATACATGACATACATGACATGCATGGCAAATGTGGCATACATGACATACATGCCATCCATATATACAAGCATGCATGCATGCATGCATGCATACAGACAGACAGACAGACAGACAGAAATACATACATACATACATTACATTACATTACATTACATTACATTACATTACATACATACATACCCACATACATACATACATACATACATACATACATACATACATACATACATACATACATACATACATACATAGATACATACATACATACATACATACATACATAGATACATACGTACGTACATACATACATACATACATAAATACATACATACATACATACATACATACATACATACATACATACATACATACCCACATACCTACATACCTACATACGTACATACGTAAATGCATGTAAATATTTATGTTTTCATTTACATACACGCATACATGCATACATACATCCCATCCATCCATCCATACATCCATCCATCCATCCATACATACATACATGTGCATGTACATAAGCATATACATTGACATATGCATATACATTTACAAATACATACAAATACATACAAATACATACATATACATAGATATACATAGTCAGAAAAATACATACATATACATAATCATACATGTACATATACATACATACAGACAGACATACATACAAACATAATCAAAGGTAATCATACATAGTCACAAATGTCGTACATATCATACTTATCGTGCATACCAAGCATATCATACATGTCGTACATAGCGTACATATCGTACATATCATACAAAGATACATACATACATTCATCCATACATACATAACTAACCATAGATAATCAAACATAGTCATGCATAATCATACATAACCATACATAATGATACACAATAATAAAGAATCAAACATAATGGTTCATAATGGTTCATAATGATCCATAATGTTTTGAATTCGTACATAGTTATACATATACATACATATATACTCATACATACTCATACATACTCATACATACATACATACATGCATGCATACATACATACAAACATACATAAATACATACATACAAACATACATACATACATGCATACATACATACATACACAAACATATACAAACATATACAAACATATACAAACATACAAACATACACATACAAACATACAAACATACAAACATACAAACATACAAACAAACCGACAAACCGACAAACATAGATACATACATACAAACAAACAGACAAACACACATACAAACATATATACATACATTACATTACATTACGTTACGTTACATTACATTACATTACATGCTCATACATACTCACACATACTCATACATACTCAAACATACATGCATACATACATACATGCAAGCATGCGTGCGTGCATACATACACAGATACACATACATACACATACATATACATGTACAGATACAGATACATATACATTTACATATACATTTACATATACATTTACATATACATTTACATATACATTTACATATACATATATTAATGTACATATATATATATATATATTGTGTATATATAGGCTCGTCCCAGGTCCTGGAACCACATACGATGGGGTGGGATGTTAACGTTCATGTGAACTTGCAGAAGCAGTTGATGCTACGCACACGATGTGGTGGGGGGGTGGGGTGGGATGTTAACGTTCATGTGAACTTGCAGAAGCAGTTGATGCTACGCACACGCGGGGTGGGGTGGGGGGGGATGGGGTGGGATGTTGACGTTCATGTGAACTTGCAGAAGCAGTTGATGCTACGCACACGCGGGGTGGGGAGGGGAGGGGATGGGGTGGGACGTTCATGTGTGAACTTGCAGAAGCAGTTGATGCTACGCACACGCGGGGTGGGGTGGGGGGGTGCGATGGGGTGGGGTGTTAACGTTCATGTGAACTTGCAGGGGGGGAAGTTAACGTTCATGTGAACTTGCAGAAGCAGTTGATGCTACGCACAAGGCATACATATACGAGGCTATATATACACATGCATATACATACATACACATACATTTACATATGCATGTACATTTACATTTACATTTACATTTACCTATACATACAAATACATACAAATACATACATATACATTCATATACAGTTGCAGACATATACATCAACATATGCATATAGAGATATACACTACATACATATACATTACATACACATACACATACATGAACATATACATATACCTTTACATATACATTGACATTGAATTTACATATACATTTACATATACATTTACATATACATTTACATATACATTTACATACACATTTACGTATACATTTACATATACATTTACATATACATGTACATATGCATATACATATATACTACATACATATACATATACATATACATTTACACTTACATATACATATACATTTACACATACATATCCATGCATATAAATACATACAAATAGTGGGTCCATACAGGTTACTCTGAGATGGTCAGATAGATAAGATTCTCAATGATCCAATTAATCCAATTATATTCTTTACATGATTATCCATTGATGTGTGTGATCAAAGTCCTACAAAGAGAGGGCTACACTTGGATACTTGGTCTACACATATATCCCCAGATTCTTTGACGTTTAGTGCCGGCGCTGGGTGGCTGTGAGATTTGTACAGATGGGGGCGACTGTTCACAAATAGTTTGGTTCCTTTCGGAACGGCAACTAAGATGGAACCTCCAAAATGGATTTGGACCTTGATTTTCTACCAGTGAAGTATCAGTAATTGGGGGATGGCGGGAACCACCGGCAGGAAACTACATCATCCCCTCAACACTGGCGACCAATGCGGTTCTCGTTTTCATGCTTTGCGACATGGACACAAGGATATAGTATGGGTTTGTTTCAAAACAGTTTGCAGCCTCCAAAACCCACTAAAAATATAAGAATATATTAGATTGTATTAGTATATCATCATTTCTCCGTATTTCCTCATCAAAATGGCCCTGAATTGAGGGTTTCCTCCATAAATTGAGACCCCTTGGGTCTCCAGCAGTTTTCGGAATAAGGCGCTGGGAGCAGCATCTGTTCCGTGCTGAAGGGTTGCGATGCGGTGATGGTCGAATCGGGCGGCAGACAACCCAGCTCTGAGGCGCAGATGATGGCATTTTTTGTTTAGCAACCCTCAACATGTTGCACATGTTATGGGTGATTTTTCATGTTTCACCCATGACCTATGTGGTTTTCTGCCATCACTATTGAATTTTCTATAGCCAGAATGACGACAAGAGCAGAAGAAATAGCGGTAACAGCAACCGTTGTATTGACAATGATAGTGATGGCCAAAATGAGGACAATAGTCAAAATAGTACTTACACCATTTACAACATCTTACAGCAAGGAACATAAATGGCAACAGTACCATATAATACATGATAATGATTCATGATAGTGATACTAACGACAAGACTCAGGATACAGTAGTACATTGTGGCGGAAACCATGGGAGCTTCGGCTTCAAAGCTTCAAATCGATTCAGGAACCACGCTGTCGATGCTGTCCCAAAGAGAACTTCCCCAAAGATAGAACAGCGAATAGCAAGATAGTGGCGGGTGACCTTTCCATTGTGTTGGGCTTACTATATTCATCTACCCTCTGGTAAACTAACATAACTATGGAAAGATCCACCATTTTTAATGGGAAAATCCACTATTTCTATGGTCATTTTCAATAGCTACGTTAAATTACCAGAGGGTACATACCAAAAATAGAAAATTATACAATAAGAATAGCAGGATCAGGCAGCCAATTCGGTCACTGCCGTCCAGGAGCTGGCTGCGGGGCAAATGCTTCTGGAGATTCGTCAGCTGCGGCGGAAGTATCTCAGCTTCGCCCCGCAGGCGGCACGACGGGCGAAAGTTGGACCCGGTATTTGTTTCCACCAAAAAGGAGGGGCCGTTGGGAGACAGACTGTGTTGAATCATCGGTGATGATTGATGATCATGATTCAATCAAAGTATACACATTGGATCATATTTCGGATGATGGGATCCACAACAATAAACCATCCCCAGGTGTCAAAGAAATTTCGACAGCTGTAAGTCTAACAAAAATATGGGATTGAACGCGTGATATATATATATACATACACATGCATATATATATATATACTAGTACCAAAGAAAACTGGGGGGGGGGGACGTTGATTGTAACAAAACATTTAGGCATATAATCATAGAATTTTAATTCGCAACAACTTGGGATTTATATTGGAATGGACATTTCAAGCAACACAGATTGCCAACGAACAGTGGGATTTTAAGCCGTCAATTGGGACTGACCAAGGCATCTGGATTTCAACTATCCAAAATGGGGGACTGTATTCCCAAGCAAGTAGAGATTCTGAATGGATGTAATCCTAAACCCATCAATGAAAAATTGGGGCCAATTCCCAACAATTGGAATTTTACGACGTATGGAGGGAATCGATGGGAAGCTCTCTCGCCCAACTATTTACAACCAAAACGTGATACATACATACATACATTACATTACATTGCATTGCATTGCATTGCATTGCATTACATTACATTACATACATTACATACATACACACATACATATATATATAATTACGTATATATATATATATACATATGTATAGAAGGCCCATAATCACCAATCCAAACAGCCCCAACCCCAACCTCCCCGGAAATATCTTGGAACTTGCGATCAACTGCTGACGATTCGACTTGCAACTGACATAGTTCCCCGATTGGGATTCCTCATGATGGTCATCGCAAATTGTTTCAACCAGAAGATATCCGATATCCACAGATATCCACTCTCTACCATGTGTTCACGACCTACCTTAAGATTGTTTCAACCTGTTCATTTGTGAAATCTCCGTAACCCCCAACCACAGAAAAAAACACGTCATTTCCGATGGGTTTGTCTGAAAGGTGGGATACAGCCAGCATTTTTGGTGGAACCATGGGATTTTGGGACTCCAAAATTTGAGACAACCCCAATAAATTTGGTGAACCACTGAGAAGGGCGGACCCCAAGTTCGAAAGCATTGGGTTGTTTTCTGGTGATTAAATTTAATGGTGATTTACTGTAGTGAATTTCAATGAATTTCATTGGTGATTTGCGGGAATGTGTCCCCATGATGAGAAGCATCCACACAGCTCTTTCGAAGCAAGACGTCAATATCAATCCCTGAGGCGGCTGGCAACAGCCATGCCGCATCCTTCACTGCCATTGCCTGGAAGGACAGCTGAATGGGAAGCTGGGAAATCCGACCTAAATGGCATGTGAATGGGATGATGCAAAAATTGGGGGATATCTTCCGATCTTTGTTATGTTTGATTTTTTGGGTATCCAGAATCTCCAACTTCTGGTATTTTGACCGTTTGCCATGGGAAATCACTGGTTTTCAAGTCGAGATGTATCATCGAACCAAGTGGGCCATGGCTTCTGCAGAGGAAGGGGGACCTCGAGGGATACTTGTGGTGCAAAGACGAGGTAGCTCAAGAGAGAGATGGAGAGGAAGGAAATCATAGCTTTGGTGGTTGGGGAACCCCGTGGTTCTACTTTTGTAAGAACATATCACTTCCGGCCAGACAGACGTTTGAAGCGTAGTCTTTGAGGACAAGGTTTTTCCTGATAGAGAACTATGTAGTCTCCCCCTGTGAGGGGGATTACAGTAATTAATCTCAAAGCAGAATTGGAGGCTGGCTCATCAGGGCTTTTGCTGGTCAGATCCTGGTTTTGATTGTTAAACCCCTTCATTGCTGCTATTTTTGATGGGTGAAATCCTAGTTATTGATGCTCAAATCGTGATTTTGATGCTTAAGCTCCACATTTACTAGAATCCGACCATGGTTAATTTAAAACCACTTGCGTGGCAGGCACAGGCGGCTGGGGGTTGTGCAAGTTCTTTCCTCCTGCCTCCAGGGAAATTTGACTCGCACTATGTTGAACCATGTTGATCCAATTTTTGGGATAATTGAACCATGGGTTAGTCAATGTTGTCTACATTGCCTACAATTTTTTCTAATGTCTCTAGTTGGATATATTAATAGTTGAACTTCCCATTTTCCCACCTTTTAAGATCCAATGTTTGATGCTTGAAGCTGCTTCAATGGGAGGAGTTTGAGGGTGACTACGAACGGCTATTACAGTTGCTTGGTAGCTCGGCTCTCTGGAATTTCTGCAGGAGCTGGGCTGTGGGAACCACGTGTTACAGCCCTTTTGGGAGAAGGATGGTA
>CAMXCT020000211.1:271058-289365 GCA_947184155.2 Cladocopium goreaui | reverse complement strand
GATGTTGGACTTTACGCCGCTGAAGGTGTTCTCCTTCAATTCTACAAAAAGCTGTAATTGGTCCTCGCGTATTGCCTTGCTCTTGCCACTCAGCGTGGTTCCACATCGGTCCTTGACCCATCCTACAGGTTTTTTTACTTGGTTTCTTCCAGCATTAGCATTGTTCGGAGGCGAGAAGACTCGGAAACTGTTGTTGGCCTTGTGGCTCCGAGATGGGATTCGAGGTCCAGAAAAGTTGGAACCTGATAAGACTGATGTCTTTCTGGTGCCATATGGAGATTCGCCAGAAACAGTGGGCTTAAAAAACAATCGCTTTCAATTTTTCTTGCAAATGCTTTCGCCTCGAGTGAGAAGCATTCAAGAGCTTCAGGACGACGAGTGTCATTGCTACAAAGTTGCCCTTTGGGGTTTTCCAGATCCTTCGTTGCGACTCCACGGGGATTTGGATTGGAGGGATGCAGAGCATTTCAGGCGAACTTTCCGATACCACCTGACACCTGGAGTTGACAATGACAAAAGATTTGCAGAAAACTTGGCAGAGCACCTGGGGCATTTCCATCCTAACAGCCTCGGTTTGCTCTTCGCCTACAGAACGGCTAAAGTTTATGATCCGGAAGGTTTGCAGCGAAGAATTTCAAACCAGAAGGCAGTTTTTGACGCCCTAGCCGAGTTGGTGAGACGTACCCCACCGTTGCATTTGATGTACTTATCCTGGGAGAAGCTGTCCATCGTAGATCAGGTCGGTGGTCAATTTCGTCTCAATTGGGTACCCTCGAAACTATATGGTTTAGTATTGTCGATCCAACAAATTGTGGCCAGCACAGCATTCTGAAAGGTTTTAAGGGGTCCAGAGAAGAGTCCAGCATGTGCTCGTGTGTTCTGAGCACATGTTCCCGCTAGATAGTGCAACATTTTCACTCGCAAAGGAAACAACTTTGGTACTATGACTGTTGGGGTTTCAGTTTGGAGCTAAACTTGGAGCCTATTTGACGTCTTTTCTGTTTGGATAAGATTACCATCCGGTGCAGGTGCGGCTGGCTTTGGACTTCGTGGACATTCTGGTGCAGCCCTTCGGAGCTGGGATGAGTTGGTCGTTGTTTTTGCCAGCAGGGAGTTATGTCGTGGAGCTGCAGCAGGATTCCATCGACACTGCGCACTTTGTAAGCTGTTTCCGGCCAAACATTATCCCAGCCGTACAGGAAGGCCTCAGTGGATACGACAGTCCGTGGGAGCCAGCCACCAACGCCCACAGTGAGTGGGGAGCTTGGGCCTTTATGAACAAAATCAACTTTGCTTGTGTTAGCAATAGGCCCACTTACGCACATTGCAAGAGATCATTCAGTCCAACGATTTGGGACACTCCTTTTATCGATGTAGATATTGATACTGTGACCACCTTGGTTGCGGACGCTGCTAGACGTTTGACTGTCAGAAACAGAAGCCATCATGCTTCCATGCCAACATAAATCACACGAGCTCTCCGAGGGAAGAATAAGGAGTAATAAGGGGAAGCATAAGGCGATCCAGTGGCGTAGGTACCACTTTCAGCGCTCGAGTATTTCCTAGACGGTCACCAAGACCCCTGGCGATGAAGACAGAAGACTCAAAAGACCATGATGAACAGATTCGAACAGATGATGAGTCTCGAGCTGTGGGATCCCGGACCAGCTGACATGGCAACCTGGGATGCGAATCTTCGCAATCATTTTTCTGTGTGAGCCGTGTGAGCACTCCCTGGAGCTATTGCTGATATTGCTGGATGGTGGAAGTCAGAGAGTGTGAGGTTCTGTTGAACCTGAAAGTTTCTGCAATCTGCAGCATGCCAGGCAAAGCTCCTGGTCTGTGTGCTTCAGACTCTGCAAAATGGGAGCTATGTCAGCTATGTAGACTTCCTTTGTGCACTTTGCATGTGCCGGGATGTGGGTTTCTTCCTATGGAATCAACTCTGTGAGAATTTTCCAGGTTCTGTGGATTACGAAGGTCGCTTGCAGGACATTGTAGGCATGGTAGGATATGCTGTGCTGTGCATCTTCATGGTTCAGACATTTTTGCTGCAGCAACCATTGTTTGTTTTAAACTCTGCCTTATCCATTTCTCACCTGCGGATCATTTTTTCTAAACATGGCGAAGCAAAGTTTTGGTATCGTGTAAAACTAAAATAGTTTGACAGTTTGACAAGATGGTAGCGGACAGTCGGATCTGCAGGGTTCTCAGTAGGTTTGTCTGTCTGAAATTCTGTTCAGTTGTCCGAGCTTTCAGCGGTCTGGCTTTCCACATTTTGGGCGCTGCGGTTGTGGTCGTCTTCGAAGAATTTCTACCTCTCAGGGCCAGATTGATGGGTCGACTCTTGGGTCGGATGGCGAGGGCCAGACACATTGAAACATGCGACAGTTGAAATTACAGTCACCAGTCCGAATTGGAGAACTTTCTTTTCACACACTTTGCATGTTGGTTGTGACAGCTGTGGATGCAATTCTCAGAGAAACCTTGAGAGGCTCTCGGAGCCCAATGGTTTCCGGTCTGAAAATAGCAACAGTTCCGTACACTTCCTATATATTTTGAGGATACACACTCTTGGTTCGCCTTAGAAAGCCTGTTGCACAACTCTTGAAGATGCTCCTTGTGATGGCTTGGGCTTGCTAGGCACAGAAGGTGGCTCTTGTCTTTGTGATTGACGCCTGCAGCCTTTGGCTAGAGCCGTCTTGGGGCTTCGGCCACCATGGCGCACAAATCCAACCCGTACAAGAAGGTCAGGGTGATGGGAGAAAGATGGAGAAAGACGAAGAAAGATCCGGTGCTCGTGGAATCTGGTCTAAGGTAGGTGACTTGACGTGACTTCCATTTACCCTAACCTTCATCGATTTATGATGATTTCTGCCAGGCGCGGTCCAAGTTTCGATGGAAGTGGAAGAAGAAGCGCACTCGCCGTTTGCAAAAGAAACGCCGCAAGATGCGTCAGCGCTCAAAGTGAAGAGGCCGGGGTTTTGCACCTTGGCAGAAGTCCTTTTCCTTCGCTTTGTAGGCTTATAGATTATAGATCTTATAGGTAGTTTTTGTTCAAGCCAACTATAGTTGATTTTGTTGTGCCAATTCCAAGTCAGAGATTGAAGAGATGTTTTAGCGTAGCAGGGTGCCCTGGTTTGTCAAGTGCTCCAAGTGCTGCAAGTGGATGTGCAAGTGGCAATTGCAGGAGGTTTCATTCTGAGATGACTTGGGACTCGTGAGCGAATTAGCCCCCCGGGTGGATGCCATAGATCGCTCTCCGTTTCGCTGAGCGACAGCGCTGTGGAGAAAAACACGAGCCCCTGATGGGTTGGTTTCCTGACTAAGTGAAGTCAGGAAGGCACTTTTGATTCAAGAGTCAAAGAAGGCAGAAGAGAAACATGTTTCTCAACTTCACGAGCAGTTCTCATAGTGTGCCCACATCTATTTGCATATATCATATATACAGATGCGTGAAGGTGCCAGGCAACTACTGAATGTTCTACGTGCGGCTCAAGTTGATATGTGGATTGGAATAGAATATGGTTTTATGATGCTGATCCCAAAGGTTCTCCAAAGTCTATCTTGAAGTTTTGGCTTTTTGTCAAATTTTCAATCTATACTTGGTCATGAGAGAAACCTTGAGAGGCTCTCGGAGCCCAATGGTTTCCGGTCTGAAAATAGCAACAGTTCCGTACACTTCCTATATATTTTGAGGATACACACTCTTGGTTCGCCTTAGAAAGCCTGTTGCACAACTCTTGAAGATGCTCCTTGTGATGGCTTGGGCTTGCTAGGCACAGAAGGTGGCTCTTGTCTTTGTGATTGACGCCTGCAGCCTTTGGCTAGAGCCGTCTTGGGGCTTCGGCCACCATGGCGCACAAATCCAACCCGTACAAGAAGGTCAGGGTGATGGGAGAAAGATGGAGAAAGACGAAGAAAGATCCGGTGCTCGTGGGATCTCGTCTAAGGTAGGTGACTTGACGTGACTTCCATTTACCCTAACCTTCATCGATTTATGATGATTTCTGCCAGGCGCGGTCCAAGTTTCGATGGAAGTGGAAGAAGAAGCGCACTCGCCGTTTGCAAAAGAAACGCCGCAAGATGCGTCAGCGCTCAAAGTGAAGAGGCCGGGGTTTTGCACCTTGGCAGAAGTCCTTTTCCTTCGCTTTGTAGGCTTATAGATTATAGATCTTATAGGTAGTTTTTGTTCAAGCCAACTATAGTTGATTTTGTTGTGCCAATTCCAAGTCAGAGATTGAAGAGATGTTTTAGCGTAGCAGGGTGCCCTGGTTTGTCAAGTGCTCCAAGTGCTGCAAGTGGATGTGCAAGTGGCAATTGCAGGAGGTTTCATTCTGAGATGACTTGGGACTCGTGAGCGAATTAGCCCCCCGGGTGGATGCCATAGATCGCTCTCCGTTTCGCTGAGCGACAGCGCTGTGGAGAAAAACACGAGCCCCTGATGGGTTGGTTTCCTGACTAAGTGAAGTCAGGAAGGCACTTTTGATTCAAGAGTCAAAGAAGGCAGAAGAGAAACATGTTTCTCAACTTCACGAGCAGTTCTCATAGTGTGCCCACATCTATTTGCATATATCATATATACAGATGCGTGAAGGTGCCAGGCAACTACTGAATGTTCTACGTGCGGCTCAAGTTGATATGTGGATTGGAATAGAATATGGTTTTATGATGCTGATCCCAAAGGTTCTCCAAAGTCTATCTTGGAGATTTTGCTGCATGTTGTGCCACAGTGATTCATGAACATCTTGAAAATATATTGCTTGCAGCAAAGCATGTTGAACTAACATACGCGACCAAAGTTGCAACAGGCAGGGCAAGTTCATTCTTCTTTGATCCAAAGATGTCGCAACTAATTCTGACCTGGCCAAGGGCTTAGCTGGTCGGATGAGTTGGTTGCGACAAACTAGTACAGCGGCGGATTCTTGGAAGAATAGACGAAGGATGACCAATTCTGATCGGAGACTCACCAATGTAACGTACGAATCTAAACCTCTTGATATGGAGAGAGTTGCGATGAAAAAACAAATCCCCAAGGCTGAACGATGACGTTCGACTGTCCCGAAAGGTGGCGTAGGGGGAAGGTCTGTTGCTGCAATCGAGCATAAGGGAGCTGCCATGAGTGGCTCGATGAGCTTGACAAAGATGTCCAAGTGGTGACCCCCAAGCCTAGCAACCCCCAGGTGTCAATGGTCTTGGCTCGCTGGGTTGTCTCCATGTGACGTCAGGTGACAGAATTTGAGCGTGACTTTGCAAATGGGCAACGGCCTCGGTGATGAAATGTGATGAACGTTTCCTGGTTTTTCACTTTTTTCCCCAATGCGTTTGTCCCAGTTGCAGATGTTGCAGTTTGTTGGAGCTTATTTGATAGGAACTCAAATGTCTGGAACCAACACTCCATTGGTTTTCGCAGGTTCTGTTCTACTTCTACTTTAGCATGTTGAACTGCACACTTAGTGTGATGTTCAGAATCGTAATTTGATTTGCCGTAGCAGTATTTTTCTCAGGGCGATCTTGCACGCCCTTTCAAAATATGAGCGGCATCTATGTATATATATATATGGTCCAGCGTCCAGCGTTCCAACCCCCCTCCCCCCCGCCATGGTCATGGGTCAGCCATAGTACTGTCCCCCTCCCCCAGTGGTGTGATGGGGGTGTGGTACTGTCCCCCTCGCCCCCTGTGGTGTGGTGGGGGTGTGGTTATATATATATATGTATACATATATGTATGTATGTATGGATGGATGGATGGATGGATGGATGGATGTATGGATGTATGGATGTATGGATGTATGGATGTATGGATGTATGTATGTATATATGTATGCATCGTGTTTGGCAGGCACTGGGTGTGCATTATCATTAGGGTGAGTATGTAAGCTGATGAATCCATTTTGGCTCAAGTCTGAGCCAAACTGGCTTCATCGTTCTTTCTTTTGCTGGGGTACCCACGCCACTTCTAGGGAGTTACCCTAGGTTAAGTGGTTCTCGTTCCTCTACTAGGGCGTTACCCTAGAGTACGGAGGTTACGAAGGTGGGAGGTCACCCCCTCGATGCCAAGGGCCTCCGTCGTCGTCCGGCCCGGTTGGAATGAGGCTGCCCACACGGATGCGGAGCTACTTCATGCAGCCGCCTACTACGAGTTCAAGACGCACGTGGAGGGCCTGCTCCAGCGGGGCTTGGTGGCCGAGGCCACCCGCTTATGGGCTTCTGTGTGCCAAATTGATCATTTCCCCCCACATCCAATTGGGTTGGGGGTGCAGGGACTCCCCCCTTTCAGACGGTCACCTTGCATGGAAGAGAACTGTAGGAGGTGTACTGAGTATCAGGGAGGATTCAAGTTCCCTTGGATTGGCACATGGAACAGCTCAGCTGTCTTGGCTCTGCCCGGGAGTGACCCGCGGCTTGCGTGGCAATCCTACTATGATCGCCTGGGCGAGGCGAAGCTGGATTTGCTGCTCATCGAACCGCTGCGGACTCATTGGACAGCACGGGATTTTGCGCCAGACAACATCTTTGGCTTGGTCGCCTTCATCGAGCACAATGCCGAGAGTATGGTTGACCTCACCGAACTTTGGGACGTTTGGAGGACCTGGCAGTCCCCACGTCGAGGATGGAGGGACCCATCCATGGTGCCCATCCCGGCTGACCTGGTTGCGTGGAGAGCACCACGGGCCAGAGCAGTTCGGTCGTTATGGGGTTGGCTCGGCGCCATGGAGGCTGGGGAGGAACCCTTGCCACCTTGCAAGGCTTGTGGACTGCCGACACCTGAGCTCTGTGAGCGATGTTTCTCCTCAGTGTGCAGTACCTGTCCACCCTCCCAATGTCCAGGATGTCACCCCGTCTTGCGTCGAGACCCATCTGCAGCAGCTGCGGCCTAGTGATGTGTGTTTGTTACCTGATGATACCGAGGTTTGGTCTGCAGTTTCAGGCCCAGCACGTACGCTCCAAACCTTGGCTGCGGTGGTGTCAGGGGTCGCCATGGCGTACCACCCTGGAGCCTACGCGGTGCAGGCTGCTGGTGAGGCTCCACCTTGTGCAGAGACGGCAATGGAGAGGGTGGCTGCCACCCGCGTCGAACAATGGCGATCTCAATGGGGACATGATGAGACAGACTTTGCATATGCGTTTGCATCCTATGACAGCGCAGTGGCACATGGAGGACACCATGTGGCAGATGCGTGGTTGCAAGCGCGCTCCAAGTCCGTCGAAGCAGACCTCATCCCTCAAGCTGCTGCAGTAGCCGAAAGCTCGGGCTCCAGAGACCGGCCAGCAACATGGCCAACGCCCAAGGCGTCCATGATGAAGAAGAGCAAGATGGTCCAGGCTCTCCGTGTCCGGCCAGGTCCAGATCAACCAGAACATGTGCTGCTGCGAGCTGAGGCATTGCGAAAGGCCTTCTCTCAAGCCAAGGTGATGCGTCCTCAAGGGGAGTTGACCCCTGAGAGGTACTCACAGTGGCAAGACGCACTGGACACTCTGGCCAAGCGGAAGGTGACGGAGGCTGAAGGAGCGACGGTGGTGAACGCCCTGAAGTCATGGGCTGAGTTGCGGGCCTACATGGAGCAGAAGGACCGCCTGTTCCCACCGGATGCATTAGACCTCTATGGCTTCTTGCAGAACAGCACGTCTGGGCCTTACCGAGCCTTTCACTCCTTGAAGTGGTTCTCCAAACATGGCCGGTTGCAATGGGACTTCAGTGATGTACCAGTCCCAGCTCGCAAGAATCCACCCAAACAGGCAAACCCAGAACAGGCTGTTGCAGTTGAGCCCCCAATGATTGCAGCGCTTGAAGAGCGGATTCAATCGTTGTATGAAGCAGAGGACCCGCGTTGGAGGGGTTTACTTTCCAGCTGGCTGGTCACCTTTGGTGTCCTGCGGTACCAGCACATCATGCGTGCCAGACCGGTCAAAGTGACCCCCAGCTCCTTTCATGGCTACTGCACAAAAGGTAAGCAGAAGGCCAACAGGGGTGGGTTCTCCTTCAGCATTCCGGCCACATTCGTCAATGGATGGGCTTGGGGATCAGCCTTATTCAGGGACTATAGCAGTCTGGACAAGGCCAAGCAAGCAACTTCGGGGCTATGCTTTGATGCGGAGGGCACCGCATACACGTTGAAGTTCGTCAATGAGCTCAATCGTGAAGTCTTTGAGCACTTGGTCCAGAACACAGAGGATTTGTCCTCATATTCCTGGCGGCGAGCTGCACCTACAGTGGGCACTCTGATGAAGCTGACGCCTCTGGAGCTGTGCTCGCTGGGGGACTGGGCAGATCGTTCCCAGATCCCGAAAGAGGCGACGATGCCTATGCACTACAGTGCAGCCAGGTATGAGCATTCGCTGAGGACCAAGCACATTGTGCGGCTGGCTATGGAGAAGCTGCTTGCCTATGAGTCATGGGAAACCATCCCAACAGAGACCTACGCTGAGGCCCTGGAGTACGCACGCCAGACCGTTGACAAGGTGCTGAAACAGGAGTCCAGGGTCATTTGGGCGGCTCCCTTGACGAAGGCGGAAATGCAGGCGCGTTTCCAGCTGTCTGAGGCCCTTAAGCTCAAAGCTGCTGCCAAGAGAGAGGAGGCACAAGCTAAGGGTGGCCTGTCTGCGATGCCAGCATCCCTCAACGGGAAGGTGCTGAGTGCGTTCATGAAGAACGGGGCGCCCATTTGTGGAGCCTTTCAGACAAGGTCCTGCCCCTTGGAGAAGAAAGTTTGTCCTGGTCGCCATGCGTGCGCTGTTCTGCGCAAAGCTGGACGGGTTTGTGGTGGTGGCCATCCTGCATGTGAATGCCACGACAAGAAGTTCATCAAGGTGGAGGAAATGCCTGGCGAAGGGCCTGGTTCTGGATCTGCTAAGGCCAAGCCTACTAGCAAATCCACGGAGGAGCGACCTCCTGAGCCAGCTGCCCCTCCTAGGGCGTCAGTGAGGCGCCCAAGGTCCCCACAAGGGCCGCCGCCTAAGGCACCGCCAGAGAAGAAGGCCAAAGCAGCCCCAGCTCCACCTCCAGCGCCATTGCCAGCCCTGGTTACCAGTTCGGAAGAAGAAGAAGTCGAAGTTGAGGAGGAGGACCTTCCGATTCCAGAGGCACTGGATACTCGGGGGCCCGACCAGAAGCTCGATAGGTTGGCGACAATCCATGGCAAGACAGCGGAGAGCCCGAGCCTTATCTACCAAAATAGGGCAGGGGGCAAGCTGTGGCTGAGTGGAATCCCAACCAGGAACACGGCACATCGCTTTCCAAAGGGAGTTACCCTTCAGATTGCGTGCATGGCCGAAGCCCCATCATCCAGAGGAGGAGTGGTGCTCACAGATGCCCTCTTGAAGCACCTGTGTGTGGCCCATGGTGGTTCAAGGAACAGTGACTTTGAAGAAGTCTGGCCTTTGCTGCGCAATACAATGTATGCAGGCGAGTCGGCCCTTCTCCACTGCCTTTCAGGGCGCCACCGAGCAGGTGTTGGGGGCTGTGTGTTCCGAGCGCTGCTAGCCCAGGAGAGCTGGGATGTTGCAGTGGCCTATGTCAAGAGCTGCAGGCGCTCGTTGGACATTCCGGGAATCATCCATGAAGAGGGCATGAGGTCGTGGGTAGATATCAGGACCAGCTCCCTCAGGAACCCGTTCCCAGAGCCCTGCGGCTACATTGCGACACTTCGATCTAAGGTCCACCTGGAGCTCAACAACGGCCAGACCCTCTGCTCCCACAAGCAATCAGCCGAGCGTGCAATCCGCTTGGTGAAACCGATGACGACGCAGGACATGAGGGAGGCTATGGCTTGGGGCCGCGCTTTTTGTGATGGTTGTTTGGTGCGAGCAGCGGCGAGCTGGCATCCACGCTGACCATGTCAGTAGTGGCGCACCAGAATTCATTTGAATAAGAGAAGCACAGGGCCGATTTTGGTAGGCTGATCAACGTGGTCCATAGCTTGCCCGTAGGCCAACATGCATCTGAACCATTTGAGAGTTTGACTTCTGCGTGGAAAATAGCCCTTATTAACATCCGGGAGGATGAGGTCATGACAGGCTGTGCTAGTTAGTCTTACCGGTATGTCATGGGGTGGCTTACACAGGTATCTGTGAGTACAAGCTACATGATGTGCACCGGGGATATGGACTAAGATTGCAGTCTGTCTTACCCCTGAGGAACAGGGGAGTTCTTGTCTTACCCCCCCTGTCACCTCCTTCTGTCCCTGGATGGCAGGTGATGTGCAGCATGCGGGAGGCATGTTTGGGGGTGAGCAGCTTTGAATGTTCAAGTCATACAAGGAGTTACCTTGAGAAAATGACTAGTGTTCGATTGGTTCCGGTGGAGAGTACCACCATTCAGGAAACCATGGAGTCTCTAGGGCTGAATTTTTCGTTGGACCCCGTTGTGACCAAGGCGTTGTTGGCTACCAAGATTCAGAACCTCGAGGAGTTTCGGTTCCTCTTTGAAGATGAGTCGAAAGTCGACACGTTCTTGGCCAAGTTGCAACTTGGTGATGAGAGGTTGATCCAAGGATCCAGGTTGCGCAGAGCTTGGACTGCAGTGACCTTGTACTACAAGAACCAGGACCAGGATAGGTCCAAGATCAGTATCAGCGACCTGGATACGATGCTAGCTGACACGGAGTTGCGTGACGTCAAATCCAACTTCTGGGTCAGGTATCGCATGAGGTTTCCACCAGAGATCCATCCAGCTGATGCCACACTCTCAAGGATCAGCAGAGAGCTGTCCAAGAGGATGTTGTGCGTCTACAACTTGTGGAAGGTCCGCACCTTGCAGTACCAGCTCCACACAACTCAGAAGAAGCGCAAGCTGGCAGAGGGGCTCTATACCGAGGAGGCTGAGGATGAGGACAGGATCCCTCATGATTGGGAGAACTATCTGGACCGCCTCCTCACGCTGCTCATTGCCTACGCCATGGCGGGAGTGACCCCCAGGGCTAGTGTGAAAGACGCTTCTGCGGAAAAGACCCTTGGCGCTGACTCGACCGCCTTCGTGGAGGTGCCTCTGGATGTGGTCATGCAATACTTCTACAGGGCAAAGCGCCAGTCGAGTACGTTGCCGCTGTCGCAGAGGCTAGCCTGGCTGGAAGCTCGTGACCTTGAGGACCGCTCCGATTGGGTCGCCAAATTTCGGGAATCATCCAAGTCCTTGGGGGAGGTCATTAAAGAGACCTGTGTGGCACGGGACGCCCATTGGGTACCACATCCGGTGCCCGGAGCGCCCAAGGCAGAGGCGAGCAAGCCCACAGCGGCGCCAGCAGCAGCGGCTCAGCTGCCATCCCAGTTTGCCTTGGGTAAGCCGGTGAGCGGCAAGAAGGTGGCCAAGGTGATGCGAGATGGCTCCAAGATTTGTCGGGCGAAGATTTCGCCATGACGGGGCCCAGCGGGAGAGGCGGGCACTTCTGCTGGGCAGGCTGAGGCGAGACCCGTATAGACAGAGTCAACTGTCAGCTGCCACGGATGGCGGATCTTTATGCGGGGCCCAACACACCTTTGTCCAAAGCCTTCATCTTTTGTGGTTGTGAGACCGTCTCAGTGGATTGGATGCTTGATGGCAGTCACGACCTATCCAATGGCCTTAGGCAGCAATCCTTGCATGAGCAGTTACAGTCAGTGTGCTTCATAGCAGCAGCTTTGGACTGCTCGACCAAAAGCAGAGCGAGGGAGATCCCGCGCGACTTTGGTGATGGGCGCCCACCACCCCGACCGCTGCGATCTGAGAAACACCCGCTGGGTCTCCCTGAGTTGACAGGGTCTCAGTTGGCCAGGGTGGAGCAGGACAATGCAGCTGCCAGTTTTGTGCTGTCAGAGATCGGTCAACTGGTGGACAGGGGTGGTGGATCAGTCCGCGAGAACCCATACAACAGCCTCCACTGGTGGACGCCAGATGAGGTGGCGATGTGGGAAAGCGGTCGCTGGTGAGACCAGCGGTATTCAGCTTGCTGCTTTGGAGGCGCAAGAGCGAAGCTGCAGCGGCTGCGTCACAACATTGCTGAGATTGCCCAATGGCCCAGAGCTGATTGCAACCACTTTCATGACCCACAGGAATGGGAACCTTGGGTGCAGGATGGTAAGCGCCACTTCCCTTCATCTGAGGAATCAGAGTATACAGCAGAGCTATGCTTTGCCATCGCCACGGCGGCATCATGGTGGGCAGTGCGTGTGGGCCACGCCAAGCTCTATGTGCCGAGGTCACCATCACCGAGCTGCACTGGCCATCGGGACCATTGGCTTGATCTTGATCCCAGAGCACTTCGCGAGTGGGCTATGACCCCACTAGCCATCAGCCTGGGGTTGAGGCCCTTGGACACAGCCGAAGCAGCCAGGGTGCCCACCAGAGCATGTGTCGAGGATGTCTTGCAACAGGGTGCACTCCCCCCTGGTCATGTGTACGTGGGGCTGGGGAGTCATACCCACCGCCTACCTACCACCAAATGGAAGTCTCCATGGCAGGTTGGAGTGAATTGCACCCCTCAAGACTGGGTCCCCTACTATGTCCAATACATCAGGGAGACACTCTGGTGCGAGTTGGATGAGCTAGAAGGCTCAGTGCTAGTCTGCGATTGCCCGGCAGCCCAAACTTGCGAGGCCGACCTCCTAGCCGGGCTGATTTTTGATCGCTTGAGTTCGCAGGGCCATCGAGGAGCCCCACAAGTGGTCCAAGGACAGCATGGCAGGAGTCACAAGGGAGTTACCCGAAGTGTCATCTTGTCAAGTGTCGCGCGGGCTACAGGTATCCCTTTTGGGCCATTCTACATTCTTCAAGAGTCTTTGGCGTTAGCTTTCAAGAAGCTTTACCCAGGAGAATGGTTTGAAGGTGTAGCCATCCCCTTCGTGGAGGACCTGGTGAACCAACACCCGCTTGACCTGTATGTGCAATGGCGCCACCAGCAGGGGCTGGACATGGAGGGCAGCAGCAACCCAGTTTTGGCAGCCCCTTCGGTGAAGCAGGTGTCAACCACAGAGCGGCTTTAGCCCCCCTTCTGCCTTTCCACCTTCTGCCCGACCAGCACTTCGCGAACGCCCTTCAGCTTAGCATGCAACCTTTGCCTACTGAGGGGCTTCCCATTTTGGATGATGACCTGAGGTTTGCCGCGTCTTTCTCCAGCCTGCCAGGAGTCGACCTGCGTAGGTTGAGAGAGCGATCCATGGGCATCTTATCAGAGATGAAGCGGCGGTGGAGCACGATCACGGCCCATTTGAGAGGCAAACAGACTGAGGCCATCCGGACAGCAACATTGCAACGAGATGTCGGTTTCACAGCAATTCTCCTTCTTTTGGCCAATTGGGGCGATGTGACACTGCCAGCAGGCCTGTGTATGGGGCTTCCAGCAGTGGGCTATGCGCCGTGGCATTTTTCCAGAACAAGCCGCCACCCGTCTGACACGGGATGATGTCCTCCAGGACTGGCAGAGCCACAACAACACCATTTTGGCTCGGCTGAGGCCAGGTGCCGATGACGAATTTCTGCTGCAGCAAAGCCTCAAAGATGCCGAGAAGGGCTTCTGTGGTTTGCCAATGACTGCAGAGGAACTGCATCGTTGTCTGGGCACGGAACCCTACCGGTTGATCCCCCGATGCGTCATCACACAATCATCTGGGAAGCAAAGAGTGATTGACGACGCCTATGTCGGCTTGCAATCTGAGCGATCCAGTGACGCGAACAAGCTCACCCTTTGCTCAGCGCTGCGGCCGGCTCAGCACCTGCAGTACGCCTATGCCTACGGGAGGCCCCCCAGCTGGGAGGCGGAAGAATGGGAGTCAGGTGGCGAGGATTGGCCTGATGCCTATCGTTTTTGCCCTATGAGTTGGGACGAGGCTTTGTGCTGCATTGTGGCTTTCTTCCATCATGAATGGCAACAACCAGCTTTTATGATTTACACTGGTTTGCTTTTTGGTCTTCCTCTTGCAGTCACATCTTTCAATCGATACAGTCGCTTTGTGGAGGCTTTATCACGTAGATTTGCCTTTTGTTTGACGAGCTTGTATTTTGATGATGCTCATGTGACAGACCGCAAATCCTGCAGAGGATCAGGTCAACGTGCGATGCAGACACTCAACACCCTTTTGGGTACTCCGTTTTCAGAAGAGAAATGCCAGAAGATGCAGAGTGCCGGCACCTTCCTGGGCCTTGACCATGATTTCAGTCAAGTTCATTCGAAGGGCCTGGTTCAGTTTTGGGCCCGTGAGCGCATCGAGACTAAGTTGCTCCACCTCATGAAGACTGCCGAGGATTCCAGTAAACTGCCACCAGGGGTGGCTGCCAAGATCTACGGCATCGCCAACTTCTTTGAGCTTGGCGTGTGGGGGCGCATTGGCTGCGGTGGCCTGGCCCTTATCAAGCGCAGACAGCAGGAGCGCTCCGCAGAGTTGACTGAAGAGTTGCGCCAATGCTTCAGCCTTTTGCGCACCGTCATCACCACCCGACCCTCCAGACACATCGAAATCTGGCCACACGCAGGGCTCCGTTTCCTTGCTGCTTCTGATGCTGCATTGGAGAGCCCAGGTCAGGGTACAGGGGGCTTCCTGGTGGTGTGGCATGACGATCACCGGCAACAGCGAGAGGCCTTTGTGTCTCTCATTCCTCCATTGGTGTACAGCCTATGGGAGCCTGGTGACAAGAAGATTGCCCAGTTAGAGCTGCTGCAGGTTCTCTACGCTTTGTTTTCACGGCCGGCCATGTTTCGGGGCAGACGAGGCCTCTGGTTCATTGACAACACGGCAGCGCTCATGGCTTTGATTCGAGGTCGTTCTGACAATGCAGATTTAGAGCATATGTCTCGTTTGATTCATATTACCCTCTTTGGTCTTAAAGCTTGGTTTTTCTGGGAGTGGATCCCTAGTAAGGCCAACTGGTCAGACGAGATCAGCAGAGATGGCCTTCAGGCAACATGGCATAGACGCCATGGGTTCACCACGCATTTTGCATTTTTCCCCTTCGAGATTTGGTCTCTACCACTTCCCGCGTTTCTCCGGGTTGTGGAGTTTCTCTGAGTGCTTTGGGATAGAAGTGCATTGGGAGAGATTCAACCTGTGTAGCCTCCTGAGTTTACAGGAGTGCGGAACAGGGTGTACGGATCCAACCAGTGCTGCTGTGCAGGAGACTACCTGCACAGCGTTCCAAAGCACTATCCTGCGAGGAGCAGGTTGAGACCGCACGAAGAGTCTGGGAAAGAAAAAGCTATGCGGATGTGAGCCTGGATAGGGTGAACCGTTTTTGAGTATCTATGCTTTACATCTCACAACTAATGTATGTATGCATCGTGTTTGGCAGGCACTGGGTGTGCATTATCATTAGGGTGAGTATGTAAGCTGATGAATCCATTTTGGCTCAAGTCTGAGCCAAACTGGCTTCATCGTTCTTTCTTTTCCCTCCCTTCCCTCCCTATGAGATAGGACTCCGGTGGAGTATCCTCTCTTGTAGGGGATCACATCATTGAGGATGTTGATCTCTACGTGGAGTCCCACGACTGTAGCACTGGGCGGGAGAGATTCAACCTGTGCAGCCTCCTGAGTTTACAGGAGTGCGGAACAGGGTGTACGGATCCAACCAGTGCTGCTGTGCAGGAGACTACCTGCACAGCGTTCCAAAGCACTATCCTGCGAGGAGCAGGTTGAGACCGCACGAAGAGTCTGGGAAGAAAAAGCTATGCGGATGTGAGCCTGGATAGGGTGAACCGTTTTGAGTATCTATGCTTTACATCTCACAACTAATGTATATATATATATATTTACATATATTTGTAAATAAATAAATAAATATATATATATATATATGTAAATAAGTAAATATGTATATATATATATACATATGTTTTTAGATGTGTATATATATATGTATATGTATATGTTTGTATGTATGTATGTATGTACGTACGTACGTACGTACGTACGTACGTACCTATGTAGGTATGCAGGTATGTAGGTATGTAGGCATGTAGGCATGTAGGCATGTAGGTATGTAGGTATGTATGAATGTATGTATGTACGTACGTACGTACGTATGTATGTGTATATATATATGTGTATATGACTTTATGTATAGGTGTATATTTATATATGTATATATTTAAATATGAATATGTGTGTGTATATATATATATGTATGTATATATATATAAATGTATGTGTCTATAATATATATATACATATACATATATAAATATATGTATATATAAATATTGGAAGTAGATACATAGCACATGTACATATAACTATAGGTTGCACGTAGGTACTTTGAGGGAGTATGTTTGCTACGTAGCATGTACCTAGTAAATGCGAGGCTGGTAGTCAGAATCGCTGCAAAGACCAAGCAAATACGAGGCTGGACCTCAAAAATGCTGCCAATAGCTTGCAAATAGAAGGGAACGGGGTGCTACCTGGGGACCCATACCATTGGGGGGGTAGGAACAAGGAAAACGAGACCATGTATACACAGGATGCACAATATGATTTTGAGACGGATTAGTTCATGGATGGCTTAGCGGCAGCAGATTGTGGAGCGCCCGCCTTCTATATTTGTAAATTGGATAAACCACATGTTACTTGACTAAGATGAAAAAGGGAGGGAAAACTGGCGGAAATTGAACTCTATCTGACTTGGGATTTGGTCTTTCAAAGAATGTCATCGAATCAATCCATTTTCTGGGAACCTAAGCAAAGACTGCTAAGCGCTTGCAATGCTTGAGACGAGGTATCTTCTTGGCGAACTGCTTTCAAAGCATGGTCTTGTTCAGGATTTTGAGGACCAACCCAGATCTTCTTGTGCAGATTTTGCTTTATGTTGGACCGTTGAGTTACCCTGGTTCTTCAACATCACCAAATACCAGTTTGTACTTTCAATTTGTCTCGGAGAGCAGCAGATGGCTGTCAGTAAGTAGCAGTTACCCCTGAAAAGTTAGAAAATTTATCTCTAAAGAGGATAAGTTGAAGTAGAATGAATTATATAGTTAAATACTGCAACATGTCCGTTGTTTTCGTTTCTTCGTCCATTGCAGCTTGGCCCTGCCTTCCTTTCTGCCAGGAAGTCTTCGTGAATGAATCCACTCTGGCTACGAAGAGGCAGAATTGGTCCCTGGTTAGAGATGCGATCTCAGCTGCTGCGACCTCAGAAGAGTTGGCTGCGAAGTTACAGATGGCCTTTGATCAGACCTACTGTCTGTAGGCATGCCAGGCAAGACAAACATGTCGACAAATTATACCGTAAACTTTATGAAACTTGATGAACCCATCTATACATATATATATATTTAGACATGTATGTATGTATGTATATGTATGTATATGTATGTATATGTATGTATATGTATGTATATGTATGTATATGTATGTATATGTATGTATATGTATGTATATGTGCATGTATATGTGTATGTATATGTGTATGTATATGTGTATGTATATGTGTATGTATATGTGTATGTATATGTGTATGTATGTATGTATGTATATGTATGTATATGTATGTATATGTATGTATATGTATGTATATGTATGTATATGTATGTATATGTATGTATATGTGTATGTATATGTGTATGTATATGTGCATGTATATGTATATGTGTATGTATATGTGTATGTATATGTGTATGTATATGTGTATGTATGTATGTATATATATATATGTATGTATATGTATGTATATGTATGTATATGTATGTATATGTATGTATATGTATGTATATGTATGTATATGTATGTATATGTATGTATATGTATGTATATGTATGTATTTGTATGTGTATGTATGTATATTTATGTATATGTATGTATATGTATGTATATGTATGTATATGTATGTATATGTGTATGTATATGTGCATGTATATGTGTATGTATATGTGTATGTATGTATGTCTGTATGTATGTATGTAAATGTATGTATATGTATGCATATGTATGTATATGTATGTATATGTATGTATATGTATGTATATGTATGTATATGTATGTATATGTATGTATATGTATGTATCTGTATGTATATGTATGTATATGTATGTATATGTATGTATATGTATGTATATGTATGTATATGTATGTATATGTATGTATATGTATGTATATGTATGTATATGTATGTATATGTATGTATATGTATGTATATGTATGTATATGTATGTATACGTATGTATATGTATGTATACGTATGTATATGTATGTATATGTATGTATATGTATGTATATGTATGTATATGTATGTATATGTATGTATATGTATGTATATGTATGTATGTGTATGTATGTGTATGTATATGTATGTATATGTATGTATATGTATTAATATGTATGTATATGTATGTATGTATGTATGTATGTATGT
>CAMXCT020000211.1:267500-270958 GCA_947184155.2 Cladocopium goreaui | reverse complement strand
ATGTATGTAATGTATGTAATGTATGTAATGTAATGTAATTTAATGTAATGTATGTAATGTATGTAATGTATGTAATGTATGTAATGTATGTAATGTATGTAATGTATGTAATGTATGTAATGTCATGTAATGTATGTAATGTCATGTAATGTATGTAATGTATGTAATGTATGTAATGTATGTAATGTATGTAATGTATGTAATGTATGTAATGTATTTAATGTATGTAATGTATGTAATGTATGTAATGTATGTAATGTATGTAATGTATGTAATGTATGTAATGTATGTAATGTATGTAATGTATGTAATGTATGTATGTAAGTATGTAATGTATGTAATGTATGTAATGTATGTAATGTATGTAATGTATGTAATGTATGTAATGTATGTAATGTATGTAATGTATGTAATGTATGTAATGTTTTGTATGTAATGTATGTAATGTATGTCATGAATGTAATGAATGTAATGTGTGTAATGTATGTAATGTATGTAATGTATGTATATGTAATGTAATGTGTGTAATGTATGTAATGTATGTAATGTATGTAATGTATGTAATGTATGTAATGTATGTATGTAATGTATGTAATGTATGTAATGTATGTAATGTATGTAATGTATGTAATGTATGTAATGTATGTAATGTATGTAATGTATGTAATGTATGTAATGTATGTAATGTATGTAATGTATGTAATGTATGTAATGTAATGTAATGTGATGTAATGTAATGTAAAGTAATGTAATGTAATGTAATGTATGTATGTAGGTAGGTATGTATTTATGTATTTATAAATATATATATATATATGTATATTATACAAGTTTTTTCAAGTCATCTCAGTTATCTGTCAGTTATCTCAATGAAATCGGATGACATTGGTGGCTTTTCCCGGCCACAGATGCTGCAACCCAGGCTCCGCAGCTGGATGTGAGGCTCACAGACGGACAGGCCAGTGTTGAAAAAATGATGGCACAATGATGGCACGATGTGATGGCACGATGGCATGGACGGCTCCCCCGGAAATTGGTTTCATTTTGATCACCCCATCACCGACGACCCGGTCAGTCACTCGTCACCCTGATTTTTTTGAGCACTGGTTTGAAAGGTTTGTCCAGAATTCACCAGATTCCTCACCGTTTTCTTACCCAGGGCTGGCCCGGCCCATTCGACTCCTTGAAATAGACCTTGCCTGCATGGTTTTCTTTCTTTTGATCGGGATTTCTGATCTGCGAATTCATGCAATAGGCGGCATCATGCAACTCTTGCTGCAGGTAAGAGAAATGATGGACGAAGACAGGGGGTCTTCACTGAAGTGCCTGATCTGAGACCAAATCGGTCCGTTGACAGCACTTTCTCTGCTTGCAGTAATCTGACGCATGGCTAGCAAAACTAGCGATAATCATTGCATCATACCCATGAACT
Organism: Cladocopium goreaui; assembly: GCA_947184155.2. NCBI lineage: Eukaryota > Dinophyceae > Suessiales > Symbiodiniaceae > Cladocopium > Cladocopium goreaui. The sequence continues at coordinate 269,526 of CAMXCT020000211.1, read as the reverse complement.
TTCTCTGGCTTTGGGAAGTAGAACGTTGGGCAAACACATGGCCAGAAACACGAAGCTGCTTTGTGAATGAATTGCACCGTTGGATGGCCACCAATTTTGGTACAGTTAAGAGACCATGTGCTACTTGTTCAACTACTTGCGAGTGTGAAATCAAAACGCTGCTGGCCTGCTGTTGAGGCTCTTGTTCCAGCTTAGAAGGACCTTGTGTCCGAAGGTGCCAAGCAGATTGGTGGGAATGAGCAGAGGTTGATCCTCATAGCCTGTATGTAACCTCCTCATCTTCTCGCTTTGTTGGTGGAGTGCAACAGCGTCGACAAAACCCACACATGACCAACGATTTTTCCAACTTGAAGGGATTTGTACAACACTTGAACTGCGCTTTGCTCAGGCTTTGTGTAGGGTATGTGTAGGTGTTGTGGGCAGTAGGCTGCGTAGGCTTCGCATAGGCGGGTTCAATACAGCTTCGTTTGCGGGTGCTGTGTGGGCTTTGCGTAGTAGTGGTATAGGCGAACCATAAAAGAAAGTACAAAGGGGCAGACAATTAAAAAACAGCATTGCTGATATGACTCACAAGTTTCTGCTGTTTGTTGGTCACAATGGGGTCATTTCTGAAGCTGTGCTTTGTACATGGTCAAGCTGGCTGCAGGCAAAGGGCTCTGTGGTCATGGCCGCAAAGGCCTGCGGAATAGTATGGTCTTGGTGAAATTGATGATTCTCGACTGGTATGTATATATACATATGTCATATATATATATGATTACATATGCATTACATGCATAGAGAAGTGGCAATGGTTGTTTAGATTCTTTGTGCCGAGATCACTTTGAATGCCTCAAGTTAGAAACCTCCATGTTCTGCCAGGGAGGCCAGAGCCAACCTCGCCTTCAGAAGCAAGTGAAAGAAGAGCCTGAGGAGTCTTCAGATGTCTTCAGTAGTTGCAGTATGCCCTCAGTAGTATATTCACCGCATTTGGAACAAGTGCCCTGTTGGGAGCAAGGAATAGCACCTCAAGTTCAAAATTTGTGTTGCTTTGCTTGTGTTACTTTCTAATTTGTTGATGTTGGTGCTGGTGCGTGTTGTGAGCTTGGGTGTTTCCAGTAGTAGTAGTAGTAGCAGCAGCAGCAGTAGCAGCAGTAGGAGGAGGAGTAGGAGTAGTAGGAGTAGCAGTAGCAGCAGTAGCAGTAGTCGTAGTCGTAGTCCTAGTCGTAGTGGTCGTAGTAGCAGCAGTAGTAGCAGTAGTAAGTACTTCTTCTTGTTGTTGTTGTTGATGATCACGATGACGATGACGATGACGATGATGATGGCGACGACGATGATAATGATGATGATGATGATGATTATGATGATGATGATGATACCAATCAGAATTTTTTGTCCTTGTGAGTCCTTGTCCTTTTCATTCTTGGGAGTAGCTCTTTGTGCAAACAATATTATATAATATGTCCAAAATTGGGTGCCATAACCTCTGTGCTCCCCTGACTAATTCAGACCATCGAATCAACTGGTAGACGGTAGTCTAAATGTGTTTGCACAAAGGCACGACCAAAATCGACCAAAACCAGCCACATTTTATTTGGTCCCTTTAACCCTAGTTGCAGAGCTACATGAATCCCAAGCCTGTGCTTGTAACCCAGTCCATACACAGCACTGAAATTGCAAATGTATTGCGTTGTAGATATTGTAGGATTGACTCCCACGCACGTAAAACCCCACTGGGGCACCAGGAGCAATTCTTTGATCAGCGCTTGAAGACACTGCGGCCCATTGATCATCGGTACCCCTATGAAGTGCATAACAAGGCGATGCTGGTACCGAAGGATGGAACCAAATTGTGAACCATTCAAAAAGGTGTCACAGATACGTTGACAAGAAATGAGATCCTGTCTTTCAAATATTTTATTTTCGAGGCCAAGCCAGTTGAGCAATGGGGGTTTGGAGCCTTCACCGTTCTTGGACACAATGAAATGTAGGTGCCTGGAAGTTGGGTAGTTCAAATTCACTCATTGCGGCAAATCGCGAGAATATA
>CAMXCT020000211.1:70000-260000 GCA_947184155.2 Cladocopium goreaui | reverse complement strand
TTAGGTTGGAATAGCAAAGGCTTGTACTCGGCACATGCTAATTGTGTGGCCGCAGGGATTTAGTTTGTAGATCATGGTAGGCCTTGGGGCTCAGGATTGCAGCCGGCATTTGCATTTGGCTGGGTCGTTTCATTTCCGTGGCAAAGGAGTCGCGTCATCCATTTTGACCAATTGACCAGCTCCAAGGATTGCTGCGGTTCGGAATCACTACGAGCAAGACTGTGGTTTCAGGGAAAGCAGCGAGGACGGGCCAGCCGGGATGGACGGTCGAGGGATTGGAAACACTTTGACATTCGATCAAAAAAATGGGAACAGTCCAGCCTTCAGCATCCTTGAGCGTCATGTGGGTGTCAGAATGGGTGAGCGAAGTTGAGTTTTGGGGTTCCTCTCAGCCAAGCGAATCCGACCAGCTGCTTGCCCTGCGGCTAGGAGGGGATCGCATGGTTCGAAAAGAACCTGCAGCGCATTGGCATTGATACGTGGGCAACCCCAATCGTGCGATGTGGGTTGCTGGGGCTGCTAGATGCCGTTGATTCAACTGGACTCAAGTTTTATAGACAGGAACTCGGGAATTTTGTTTTTTTGGCTGAATGATATCATGCGAATCATGTGGGGTTCCATGGTGATTTGATGCTTTCCGTCTGGAATGTTTCCACGTTGCTTGGATTAGCCGAATTGCGATTTCTGTGGTTGTGTTGTGAGCGAGAGTGATCACGTCTCAAGCGTGTACCAATTTCAAAAAATAAAAGTTGTAGGCAGTTAGAGGGGTACAGTGATGTTGATATTGTCAATTGTTGTTCATCACCGTCCGCTTGAAGAAGACAATGACGATGATTATGACACTGATGACAAGGGTGATGATGCTGCTACTGCTCCTGCTGCTGCTTCTTGCTGATGATATGAGCCTGGCTCCAGCATTGCACAGGTCGGAGCATTCAGGAACCGATATTGCCACTATAGAAGCAGCCACTCTCAAGGATTGGGCGGCAAGCAGCTGTGTCAGCTTTGTTTGGTGTATACTGCGTATATTTTTCTAACAGTGAATTTTGGCAGACTCTCCTGCACTCCCAACTTGGGGGAGATTGTGGCATATCCCACAAGGCAATGTGTGTGATTCTGAAAGCAATGGAACTGTCTTTGCCCAGGAGCTTTATGAGAAGATGAATGACAAGCTTCCGACCAAGGCAGGTTTGTTGAACCTTCTTGAAGCTTGTGGAGCGCTGACGCCAAGATGAGCCCCCTAAAATCTTAGATGGCGTATTGTTAGAATTCAGAAAACATGTCCGCTGACTGCCCCACATTTGAAGGATGTGGCAAAGTTGGGCGAACAAATCATTGCCATTTTTTCTCTTGAGCCCCGAACGTCAGACAAAAATTCACAGCACGGAGCTGCAGGCACAACTCAAGATTGAGTCAGACAAACGTGGCAAACTCAGAATGGGTGGATGATGGAGGCCCATTGTAGATTTGGAAGCTTGGGGAAAATCCAACATTTTGTGAGGCATCACCTGACATGCGGCTGGTTGTATACGATCCCTCCATGGGTTGGATGATGTTGGCAAATTTCAGCGCCCTGGTAGTGCTGCAATGTTCATTGGCAGTTCGTCAACTTTTGCACTGGATGTCACTGCAGCCCTGCAAGCGTGACTACCCTGATCCAGGTATTGCCACAATCCGCGAGACGAAGCAAGAGACTGACATTGCACGGAAGGCGGTGTTGAGCTAGATCTATGGCATTGGTCGGGTGGTTTGGCAATGAAAAGTCCTCAGTTTCCATAGGTAGATCGTCCAAAACATGGTGAATCTTCCACGGCTATGTTAAGTTCCCAGAGGTTGCTCCACCAAAGGGAATTTCTCGGGAAACCGAAGCATTGTGAGGCCAATGTTTTAGAAACCTTTTGTTAAGCTCCGGTCATGGTGTGCCAACAGAGCAGAAAATCAACATGCGAGTAGTGTGGCATCTGTTTATACAACACCATGCCAAGCGTCTCCTGGCTTTGTCTTTTCCTTGTAATTTCATGAACAGTTGGCAAAAATTCGATGGTCCAGAGAATCTCAGGATCCAGGGATTTTTCCCCAAACAGTGTACTGTTAAGGGTTCTTGATTCCCCAAGCAGTGAACAAGCAGTGAACTGTTAGGGCTGTTAGGGGTTTTTAATGCTTTCTAAAGGTGTCCGCCTTGGTGTTGGATTCTGTGCCCGCCTTCCCGAGGTTTTGTCCCCCCTTGTCTCCCATTGTCTCCCCACATGTGTGCCTGTGTTGGATGGTGTGTCCGCCTTCCCGAGGTCTTGTCTCCCCTTGTCTGCAATTGTCTCCCCACATGTGTGCCTGTGTTGGACGGTGTGTCCGCCTTCCCGAGTTCTTGTCTGCCCTTGTCTCCCCTTGTCTCCCCTTGCCTCCGCTTGTCTCCCATTGTCTCCCCACATGTGTGCCTGCGTTGGATGGTGTGTCCGCCTTCCCGAATTCTTGTCCCCCCTTGTCTCCCATTGTCTCCCCACATGTGTGCCTGTGTTGGATGGTGTCCACCTTCCCGAGGTCTTGTCTCCCCCAGGTCTTGTCTCCCCCTGTCTCCCCTTGTCTCCCCTTGTCTCCCATTGTCTCTCACATGTGTGCCTGTGTTGGATGGTGTGTCCGCCTTCCCGAGGTCTTGTCTCCCCTTGTCTGCAATTGTCTCCCCACATGTGTGCCTGTGTTGGATGGTGTGTCCGCCTTCCCGAGGTCTTGTCTCCACTTGTCTCCCATTGTCTCCTAACATGTGTGTCTGTGTTGGATGGTGTGTCCGCCTTCCCGAGGTCTTGTTTCCCCTTGTCTCCCCTTTTGTCTCCCCTTGTCTCCCATTGTCTCCCCACATGTGTGCCTGTGTTGGATCGTGTGTCCGCCTTCCCGAGGTCTTGTTTCCCCTTGTCTCCCCTTTTGTCTCCCCTTGTCTCCCATTGTCTCCCCACATGTGTGCCTGTGTTGGATGGTGTGTCCGCCTTCCCGAAGTCTGGTCTCCCCCTGTCCCCCCTTGTCTCCCATTGACTTCCATTGTGGCACATGTGCGCCTGTGTTGGAAGGTGTGTTCGCCTTTCCCAGGTCTTGTCCCCCCATTGCTCTCATTGTCTCCACATGCGTGCCTGTGTTGGATTGTGTGTTCGCCTTCCCGAGGTGTGCTTGTGTCGGATGGTGTCTCCGCCTTCCCGAGGCCTTGTGTCCCTGGCCTCCCTCACCAGCTTGTCTCCCAGCTTGTTTCCATTCCTGTTTCCCTTTCTTGGATGGTGTGTCTGCCTTCCCGAGGCGTTGTTCCCTTGTCTCCCAGCTTGTCTCCTAGCTTGTCTCCCTTCTTGTTTCCCTTTGTTGGATGGTGTGTCCGCCTTCCCGCTTGTCTCCCATTGTCTCCCTTCTTGTTTCCCTTTGCTGGATGGTGTGTCCGCCTTCCCGAGTCCTTGTTTAGCTTGTCTCCCAGCTTGTGTACCAATTTGTCTTCCTTCTTGTTTCCCTTTGTTGGATGGTGTGCCCGCCTTCCCGAAGTCTTGTCTGCCTTGTCTCCCAGCTTGTTTTCCAGCTTGTCTTCCAGCTTGTCTCCCAGATTGTCTCCCAGCTTGTCTTCCTTCTTGTTTGGATGGTGTGCCCGCCTTCCCGAGGCCTTGTCTCCCTTGTCTCCCAGCTTGTCTCCCAGCTTGTCTCCCTTCTTGTTTCCCTTTGTTGGATGGTGTGTCTGCCTTCCCCTTGTCTTCCATTGTCTGCCTTCTTGTTTCCCTTTGTTGGATGGTGTGTCCGCCTTCCCGAGTCCTTGTTTAGCTTGTCTCCCAGCTTGTGTACCAGTTTGTCTTCCTTCTTGTTTCCCTTTGTTGGGTGGTGTGTCCGTCTTCCCGAGGCCTTGACTCTCTTGTCTCCCAGCTTGTCTCCCAGCTTGTCTCCCAGCTTGTCTCTCCCAAGTCTCCCAGCTAAAATTATCGCACGCCGAGAATTGCGCAAACATCCAATTGGACAGTCCTATGCTGCTTGATTCGAGAGCATTTGGATCCAAATAGTTGCACCCCCATCGGATGTTTCCTTCATCGTTTTTTGGCATCTAGCGTTGCAACAAAGCAAACGAAGCCGAACAAAATAAACGTATATAAAGTGGTCTCCGGCACTTATTGTAGACATTTTCACCATCCCTGTCGCTGTTATTCATGTGTTTGACCCCGTTCCTCAAATCACTTCTTGAATCCGCCCCCTGCCTGGGGTCTACTGTGGTGAAATGCTTTCTTAAGGTGTCCGCCTTGAAGTGTTGGATTCTGTGTCCGCCTTCCCAAGGTCTTGTCTCCCCTTGTCTTCCCTTGTCTGCCATTGTCTCCCCACATGTGTGCCTGTGTTGGATGGTGTGTCCGCCTTCCCGAAGTCTTGTCTCCGCTTGTCTCCCATTGTGGCACATGTGCGCCTGTGTTGGAAGGTGTGTTCGCCTTCCCGAGGTCTTGTCTCCCCAGTGTCTCCCTGCATATGTGTGCCTGTGTTGGATGGTGTGTCTGCCTTCGCAAGTTCTTGTCCTCCCTTGTCCCCCATTGTTTGCCAATGCCCCCCATTGCTCTCATTGCCTCCCATTGTCTCCCCACATGTGTGCCTGTGTTGGATGGTGTGTTCGCCTTCCCGAGGTGTGCCTGTGTTGGATGGTGTGTCCGCATTCCCGAGCTCTTGTCTCCCCTTGCCACCCATTGTCTCCCATTGCTGCACATGTGTGCCTGTGGTGGAAGGTGTGCTCGGCTTCCCCAGGTGAGGTCTTATCCCCTTATCTCCCCGCATGTGTCCCTGTGTTTCATGGTGTATCCGCCTTCCCGAGGTCTTGTCTCCCCTTGTCTCCCCACCTATGTTGGATGGTGTGTTCGCTTTCCTGAGGTCTTGCCTCCCTTGCCTCCTATTTAAAGGCTTACGCCTGACAGCCGGGCGCCGGCCAAGCAATCTTGGCACCATGTTGGCCCTATGTTGGGCCTATGTTGGCCTATGTTGGGCCTGTGTTGGCCGATTTTGAGCCATCTTGGGAGCTATGTTGGGGCCATGTTTGAGCCATCTATGTTGAAACGATCTAAGATGCCAATTTTTCCGCCCCGGGCCCCCTACTGGAGCCCAAAACCACGTAAAAACCAAGGTTTTGTAACATCGCCAGGATGAAATCACTTGCCACCGAAGGGCCCGAAACACCGTAAAAAAACAATGTTTTTGAACATCGCGCGCACAAACAGCGTAAATTACAGGGACTTCAGTCGACACGGAGTCCCCGGGGTGAACCGGAGGTGGGTCGGCGGCAGGGGGCGCAGCGCCTATAACTAACCTTCGGTTGCCACCGAATAACCTTCGGTTACCACCGAAGGCCTCTGGCAAGGATACGGGCTGCGTGGCCGGTGCCCGGATTTTCTCTCATTGTTTTGCCACATGTGTGCCTGTGTCGGATGGTGTCTCCGCCTTCCCGAGGCCTTGTCTCCCTTGCCTCCCTCACCAGCTTGTCTCCCAGCTTGTTTCCATTCCTGTTTCCCTTTCTTGGATGGTGTAACCGCCTCCCAGCTTGTCTCCCAGTTTGTTCCTTCTTGTTTCCCTTTGTTGGATGGCGTGTCCGCCTTCCCCCTTCCTTCCCGAGTCCTTGTCTCGCTTGTCTCCCAGCTTGTGTACCAGTTTGTCTTCCTTCTTGTTTCCCTTTGTTGGATGGTGTGCCCGCCTTCCCGAGGTCTTGTCTGCCTTGTCTCCCAGCTTGTTTTCCAGCTTGTCTTCCAGCTTGTCTCCCAGCTTGTGTACCAGTTTGTCTTCCTTCTTGTTTCCCTTTGTTGGATGGTGTGCCCGCCTTCCCGAGGTCTTGTCTCCCTTGTTTCTCAGCTTGTCTCCCAGCTTGTCTCTCCCAAGTCTCCCAGCTAAAATTATCGCACGCCAAGAATTGCGCAAACTCGAAAGCTTACAGAGCTCCGGGATTGACAATGATGTCATTTTTCACCTTCATCCTTCGATGTTTTCAACACATCCAATTTGACAGTCAGTCCTATGCTGCTTGATTCGAGCGTTTGGATCCAAATAGTTGCACCCCCATCGGATGTTTCCTTCATCGTTTTTTGGCATCTAGCGTTGCAACAAAGCAAACGAAGGCGAACAAAATAAACGTATATAAAGTGGTCTCCGGCACTTATTGTAGACATTTTCACCATCCCTGTCGCTGTTATTCATGTGTTTGACCCCGTTCCTCAAATCACTTCTTGAATCCACCCACTGTTTGGGGCACACGGTGCTGTAATTTTAAACCAGGAACGCGCGCGACGCGAGCGTCGAGTGCAAGTGGAGCAGCAGCAAATTGCGGCCAGCGCCTCTGGGAAATTTGCGACAAGTGGAGCTGAAAGATGCCTTTGGAGGCTGAATTTTTTCTGTACGAGTATCTCCTGCATATATTTTGCTTCCCCTCCTCTCTCTCTCTCTCTCTCTCTCTCTCCCTCTCACTGCACAGGGACAGCTAGCTATCTGAACAATTGTGCACCTTGAATCATATTGCCTCCTTCGAGTCTTGTTGTAAGGCCGCAATGGAAGCCAAAAAGAGGCCGGGCACTGGGTCCTTTTCAGCTTGCACAGCAATCAAGACCAAGGACATTCACAATGGATAAGTAAAAGTATGAGAAGTTAAGGAAGGTGGGATTCAACTGATTAAACCTCTCAAAACTGTGGCTATGAACCACAAAAATTGGGGGTCGGGGTTTTCCATGGACTTCGAACGCTCCCAAGGGAGGAGGAACTCCAAGCACAGCAGCTGCTGGAAGCCGACAGGTGCGCCTTGGGAGACCGGATGGCTTCAGTGCTTCAACAAAGAGAGGGTACAACATGGTAAACATGGTACAACTTGTACAACCAAAATTAGATCCTAATCAGGCGAAAACTCTGCCGGTGTGTTGCATCATGTTGACCCACCCTGAATAAATGATTGAATCAACGCAAAGTAACATGGCTGAGCCCAGACCTGCCAATTTGCAGCTGTGTGGTACAGCATAGTGGCTGAGGATCAAAGAGGAGCAAGCGGCGGCTGAAGAGAAGAAGCGCCGCAAAGAGGCCATGGTGGCCCTGCGGACCTCGGAGAAATAGAATTTCCACAGGAATTTTGAGATATTTGGATTGCTGTTCATTGAACTTTGTGGACTAACTGTTCATTGATTTTACTGCAGGAGACGCACTGCTTGTTCTGACCCATTTTGAGGCTTTCCTTTGCCACACCAGGCACAATGGGAGGAACGAGTGGCGAAGCACGTGGCCTACAAGGAGAAGCTTGAAGCAGAATCCGAGGAGGACGGCCCTGTGGGCCAGTGGGCCACAGAGACTCTCCCAGCACCAACCCTCTTGGCAGTTTGGCAACTTCCCCACTGACAGCGACCAAATCTGAACTCTTACGACTGGCTGTCAAATGTTTGCTGTGTTTCATCATTTTTCATTGGTTCTTTATGTTCTTTGAAAATCATTCAACCCCCATGGGGAGTTCCCAGATTCGGTAGAAGGTCTTGGCAAATTTCCAATGCTGGAGCTTTGGCTGCCCAATTGGACGAAAGTTCTTGACAAGTTCTCCGAGCTCACCAGCTGGACCTTGTAGGCGTGGCAAAAGATGGTAGAGAAGGCCAGAGAGGAAAGAGCCATCAAAATAAAGCCATGGCCTAAGCGGCCTAAGATGGTTTGGAGGGGTTTTACTTTGCATACTTTGCATACTTTGCTTTGCTTGCGGCTCACCCAGTTGCTCTCAGCTAAGCAGTTTCCGTTGATGGCGATGGTCCAGTTGTTTTTTGTATTGTGTCAGGGTCAAAGCATTGGGGCCCTGAAATTGGGTAGAGCAACATCCGTAAACGTTCTATTCCATTCATTTTGAATATTTCGGATAGGTTCCATAGTGTCTCCATGGTTTCTTCATGGTTTCCATATGGTTTCCATTCTACAATGTTTTTGTTTTATGTTGCGAATCCTGCCCTGGAAAAAAGCTTCTTTGAATTTGTGGCGCAGAGGCTCCAAACCACCACCACCAAGTTCGAGGACCCGAAGGACGTCTCTTCGGATGAGAACGGGCCCCAAGATTCCGCCGCTTCATTGACAGTCCATAAAGTTAGCAGCGGTTAGCATGATCCAGTCTAAAAGGATAAAAGTGACATGAAGAGTGGTATGATATAGGCTTATAATATCTTATAATGGCTTAGACTTGTTGATGTGCAACTCATGGTTTTGCAGTACCCTTCATGTTCTTGGAGAGAAAAACGTGAGTTCTTGACTGTGGCACGTTTCACCGCGACATGCCCTCGTGATGCAAGGGATAAGCCTGCTGTTGCTGCTCCTCCAGTCGAAAGAAAAAGGCAATTTATTTTTTGCTTGCACTTTGCAAATGTCCTAGAAGTTCATGTGAAAACAACCACACATTGGCATGAAGCTAACATGCCTCCTTGCAAAAGTGCATCTTCTACCGGTTGTGATGTAGGCGTGAGTAGGCTGGTGGCAAAGGGTTTGCTGACATGCGAAACATGCGGTCACTTGGGGGAACAAGTCAATCCTGTTCGGTTTTGTAAATAACATACAGTTGAAAAGGGACCACTTTGAAGACTTCTTGTCAGTCAAAAACTCCATGAGACTACTGTGTTTATCTATTACTTATTCCGGTCTGCCCCAGACTTGAGAACTCCATACACGCACAAAGGTTCGTCAAGTTACACGATTGATCACGATTGTAGATTCTGTTTGGTGATCTCAATGGGGGACATGCGGGACATGCGGGACATCCTGCTTTCCGGTGGCTTTATCAAGTCTCCAGCGAAGGGGAAGCATTGCGGCACACATGGCCAGCAAAGAAAAGACCAGGGAGGAGTTGTCTGTGCGTGGCCTAGACACGGGATGTTGATGGATGTATGCAAAACGATTTAGCAGATGGATCATTTTCAGGTTATATATGTTATTATGTTCTTTATCTTTTTCTGTGTTCGAACTCACAGCAGTCCGATTCACTCATCGGAGCTTAGCATTGGTGGCTTGCAAGATTTCGATTCAAACGTCTACAGCGGAAGTTTTCCCCTTGCCACTTTGACGATCCACTCATGAATTCCCAGATGATTGCTACAATCTTTTCATATCTTTTCCTTGCCAGGTGGAGGACAACTCTGCTTCTGCCAGCAACTGAGAGCGCCATCTGCAGAGATGCAGCACGATGGCCCGTCGTGATCGTATATCGATGCTTCAACATGGTCCCGTCTACCCTGAAAACTGAAATCAGTGTGGTCAAAAAGGGTATTGTATTTCAACTCGAACAGTTTCTGCGACTGAAATAGAATCAGATGGTGGATTCGGGGGTTTCCTCAACTGTTGGACTCTTCCAAACTACTACAGTACATGTTCCCGAGATCTCTGAGGCAGCTCCAGACATAGAGATTGCTGCTGCGGAGGATGCATGCCGGTTGGGTTGAATTCCTCGGGCAAAATTGGGGAGGGCTAGAGACTTACTGTCAGACTGTCTCTACAGATCTCTACAGAGAAGAAGGGTGGTGACATCTCATGTGTTTGCATCTCGGTCGTCTTCCCTGGTTTGCCTCGACTTATTGCTTCATTTGGCATGCTGGAAGGCCTTTAGAATTCCCCAGGGTTGCAAATGGGGCAAACCAAAGGAATTCCAATGCTGGAAGGATCTCCTTCACCAATCTTCACCATCCATTGGGATGAAAGAGAAATCATTTCTGCTTTAACTGAATCATCTGAATCACGTGCCTCACGTGCCTCTCGAAATCTCATGGTCTTTTGATGTCTTTTGGCAGGAACTGATGAGCTGCGTGAGGGAGCAGGTCATGATGGACTACCTTTTTGGCCGTGGGGATTGGACCAACTACATGCCATCAGAGGCTGGGTCTGGAGTTCGAAAGATTTTCGAAAATTTCCGAAGTATGAAGACACTGAAAGATTCACAGCTTGAGGAGTGTCTCAGTGTCTCTGTTGCTGGCTGGCCAACAAATAATGGGCTTCAAGGTGTTTGAATGGAGATTGAAACTATGATAGTGCCGAAGAGAAATCTAAGGAAAGCATTGGGATGACACACCTCAAGATTGCCAAGATGACCTTGGCATTTAGACACAAGACTTACGCGATGTTACTAAGCAGTTTTGGACATGGTATAGCAATAGAGTTGTATGCAGCCAATACCACTGGATATCTCAGAAACAATCCTGGGATGGGCATTCTCCCCACATCGCTACACATTGCTAGAAACTTGCCAAGATTTGCACCCAAGGAGGAGACTGGAACCACCCTTCGACGTGCCCTGAACAATTTGGGCGAGAATGCTGAGGTGGAGAACTGCTTAAGCTGAAATTGAAGATCTTGAGATATCCCATGAGATAGCTGATGATATGTTTTGAGATGGGCGAAACAAATTGCACTGCAGACCCACTTGAAGTCTAATGCACGAACAGGGTTCTGTTGACTGGAAATCCGGTTTTGAATTTCGAAATTCTTCAGGAATGGCGAGGTTTCCATTGCCAGTATGGGATGTGGGTTGGCTGGGTCACTCGATCGGGGGGATTTTCAAATCTTCACTTGACACATTTAGGGCCGCGGAGTTTGCATTGGTTCGCATTTCTTATGTGCGGTATGTGCTCTCACCAGCCTCAGACGGCCCATCGAACGCCATCGCATTTGACACCAGGCCCCCATAGTTCCACGTCTTGGCAGCGTGCCGAACTCATTGAACTCAGGCGACCTCAGGTTTTGGATGCTTCAGCACCCAGCAGCAAAGGGACCGGGATTTGTTCTTTCCTTGTGGGCAAAGACTAGGCCCGGACTTGACATGACTTGAGTCCATACAGTTCATCGACATTTCCTCAATGTTTTGGAGGATATTCTTGAGGCCTTTGTGGACATGAGGTTTGCCAGACATGTTTGATAATTGATTACTTTATGCCATGTCTGAGGTGGTGCAATGGCTCTGCAAATCCTCGCCCAGCTGTACACACCAGGTGCTGCGGCTTCCGGCAGGGAATGGAGTGTCAGCTGTTAGTGCAGAATAGTTCTTCCATAAACCAATCAACTAGGGTTCCGTATGCAGAATCCCAACTTGCCCTTTAGTTCGTTTTCTCGCTGCTTTAAATCAACTAACATGACTGCCCAAATCAACTAACATGACTGCCCAATTCTGTTTGTCTGGAAGTGATTTTGATATTGGAAGGTTCAAGAAGCTTACACTGACACATGAGAATCCAAACCAGGCCCAAGCAAGGGGCCAACAGATTTTGATACCTCTTGGCCAAGCATTATTGACAGTGAGATTTTGAATATTTTTTGAGATATTTTGACATATATATATATAATACATAAAATATATATAATATACTGTATATATGTTGTGAATATTTGTATCCCTACTACAGTGGTTTGGAGGGTCACGGCTTAGGAGGGTTGAAACTTAAGACACAACGGAACACGCATGCCGCCACCCAGTGGTTCAAGAAGAAAATCTAATAAGTTGAGACGCCCGATTTGATCTTTTTGCTCCGCCACAGGCTCCAGCCGTGAGGAAACAGGCGAGGGAAAGGGTCCGCTCGCCTGTGAGACAAATGGAATCCTGGGATCCCATTTGGATCTCACGAAATCATGTGATTCTCTGCGGGTGGAGAGTTGGGACTCCTTCCGGGCACAGTTTCAGGCAGCATTTTTATGCATTTTGTCGAGGATTGCAATGAGTTGCAATTCACAATGGGGTTGTCACACACTCATGGCTTGCCGTTAACTCCGCCTGGGACCTGCAGCAAAACGGCTGTTTCCTTCAGGGCCATTGCAAGAGAATGCAGCAGAGGCGATTTTTTCAGGTCGAGCCAATTCAGGTGGAGCTAGGTTTGGCATTTCAGGATGCCAGAGCCAATACTTTCAATACTTTCAATACTTGCCACATGTCGATTCATGGCAATCTTTTGAGCTTCATCCGCGGCAGTGAATCACTGAAAGCCTAGACACACCTAATTTGCTTGGCCTGACGCCATGGTTCAGCCCGATGCTGGCAGCATTAAGGCCCATGAAACGTAGAGGGCAATGACTGCATGGAACTTTGTGTAATATCAGCTAGAGTCTTGAGCTTGGACTTGGGACAGGGCTAGTCACTAGTAGTCGTTAAGTCATTGCTGTCAAGCTGTTATCGAATCAAGGAAGTGCATCATATGGAGGGTGCGATGTGCCAACCGAATGTCTCAAACTTGAGAACCACCACTCAGGTGTCTGACACTCGGTCGATGTAATGCCAAAAACCTTGCTTCTCAGGACTTCTGGGACAGTTTATCTACCCATGTTGCAGCAGCATTTCACTCTGCTACCCGAGCAAAAGTTTTGCAGAAGGGAAGAAACATCGAACAGGGTTGGATGTTCAACTTCATCATACTTCCTCAGAAATATGGTTATATAATTAATGCAAATTAATGTAGCTTATAAAGTCCCGGTCTACCTCCAGTATTGGTATGATGATTATGATGTTGTATCCCCAGTGGCAAAGGTCCTTGGGTTTGTCTTCCAGGCTTCATCAGTGGGGTGCTGTTCCGAAAAAGTCGACGCCGTCGAGACCGCTGAGGCGAGACTGCAAAGGGATCATGATTGAATCATTGCATCTGGGATTGAATCATGTAATAGGTTCCACGTGGTTCCACATGGTTCCACATGGTTCCACATGATTCCACATGGTTCCACATGGTTCCATGCACATGGTTCCATGCACATGGTTCCATGCACATGGTTCCATGCACATGGTTCCATGCACATGGTTCCATGCACATGGTTCCATGCACATGGTTCCATGCACATGGTTCCATGCACATGGTTCCATGCACATGGTTCCATGCACATGGTTCCATGGACATGGTTCCATGCACATGGTTCCATGCACATGGTTCCATGCACATGGTTCCATGCACATGGTTCCATGCACATGGTTCCACGCACATGGTTCCACATGATTCCACATGGTTCCACATGGTTCCACATGGTTCCACATGGTTCCACATGGTTCCACATGGTTCCACATGGTTCCACATGGTTCCACATGGTTCCACGTGGTTCCACGTGGTTCCACGTGGTTCCACGTGGTTCCGCGTGGTTCCACGTGGTTCCACGTGGTTCCACGTGGTTCCACATGGTTCCACGTGGTTTCACGTGGTTCCACGTGGTTCCACGTGGTTCCATAGGCTTGCTGCCAATGCAATAGATACTCTAGATGCTCCATAAATCCAAGGTTTACTGCGGGGGGTGCCTGTGCTGGCCCTTGGTTGCTCCGGGGGCTGTGACACCTTGGCTGGAGGGGGTTCGCCCCACGTCGGAAGACCTCTGGTGTGCAGACCCTTCCTCCGGCCTCGGTGCCTTGCTCCTTTGCGGCCTCGGTGCGCATGGCGTGGTTGCAGCGGCTCCTACACTCCGTGGTACTGGTCCTCCTGCAGGGGGCCGCCGTTGGCCCGACATGGTGGGCGCACAACATGGGTCGGCCGTCTCAGACACAGCCGGTGCCTGGTGCCCTGCCTTGCATAGGCCGGCGGTGCCGCGCCCTCTTGACGAAGCAGTTGCACGCTGCTTGGCGGGAGCCTGAAGCCTGCGTGTGGGACCCGCTGCTTCCATGGCGCCCGTCGCTGACACCTGTCTTCCGACGTCGGCGAGGGCGGCTCCTTCGTCGCGGTCGGGCTTCGGTGCTCCGGCGGACACGTTGGCGAGGTTGGCCACAACGCGGTTGTCGCATCGGTGAGGCTGCCCACCCAGGCCCACCGGTGCCAGGCACACCTGTTGGCGGTGAACGACCTGCCCGTGAACGATCCCCACCGCGCCCGGCACAGCGAGTCTTTTGTCCTGTGCCGTCATGCCCCTGCTCTGACGCCAGGCGGGCACGAGGCTGGACCAGCGTGTCCACCATGAGAAATCACATCGATGCCCATCTCGCCGGGTCTTTGCAAGGGGACGTGCCGGTTGCCTGGATGGACTTGCACAGCCGCACTCGCTGTTTGGTGTGTGGGCTGAGCGTCTCTCGGGCGCATGGGGTCCACCCAACCTGCCGCCCAGCGGCCCGGGCTGCTGCGGTCGATGGCGCTGACCCTATGGATACGGATGCTTTGCCGCTCCCTTCCCTCACTGCCATCCAGGCCGCTAAGACTGCCACACTGCGGCACGTTCCTGGCGTTGCCCGCCACAGTTGGAACCAGGTTTTCACCAGGGCTCAGTCGTGCACAGCAATGATGACAAAGCCTGGCGAGAGTTACTGATGCTCCCGAAGTGCGTCTTGTGTGCCCCCACCCGTGGCGGGCGGCGGCATAGCAAAGCAGCTGGGGCCTACACTCTGGACCGGCTGCACCGATGGCAAGAAGGAGACCGGCTTGGCCTTTGGGAATCCCGGCCTACCCAGCGATCAGCGAGTGGCCAGCGCCCCTCAGCAGAGCAACGGCGGGTTTTAGCAACAAGCCTGGCCAGAGAAGGCTTTGACCGGAAGGCCTGCGCCGCCTTGGTGTCCAACGGGTTGTGTGCCCCCACCACTGAAACGCTGGAAGCCCTACGGGCGCTCCACCCGCAACAGCCTCCGCCAATGGTGCCAGAGCTCAATGACTTGCCATTGGCTCCGGAAGTTGCTCGCTGTCTCCGGGCCTTTCCTGCCGACACCGCGCCGGGGCCCAGCGGACTGCGTGTTCAACACCTCAAAGACGCATGCATTGCCGGGAGCCAGGAAGCTTTCTTCTCGCATTTGGCAGCTGTGGTCACTTTGTTGGCGCAAGGGCGGGCGCCTGACTTCGTGGCACCTGTCTTGGCAGGGGCCGGGTTGGTGGCCCTCCCCAAGCCCAAGGGCGGGGTCCGGCCGATTGCAGTGGGTGAGATTCTGCGACGGCTGACCGGGAAATGTTTGATGAGTACTGTTCGCGACGAGGCCCGCTCCTACTTCTATCCTGCACAGCTGGGGGTGGCTGTGCCTGGTGGAGTCGAACAAGCCATCCACACCGCCCGCGCATGGTATGACCGGCACCAATGTTCCAACCAGAAGGTGGCCCTCAAGCTTGACTTCAGCAACGCCTTCAACACTGTTCGCCGTGAAGTTGTGCTGTCCACACTCAGCACCAACTTTCCCAGTTTGAGCCGGTGGGCCACGTGGTGTTATCGGCAACCCACCAGGCTGCAATTCGATGAGTGGGTTGTGGAGTCTAGCTGTGGTGTGCAGCAAGGCGACCCACTGGGTCCCTTGCTGTTCGCCGCTGCCTTGCAGCCGATAGCCAATGACCTCCGCGGAGTTGGCTTGGACATCGCGGTGCACTACCTCGATGATGGTTTCTTGGCCGGTGATGTTTCTGCTGTGAGCCGGGCCTTGCATCTGGTTCAAACCGAAGCAGCGGCCATTGGCCTCGAGCTTAACCTCACCAAAAGCGAGCTGGTTGCCGTTGGCCGGGTTGACGCTGGCGCCTTGCACTGCCATTTTCCTGATGCTCTCCTTCGGGACACTGCCACCGGTTCCTCCAGGGCGTGCCGCAACTTTGAATTCCTTGGTGCAGCCATTGGGGACGACGCCTTCACCCGTGCGCACACTGCCGACCGGGCGGCCAAGGCGGGGGACCTACTCGATGCTCTGGGGGAGCTGGAGGATCCCCAGGTGGCATTGCGGCTTCTGCGTAGCTGTGCTGGATTCGCTCGCTTGCTGCATAGCATGCGGTGCAACCCGCCCTCCCCGCAAACTATGGCTCTGGACATGTTTGACGGCATGATCCGCAGATGCTAGCGCGACTTTACAGGGCTCCACCTTACGACGCTCCAGTGGAAACAGGCATCCTTGGGCTTTGCGCACGCTGGACTTGGCTTGCGCTCCACGTCCGACCATGCCCCAGCGGCCTATCTGGCTTCATGGGCGTCAACGTTGCGCTCGGCCAGTGACATTGATGCAAGTTTCTGCATGGAAGAGAGCAAGGCAAGCCCTGCTGTTGCTGCGGCTTTGGCAGCCTTCAACGCCCAGGTTGGCCCCGCCCGGGCCATCACCATTGACACCGCCATTGCCAGCAAACAACAGACTTTGTCCCACACGCTCGATGCTGCCGGGTGGGAAGAGCAGCTGGCCAATGCTTCCTTGACTGGTCGGGCGACTCTCCTTTCAGAAGCGTCCGTGGGGGGCAGGGCGTTTCTCAGTGCTGTCCCATCCGGCCGAACTCAAATGGAGCCAGCGGTTTTTGTGACTGAAGTTCGAGCTCGCCTGAGGGTTGCTGACGCGGACAATGATGCGTGGTGCCCACTTTGCGATGCCGTGCTGGACTGCCACAGCTACCATGCCGGCATGTGCGCTGCTGGGGGAGAGAGGACTCAGCGACACCAGAGCGGGAGCGACCCGGCTTGCTCTTGCCGACTACTCCAGAGGACGTGACCAACAATACTTCTGGGCGTCGCCCTGCAGATGTCTACCTGCCCGCCTTCGCAGGGACTCCTACTGCCTTTGATTTCGCCATCACGGCGCCGCAGCGGCAGGAGTCCCTCGCGTTGGCCAGCCGGCACCCAGAACTTCCATTCCTCCTTATTTAAGGAATTCCTCCTTATTTAAGGAATTCCTCCTTAAAATTCCTCCTTAAATTAAGGTGGAATTTTTGAAAAATTCCTCCTTAAAATTCCTCCTTAAATTTTCAATTGCAAGGAGATCTTGCACCTCCTTCAGCAGGAGACTTGAAACCTCCTTATCCCAGATCCTGGCAGCAAAACTTTTCACTTCAGCTCTGGAATCACTTGTGCTCGAAAACTTTGCAGAACACTCATGCCTATGGAATAAGGGTTGTGGCTTCCACCTTTCACAGCTCCTAAGTGAGCTAGGAAGCCACCAAAGTCTTCGTCTCGATATGTCCAACTGTCTGATGGACAAGAGTTCTGGAGCAATAAATCTAAGAAGCTGTGGTGCTTTGGTTTGATCTTCCAAGTATGGTCAGTCTCGTTTTCCAAGCTCTTGCACAACAGCAAAAACTTTCTGCCAGGCAGCAGCATTGACTGGTGATTCCATAGATTCTTGGACAAGAAAGAATAACATTGCCACAGTTCTGTGGCAGCCATCTTGATTGTATATTCAAACACATTGTCATCAGCCAAAAATTCATCGCAGATTTGTTTTGCAAGAGTAATCAACCCTCGAGCTTCTGCAGCTTTGGCTCGAAGTTTTGGACTTGAACTGGCTTTCTTTCTGATCATGAGGACTGTCAAAGTAGGAAGCCCGTTTTCCACACCTTCAGTTGTAGTAGCTTTGAATTCTGTGGAACAAGCTTTTCACCCTTTCTTTGACATTGTTGCCAGGCAAGTGATTTCCAGAGGCAATTAAATGGTGAAAAACATTGCCCATAAAATCTGCTGCCACGCCCAAGTCCACAATGTGAAGCCAGTCCAAAAGAAATTGTTTGCTTGTCAGTCCTGGTGTTTGAAACAATTCATTGATGTCAATGCCAGAATTGGAAATGGATTGCAACAAAGTGAAATGGTCCAAAGGATCAAATGCCTTGCAGCTTTCAAAGTTTCGAATTTCAATTGGTTTGCACAAGCACAAATGGCAGCATCCTTGTTTGTCTCGCCATCCAGGAAATTGGAAAACTTCTTTTCTCATAGCCCAATCACCTCTCACTTCAAGTAAAAAAGCAGTGAAAGGCAATGCCTTGCCATTGAATGTGCTTCGTTTTTTGTCGCCTGGGTGCCAAAAGCTGCCATCATGCCTTGCTGAAGGCCAAGTGCAATTGGCAGTGTGAATAAAAGACCAAGACAAAATTCCTAACATCTTCGACAAAGTTACTCCCTTGATGCACCAGTGCTTTGGAATACAGCACAAAGGGATTCGCAAAGTACCATTAGGTGGAAGTAAGCCAGGAAAATTCAATGAGATGCATTCCAAAGTTTGACTTCTGTCATAATTGTAAGGTGTGCCATCGATCCAAAGGCCAAGTCCTATGGCTTCTCGAACTTGGAACTGCATTTGCATGTTCGCCAAATGTTTTTTGCTGAGTTCACACATGCCACCAGTCTGCAGCAAGTCTTTCTTCTCAGAGCGCTTCGAGAAGACAAAATGAATCTCATGTGGCAAAAGAAAAGGTATCTTCTTCATCTCTTCTGCTTGTGTTTCAGGATTGTAGCAAGGGATCAATGCAATGTATTCATTGAACCACAGGCAGTTCTTCAACATTTTTCCTTTCATATCCCTTGCCAAATTCTTTTCCCAATTGGCTTGCTTCTCACCACTGCCAGATTTCTCTGCACCTTTGACCAAATCTTTCACACCAGCGGCTCCAGCTATTTGTGCATCTTTCATGAGCTCACTGGCTCTTCTAGCAGAGACAGTCTTGGTCAAAAACAAATTGGACACATTGTGTCGAAACCTCTTCTGGTCAGGTTCCCTAAGGGTAGACAAATCTACCTTTCTCTTGTGAAACATGGCTTGAGCTGGAAAAACATGTCAACATAAAAGTTCATAAGATCTCAGAACTTTGTCTTGTCAGGGACAGTGACGCCACAGCAATCATGCCCCAAACAAAGGGATATTCATCCCATATCATCAAAATGCGAAAAAGAGCCAACAGTCGGGATGAAGGCTGATTCATGTTCTGTAGCGATAGCGCTATCAGCTACGGAAAGAGAATTGGTTGTGGTTGATGAAATCGGAGGAGCTGGTATCGGAGTGATTCGGGTCTTTTGCCGCAATCGGAATCTGACAACTGGAGTGCTGGAGTTCATAAGATCTCAGAAGACAAGAAGTTACACATTGTATTTAGTTAATGCTAAATTTGGCCAATGCTTTGAAACAGGGAAACAGTAAAGGAGATCTTACACCTCCTTGAGTCTTGTACACCAGCTTAGAAGCAGGCTCTTTTTCCAGCGACAGTTACCAGCTGCGCATCTTCCAAGCAGATCCCTGTGATATTTTAATCTGCATTTCCACATTCCAAAACTGACAACTGCACCAAATGCGCTTTCCAAAATCTAAGGGCCAAACAGCTCCTACAGCAATGCCTGGTGAGTTTTCACCTTGGCTTTTGCTTCTTGCAGCTTCTCTTGGCTGGAAGCAAGCCATGCTTTGGCAGCAGGCAATGATTTCGAAAGGCTTTCAGGAGAAGTGTCCTCAGGAGCAAGATCTTCACTGGCTGCGACATAGGATCGAAGGTTGGCAATGGCTTTCAACTGCTCTTGACACCAAGTCTGAAGACCTTTGCCTTTGGCATGGAAGCTTGGGTCACCTTTGATTTCCAAACGACATGCCAGGTCCTGGGCCTTGGCAAGCTCCTTCTCCCAGGCATTCTTGCAGGAATTCAGACTGTTGCACACATTCTGAAACTCCTTCCAAGGCTTACTGACCCCCTTGTCATCCAAAGCCTGGCCTGAGATCTGCTTGTCCATTGGGTCCACAGGGTTCTTCTCAATGGTGGCCAGTGGCTGCTTCCTCCATGGAGGCAGTTCCTTTGGAGGTTCCATTGAACCTTTCACTGAAAACTGAAAAGTGTAATGATGAAGTAAGTTGTGATGTCTATGAATCTCCAGTTCCAAATCCGATGGTTTCTATTTTGGATCCAAAGTGATTTTTATTGGAGGTTAAAATTGGTTAAAATTAAAATTGCCAATTTTAATTTTAACCTATCCTGCCTTTAAAAGTAATACATAAACTGGTTAAAATTAAAATTGGCAATTTTAATTTTAACCAATTTTAACCTCCTTATTTTTCCAATTTGAAACCTTTACAGTCATCATGCATGACCTGAGTGAATTGTATCCAGAGTTGCCAAGAGCCACTCAAACAAAGGAAATGGATGGGCATCAGCTTCGGCCAAGGAGATCTTGCACCTCCTTTTTGATTCCAGTATTGGACACTAGTGCAATGATTGTGATACCTCAGGTTCAGATCATCAGCTCTCACCATCATTCCAAAGCTGATCATGTGCATCCATCAAGGCTTCAAAAATGATTCTACAGGTCCATCACAACTACATTGATCAATATGACTCGACAGCTTCAGCCATGCAGAAATGCTCATATCACAGATATCATGTTTTACTTAAATTTAAATTTAGTTTATCAAGGAGATCTGGCACCTCCTTAAAGAGTCGCTTGCGCCCATAATCTCCAATCATTTTTCCAGGGAAGCTCAATTGACTCAATCTATATTTGAATCCTCATCCTCTTTTGATTTTTCGGCTTGCTCTCCAGCATCAATAGGTGATGTAGGAGAATATGGGGTTACAGCAGGACCTGATCAGGAGGCATGATGATGAACATATTGCACAGTGCATGGTTGACATGAGATGCTTTCAAATCCACAGTCACAGAAAACTCCAGCCTGTGTAGATCATTCCTTCATCCAGGAAATGTTCTCAAGTAGCTTGTAGAAGGCGAGGTGGCAGGCGCTGGGGTACTTGGAGGGGGCATTGGAAGGGGCATTGGAGAAGCACCTGGAGGGTCATGAGAACTTGGAGGGGCACCTGGAATAGGTGCTGGAGGAGGTGTATTTGGAGGTGGTAAAGGTTGCGATTGGATCACCTGGTTTTGTAGCCTGATCAGCTCCAAAACACGGTCAATCTCCTCATCCCCAGGCCTCCTGCGAGAGGAACTTGATTGTCCAGCTCCCATAGCAACAGCAAGAAAAAATATCGAGCACTGAAACAGGAGCTAGAAAGCCAAAGCAGCTTCAGTTGCAAAATCCATTCTCAACACTGCAATTGCCATGCCAAACAATTTCAGCATTCCAAATTCCAGACAAAACTTCTCAAATCCAGAATTCCAACCCAACATTAAACATTAAAGCCACATCCTATGAAAGTCTATAAGCCATTTTTGAAATCCACCCAGGCAGTAAACTCTCAAGTTCCAAATGTCAGGAGATCTTGCACCTCCTTAAGACAGAAAAGTGGAAAGACTATTTCCTATTTTCCTATTGAGAACTCTCAGGAGATTTTACACCTCCTTGAAACATGCAACAGAAATCAGCAGCCATTTTTTTTGCAATTTCATCCAATCTAATCCACATCCTGTCCAACCTTCCACTTTCGAATTTCCTCATTCAAAAATTCAATCACAGATTGTTCAGTAGCACCATTGTGCAAATCAGCAATGCATTTCTGGGCCAAATCCAAGCCAACTTCTCTTGAAATTTTGTTCAAAGTGAAAGATTTGATTTGTTTCTTGTCTCCAAAATTTCGTCTGACACCTAAAGCACCATACTTTCGACTGCCTTTGGCAGGATAATCTTCCAAGCGATATTCAGGAGATGCCAAGTCAACAGCAGCAGGTTCAGGATCAGCCACTGCAACAGCCGGCCGAGCTTCAACATCCTCTTCTTCAGAAGTGCCAAGTACTGCTTCACATGCAGCACGCTTTTTCAAGATTGCAGCAGGCCTTTTCAAGACTGCAGCAGGCCTTTTCAAGACTGCAGCAGGGCTTTTCAAGACTGCAGCAGGCTTTTTCCCACCTGCAGATTGCCTATAGATCTTCAAAGATTCATTGGGAATTTCAGATTCAAATTTGTTTTCACCAAAAGCAGCAATGGCGAAGCCATTTGGTCCTTCACTCATAGTAGCTTTCTCCACCTTGCTATCCACAAAGCGACATACCACCATGGCAGTAGAATCGATCCAGGTTCCAACACTCACAGGCTTCTTAGGACTCGCTTGGCTCTCTTCACTCGACACTTCTATCAATTGATGCTCTTGGCTATCCAATGTTTCTGAGCTGTGGCCTGGAGGAAATTTTTGCAAAAGTGGTTCATTCACAGGCAACTGTGGGATGGAGCTCGCATTGGAACTTTGTCTCATGAGCCTTCGCTTGGCAATGGCTTTCTGAACAAACTTGCCTTTCTGCCGGTTCCCATGGAATTCTGAGCACTCCAGATAGATCTTCACAAGCTTACCCATCCAAGGCTCATATTTCTTACTTGAAATTGACCATTTTGCTTTTGTTCTGATGTGTTGCACACATTCGACAATTGCAGAAGACCACTTCTTCGCTTCGTCACTCAAAGTGCGAGGGTTGACTTTCAAGGCAGCTTCCTTCAAGCAGTCTTTGGATGGTCGAATTGTTTTCTGGAACATCAAGCCCAGAAATTTTCGATAATGCTTGCAAACTTGATCAATTTCAACATCCAAGTACTCCTTGGGATCCAAACAAGCCACCTCTGCTTTCAAACATGTGCAAAGGTCTTGAACAGAAGCAGTGTTCTTAGCTCTATTCATCTTGAGAAATCAACTGCAGATGCGATGCAGAAACAGTACATGCAGGAAATCAAAACACCAAAAGGAGATCTTGCATCTCCTTGAAGCAACCTCCAAAGGTTGGCCTTGATGCAATGATGATGTCAAAGATGTATCTAAAAACAGTGAAAAAAATCCTCCTTAAAAAAAGATTAAGGAGGAATTTTCAAAAAAAAAACACCTTAATTAAGGAGAATTCCTCCTTAATTAAGGTGGAATTCCTTAATTAAGGAAAAAATCCTCCTTAATTAAGGGAATTCCTCCTTAATTAAGGTGGAATTCCTTTAAAAAAAACTCCTTAAATTAAATAAGGAGGAATGGAAGTTCTGGGCAGGCAGGCGCGGCTGCAGAAGCCTATGCCCGCCACAAAGAACTTCATCTTCAGACGTCTGCAGCTTGTGAGGCTCAGGGGGTGAAATTCGTTCCAATGGTTGCTGAGTGTAGCGGCGCTTGGGATGCCGGGGCCGTGAAGATTTTGCACCATGTGGCACGTGCGGTTGCCACCCGCACTGGCGAAGATTCGGCCTCATGCACCAGCCTCTTGCTCCAACAGCTCGGTGTCACCATTCGGTCGTACCGGGCTCGAGCGGCGTTGCGGCGCCGCGGTGCTGTGCTTTAAGCAGCCGGGCAGCACTGTTGTGCCGCAGTGCCGTTACTTCAAGCAACCACATGGTGCAGTGCTGTTGGTCCGAAGCTTGTCGCGCAGGGTTCCAATAGAATCGAGGCGATGTCAGCACGCACAGCTCAGAACCAACATCTGAACCTCTTTGGTCCCAGTGAGCTTTGCAGACTTGCAGGGAGGGCTGCTTAGTTTTTGACGGCTTACCAGCCATTTTCGCACCCGCTTTTTCCAATCCAATTAAAGGTGCTTGGCGTTTTCCACAAAGGGCTTCCCTTTTCTTGATGCACACCAGTACAGCCTGGGTGTCCTTTCGAAGCCCCCGTCAACACCACCTTCATGTCCACTCTGAGTAAACTCTCAGATATGCCAGACATGAAGCTGGATAGTTTTATGACTTATTTCCCGATATTTGATATGTCACTCACATATGATATCCATATCATGTGCAGATGGAAATTGAACTTGCATGGTTCCACATGGTTCCACATGGTTCCACCATTCCTAAAATCGAGAATGAAACATGTATTCATTTGTCATCAGTAAACTTCAGTAAACTGCCAACTTCATCAATATTGCAGGTCTGAGCCAGTTAAGACCTCACCCAGTTGGCCGCTTCCCTCGTTTTGTTGGTTGTGAGCCACTGAACCGCTGGACATTTGGACAGATCTTATGTCGCACTTGCTGTACAGCTCTTTCTTTGACAGCAGACCGGGTGCGCGAGTCAGAGGGTGTGTGCGAGTGTCAGAATTCTTGGCAATCTACGTGGAGAATGGGCATCAGAAAACTTTTTGTGTTTTTTAATCGGTGTTTTTTTTTGCGGTTTTTGAGTGGGTTTGAGGTCGAGTTTGGGTGCCAGTGCCAAGAAATCGCGTACCACGGAGGGCTTGAAAGCATCATTTTTTCCTGCGTCCCAACGTTTTACATCTGTGGAAGACAGCAGCTCAGCCAGTCCAAGGTGTGCCCTTTTTGTGAGAGTGCACCAGCTTTTTCGCTGAATGGGGACAACAACGTCCATGTGAATCTCAAGGCAGGGACCACCACATTGAGGGTGGAAAGGAATGAAAGTTCAAGTGCTGTAGATGAATTGCCTTTATTTCCTGATATATATATATATATTGCCTATATTTCCTGATATATTAGATGCCTTTCAGATGAAGTCACTTCGCAGAATTTTGAATGTTCCACCTACTTTCATTGACCGAACGCAAACTAATCAAGTAGTCCAAGAACAAGTTGAACAATATGGTGTTGATGCGACAAATTTTTCTCAGGTGTGGAAAAACCAGAAGCTCAAATTATTATTTCGCAGCACCTTTCCCCAGTCGCCAGTTCACCATGCTCAAATTATTTGGACATATTCTTCGTCAAACCACAAAGACCCACTTCGGCAAGTGCTCTTCTCATATAACAGTTTCGCACCAAGAAATATCCCACTCACTCAAAAGAAGAGGTAGGCCAAAATTAGATTGGCTTCAAGAGACTATTAAAGATGCCTATCACGCCTTGGGAAGGGTGGCCCCACCTTCTCCTACACACCAAGATGTTTTGCAATTGGTGGATGTTGCCGCCCTTCGGTGCGGACCTTTTTGATATATCTTTTTCATACGGTAGCCTTATATCCACCTGGCCATCGGCCAACAGCCTCCGGGCTTACCGAGTAAACACTAAGAAAATTGACACCCTCCCGTGTTCCAAATTTGATTTTAATCTTTTGGTTAAGCTGCGCACCTTCATTGGCGCTAGAGAAAAAAACATATATAATTGTTGAACAGGTTGAAACTGGTTCTAGTTGTGGTTGCGGGTTCCCCAGGGTGCTCTGCGGGTCCTCTACGATGGACGGAACGGCGGCGTGCGGGGCCAAGGGTGTGGGATTCCAAGGCACTACTGGGATGAGTATGGACAAGTGGGTTAAAAACGGTTATAGAAATGTTAAAAAAAATCACAATATAAGAGTGATATAGAACGATGATAGCAAAGCCTTTGCACACCGTTCACTAGCTTCAGGCTTCATCACAGTGACGGTTGAGGCAGATGCGTGCAATTTGATTTTCGTCGGTACCGTGGATCGGAATCGAAAGGTTGTCGTCAAGGCACAACATCGCCAGCGTTGGGTGCCGGGCAGATGGAGGTCACATAAAAAATCTGGCAGCATGTTCATGGAGATGGTGAAGTCACTAGGATCACTAGCCTCGCCTGGAGCTGTCATTCAATTACACTTGTGTGAATTCAACTCAAACCCGCTCCATGAAGACAGAAGACAAACGTGGGAGGAAAAAGTAGGAATCCATTGACGGTGGACCAATTCTCCCTGACTCAGCATACCATCCGCTGACTTTGGGCCCAAAATCTGGGTATAACACTGGTATAACGCGAGTCTTTTATTTATTTTTTGATTTTTATTTCGAGTATTTCATGACACGGCAACATCTGGCAATGCATTCCTTGCATCACCGGGCGCCGGCGTGCCGGACCGGCGCCCTGGTGCTGTGCTTAGCCGGTTTGTTGACGCTGAAAGAAGGCACGTCCAGGACTTGGGTGCCACTGGTGGCTCGCAGAGCTAGCGAGTGGGGTCGCGCAGCTACGGAAGAAGAGTTGACACAGCAAGTTCCAACACTCTACGTCTACGACCACTGCCCTTTCTGTGTGCGTGCCAGGATGATCTTTGGGCTGAAGAGGATGCCCTTCAAGCTGGACTTTTTGATGAATGATGATGTGGTCACACCCACGAAGATGACGGGGAAGAAGGTTCTACCCATTCTTAAAATGGACGGTGAGGCCATGGGTGAGAGCTTGGATATCGTTGCCAAGATTGATGCCATCGGCAAGCCCATCTTGGCCAAAGCGGCGGATCGGAAGGACATTGACCAGTGGTTGAAGGACAACAAGGACTTGATGAGGACTGTGTTGCTGGGAGTGTTTGAATAACAAACACAGCATTAACCTCAATTTCAAGAATTTGATCATGCTCCACGCCTTTCTTGCCCTTGTTCACCATCAATAGCTTTTTGCACTTCTACAGTAGCCAAGAGATTTGTATGCATGTGATGGACCACATTCAGGGTGAACCATGGTGACCCCGGCTTTGCGAGTTCATCAGGAAGCTCACAAGACCTCGAGACGCGTCCGCCTTGTATCCCGAGTTTGCCACCCGGGCGGCCCGAGCCACTTGGGTGATGAACCACCCGCTCTCAGGCGCCAGAGATGGGACTACATACCGTCACAATCCGTCACACAGTCCCCAAACGTCCCTAAGCTCCTCTGCCAATCCCAAGACCTCAAAGTACATCAAAGTACAAGACTACCTTTACTGCAGGTTCCCCTCAAAAGCAGGATTTGCTCCGGAGACGGTTCAAACACAGCTTTCCTGGGCCTGCTGAGCAGGTAGTTCCTTTGAGGAGGCTCTTGAGTCCTCTGAGGACCCGTGTTACGAGCTTTCCTGGCTGAGACCACCAGGGTGGGATGCGATTGGATGCGATTGGATGCGATGGTAAATTGATTCTTACAATGTCTTACACTTCTCATTCCATTGGTCTTGACAGCGGTATCCATGCTGTTCAGTCATGATGCGATTGTATTATATATTTATTATATTGTATTGTCAACGTCGCAGGTTGGTGAACTTTGAAAAAAATAAATGTTTCGAATCCGGGTTGGGTGATGGCTGGAAGGGGCTGGACGGCACCCGTCCATCATAATCTGCAGATCTGGGAGAGAATCAGAATACGTATACAGGTCCGAGACACACCTGAAAAATAAGGTGTGCCAGTCTTTGCTTTGCTTCTACGAATCTACAAATGCGGAGGTTACATGTAATATACATATTTTTTTTTTCCTTCAGGGTTCCCAGAGGCTTCCGCCGCGACCACGCATTCAATTCGGTCCTTAGCCGATAAAGGCACCACCTGCAAAGTCCGGACCCATTTCACTGCTATACACTTTACACTCCATTGATGAGCACCGGTCTACAAAATTGCAGGGGATCTGCACAGTTGCATCCACTGGAATGGCACTCAGTGTCTGCACAAAAGATGTGGCCATAGCGCCACATAGGGCAGGGGGGTACTCCTTCAGCACAAATGTGCGAAACTTCCCGTCATTTCCCTGACCAATGCTTGCCACTTTCGGCAAGTCATCCACTATACGCCAAGATCTAATCTGAAGTCCCAGTGAAGGAAGATTCAGCGAAAGCAGCATGGTCGGCTTAGCTGAAATTGCGCCCAGAAGGCCTTGTGCAAATTCCCATAGCTGAAAGCCCGGCAGCTGCAAGAGTAAGTTGATCAAAGGCGTGTTCCAAATGGATGCTGAAGTTTCTTTGGGGGGTCTAGCAGGGTGTTCCAGGGCACCGCATCCCCCAATGATGTAGAGGACACTGAGCATGGTAACACAAAAATGCATCAGCTGATTGCCTACCAGAATCTGTCGAATCTCTTTCAGTGCTAAACTGTCCAAACCCCAGGGCTGGGTGGCTGTGCGAATCACACGGGGGCCTCCACGTCCATGAGCATGAAGCTGATGCTCACGTGCGCGACTCCATGTTTCACACGGGGGACCTCCTAAGAAGGCTACAACCCATTTGTTCGTGGCTGCCGAGATCCAAAATTGTCTCACGCGCACATCGCTAATGTCACCCCAGCAGCTGTCCAAAACAATATCCACCGACAATGTATGGAGAACAATACCTGGATGAGCCTCAGCAACGGCATCGAGAAAACATTGGAAATCACCCTGCCTTCTGCGGCCTGAGAAGGCGTGTAAGATGTATCTATGCACACCAAATCCTTGCGGCTGGGGGTGCCCAGTGGCTTGCACTTCTGCATTGTCACATTGCCATTCCAAGTCTGCACATGAGACCTCTACATCTGTTTGTTGGGACTGCACCAGCCATGGCCACGTCTGTGAGTCCAACATGTTGTCCAGCAACGCGTCCAGATCTTGGCGGCTCATCTGAAACGCCTCCAGATCGATAGTCTGGACATGCTCACGGAATTTGGCAAGGGTGTGACAAAAACTGGTCCAAGAGAGAGTCTTCCTCTGTACCATTGTACGCAGAGCATTTTGTTTCTCGTGCGTGTCAATGTGGCTCATCAGGATCTCAGCACATTCCCCAAAAAGGTCCGTGTCAAAATCCTGAACTTCTCTCTGTCGTGGTTCTGGGAGGCTAGGTCCCTGGCTGATCAATGGTGGCACCAAACCATCATGTAGTTGCTCCAACACACGATTAGTGACTGATCCATGCCCTTCACATGGTTGCAGCATGGAGTACCTTCGCTGGAGACTCATGCGGCACGGATGAGAATGGCGGAGATGGTTATGCAACTTTCCTAAGGTGTGGTACTCTTTCATGCAGGCTTCACACCTGGTCTGGTCAAAGAGGTACCTAATGTTGGAGAGCAATCCATGGCGTCTGAACATGTGCGCCCCCTCCCCACCTTTGGAGCGGAATGACATGCGACACACAAAACAACCATAAACGCCCCTCTCTGGCAGGCCATGGACAGGAATCGGCTTGGCATCTGGTGGCAATGTCAAGTGTCCATGACTGCTCAAAAGCTCAATGACCATCTGATGTCCCTGCTTGACCACCCAAAGATTATGTCGCTGCAAGATGGCATGCTGCAGCGCACGTTTGATCAATCCCTTCCAATACGTGCGATGATACTGCCAGAGATACTGCCAAGCAGTGAGATCCTGGTGGGGCTCGGAGAGTCCAGAGCTGTTAGACAGCTGTCTCCACATCCATGCAAGATCATCCTGAACCAATGCACACCATTCTGAGTCCCTATTGAGGAGATCCCAGGTCACAACATGTGAGCACGCATGCAAGGTGCCAACGTATCGCAAACGAGTCTGGCGTAGGAGCTCAGTGGGTGACGGGACATGCAGTTTGACCAAAACTTCCTCATCAGTGCTGTGGTCATCATGTGGGCAACCTAACAATCTTCGGTACAACTTCATGATGGCCGCATGTAGAAATTCTTTGGCGCGCATATCTCTGAACACCCATGACTCGCAACCGTACAGCATTTTGCTGAGGATCAGCGTGTTGAAAAGCTGCGTCCTTTTCTGCAAAGGTATGCTTTGGTTGTGATACAAAATTCTCCTATGCGTGTTGAAGGCAGTATGTGCCAATGCTACACGGCGCCTCATTTCGACTCGATGATCTCCTTTGTAGTGCAGGATGCCTCCGAGGTGCTGATATTGTCCTACAACTGCAATGTGACAAACCTCTTGCTCGCAAATGATGGGCATGGTGCCAGAAGTTGTGGGGCCGAACACCTGCTTTTGGCACTTGCGAACACCACGACCTCTGAGCGAGAGGAGGAGCTCGGTTTTGCCTTTCTTCAAATTGGGAGTGAGGCCATACCCTTTCATGGTGTCCAAGAGCAAAGAAGTTGCTGTGCCCGCACGGCGCAGTAACCCATCTGGCGTCGGCGCCATGAGGCATATGCAAACATCGTCCATCCAGACAGGGCCTAAGTAAGGCACCTGCCCTGCTGGGCTGTCTTGTGTACCAAAGGGATCAAATGTGGGAGTTGCTGCAACACGCTGCTGAAGTCCTACTTCATCGAGTTTGCGTTGAAAACTTTTGAGGACTCGAGAGAACAGATAACTGAAAACTACATCCGCAAAGCAGTCGCCTGGCCGAGAGCCTACAGATGTATGACAGCAATCCTCTTGACCTTGAATCTGGAAATACGTGTCTGTATGCAATGCTCTCAACACCTGCTTGAGATGATGTGGGAGGCATGCTTGATCCACTGCGCTTGGTTGCCTCAGATGTTCATGCAGCTCATGCAATGTGTCTGAGGTCATGCCCAGTTTGTGGACTATTTGAGCAATTTGTTCATCGGAGTATTGTCCACCTACAGCCAGCGGTCGGAGAACACGATAGAACGCTTCCGTGAGGTCCACCATGATAAGTCCAACGGAGTGTCCAAGCTGTTGGCCATGGCGCAAAAAAGCGCGTGCTTCATGCAGACCTAACGTGACTGGGACTTTTTTCCTACCTCCTAGCTGCTGTGCGCACAAATACTGTTCATACATCGTGGATTGGTGCTGACGAATCGTTCTATGGAGAACTTTTCCCATGTGGGAGCTAATGAGCAGTGAGCGGTACGAGGTAGGGTCTGTGGCAGGACCTTTACCTTTATATGCTGGCACCAGAGTACCGCCTTTGTGATGCAGAGACTCCTGGCCGTGGATGATCATCTTCATAAGGGCAGTGAAGTATTGTCTGGCCAGAAGTGCCGGACATGCCTTACATAGTTCAGGAGGAACTCCATCAGGCCCAAGTGCCTTGCCTTTTTTGACACGACGGAAGGACATCTCCAAGTCGGTTAGACTAGGAAGGTCTGCGGGGCCAAGGTCAATCTCATGCTGCTGAAATGTTTCCAGTGAAGCCTGCCATTTGGCAGTGAGATCTTCCCATGACATTCGGACTCCTCCTTCCATTTGGCCAAAGAAATCAATCCATGTATCCCGAAGCTGTTCCGGCTGAACACAAGTATGTCCATTCGGGTTGGTCAGCATGGGGAGGGTCGGTTTCTTAGGGCATTTCAGGTTCGTAGGCCCAATGTGTTTTTTTCACTGTACGCAGAACATCATTTGCAACAACATCATTGGGTAGGGCTTCAACGTCAGCCTGGATGGCTTGCAGTCTCGCACCCCTCAGAGCCTTTTTTAACTGTGTGGCCAATACATGCAGTTTCACTCCTTGATGGAGCTTCCAACATGAAAGCGCAGCAATGTACGGATGGTAAACTTGCCCATACGAGTTCACATCTTGAAAAGGCTTGTGGGACTGAGCTCTCCAGCCAATCCAGGCCGCACGCAAAAGTTCCTGACGGAATCTCTGATCAATGCTTTTGGCTATCCTGCGGCATTGAATTTTGTTGCTTCTGAGGTCCCAAATGCCTGAGGTGATGAAGCTCTTTTTGGCCTGATTGGGTCGTTTGCGGCAGTGCTGAGCCAGGCAATGCATCATATGTTGATTGTGGCTTTCAATATGTGCGTGAATGTCTTGGTCCCAGGCTGGAACCGCAAATTGTGCCAGTTTTGCCTGGATGCTACCATCAATGGATTCTCTTTGCACGGATGCCAACACAGGACGGCGGCTTGGAAGTTGGACAGGTTGCTGCCATTCCAGTTCCACAGCTGTAGCACAATGGTCGAGGTGTCCATTCCCTAAATCCAACTCCTCCACAACTCTAGAGAACTTGCAATCTCCACATCTGGCAACAGGAACACATACATGATCAATACAATGCTGCGAGTTACCATCTGGGGTGGTCCATGTCTCTTGTGGTCCAGAATGACAAGAAAAAGTGGCGGGCAAAGCCAACTGCCAAGTTTCCAGAAATTCACGGAAAAACTTAGTGGATTTGGACACTTTGGTCTGATGAGGTCCTACGTGCAAGCCGTCTGTATGTCCGGGTTCTGCATTTGCATCCAATAAAACATAGACTTCATCGTCACGGACGAACGTCTGCAACTGTGCATTCAGGGATTCCCACCATGTTTGGCGCTCTTGTTCAGGTGTGCCACTCTGTGGCGCATGTGCCACAACAACCCAGGCTCGCCACATGGGGTGGGAAATGTTTGTGAGAACCATTCGAGGATCTTTATATGCTACCACAACATTCTGCTTTTGCAAAAAATGGGCGGTTTTGCCGGTGTAAGCAAATGGCTGTGCTGTGTTGATCCATAGTTCAACTCCATGATGGCCTCTGTCGGCCCCACCTCCAAGCCTCAGCACTTCATCAACATGTGAGCAGACTTCGCCAGTGCGTGATTCTTGAATACCCAGAAACAGCAAATGGAGGGCCTTCATTTGTTCCCTGATGTATTGGAGCTTGCCTCTGTGTCCATCAGGCCCGGCATGGAGCGAATTGACATTGGCAGTGGCTAAACTGATACAGAAGTGTGCCTGTTTAGTGTGGTATCTGACTGGCTGTGGTGTCTGCACAGCTTGCGGGACCTTTGGCGGTCGGACATCGAATGCATTGCCTTGAAAGGTCGGCAGACCCACGTCAGGTGCAAACTGCGTCCAGAAATGACGAAACGCTTGACTCCACACTCTCATGTCCAGGTCTTGGCGTGGGTGATAAAAGCTTTTGGTTCGCTCCTGTTTTGCCAAGATATCGGCAAGATCGTTCCATGGATCCTGACTGTGTCCTCGGACATGTGTGACTGCCAAACCTTGTTGAAGACCACCTTCCAAGCACTGATACACCGCACGGAGGTTGTAAAAGGATGTGTCAGCCACATTGGCACTGTCAAATCCACTGGCTTGTCTTCCTGCGGTACTGGAATCTGTGCAGAAATGAGTTGGGATGTTACAATTCTGTGCCAAGCGCCACGTTCCACTCCAGAACATGGCTTCTCTTTCTGCAGTTTCTGACCCCACCTTTTGTGAGCCAATGTAATGAGCAGCTTCTGGGTTATACAGCACTGGTTGTGCCGTCCAGCCAATGAGGTTAATTTTGGATGTGGAGTCATCGACGTATTGTTCACCTAAGACAAGAAATGCCCAAGTGTCTCCATTACCCTCTTCTTCGACTCGGGCCGGTGGTCTACGGCGATGGTCCGGCTGTGAGCTGCCATCGGTGTAAATCACAATACGATCAATTCTTTCCAAAGGCTGACATTGTTTCAAGGCTTCTTGCACATGGTCGGGCAAATCGAGGCCATGAAAGTTTCTGCACAGCATCTTATTCGCTGAATGGAAAAACTGTTCAATTTGGCTCTGGTCAACACCAATGGTCCATGAAC
The DNA here is from genome assembly GCA_947184155.2 of Cladocopium goreaui. Taxonomy (NCBI): domain Eukaryota; class Dinophyceae; order Suessiales; family Symbiodiniaceae; genus Cladocopium; species Cladocopium goreaui. The sequence continues at coordinate 227,435 of CAMXCT020000211.1, read as the reverse complement.
AATCTGGCACCGCTGTTGTGCACTGGCTCGGATGATACATGGGCATATGATGCTGAATACATGGCAACCTGGCCGGCCACGGCGTGGCCATTCGTGCTTGGTGAGCTGACTGAGATGGCTGCTGATCTTTGAAACGGATGATGTGAACATTCCCCTGTGTGGCCTGGCTGACCTGGAGGATCACCGCTCTTGAATGGCCTTGTGCATAAAGCCATCGCATGTGTTGCACTTCAGTGCGCGATTCAATGGAAACATCATGAAATGTGTAGTGGAAGGGCGGATCATCCTCATCCAAATACACAAAATGAAACTCGCCCCACCAGGAATCCAAGGACAGCATAACATTGATCTCAGGCAGCCATTGCCAATTCGGCAGATAGAGGAGGTCACACCATGTGGCTAGTTCTCTGCGGACGTCTCCTTCTACTGCGTCCAGCTCAACTTCAAGGTACTGCGGAACACTGCTATATGGGGCTGCCAGGAGTCTGATGACTTTCATCTGCCCAACTAAGCTGGCTGGACATGGCTTGGGTTCGTTACTGGGCTTCAACTCAACGACATCCTCCAATTTTGCTCCTGCCTGCGCCAGGAAGTCCATGAGGCATTCAGGCTCTTCCGGCCATAGCAGTGGATGCAGATGCAAGGTGCGGGCACTTGTATCTGAGCAAGGCTTTTTCTTGGCAAACATTTGCATGAAACCCACCTGGTCCTCATCTGCTCGTTGGACTGGCAAGCGCATCACTTGTCGGTCAATTCGCAATGTGATCTCATGACCAGATCTGCCCGGCCATAGTCGGCCAGCTTGAAGTGAATGTCCATCGATCCATCCACGACACGGAACTTGTGGATCCAGTTGTCCAGCAATCAATCTGTATCCACTTTGTTGTGCAACCTGTTCCAAGCTGACATGTTCAGATGTGGTGATTGCCAAGCGCATCATGTGGTGTTCTCTGGCACTGATGAAACTGTCAAAAACTGTGACCAAACTGGTGATCCAATCCTCCCTTGGCTCTTGAATGAGTATGATGTGTCCAGCCACTCCTTCTTCAAGCTGTGGCGGTTGGGATACCACAACATGTCTTTCTTGCCTAAGATTTGGATCAAGCACATCACGCCATGTTTCTTGTAGGGTGCGTTCCCAGTTTACAAAGTCAGACATCAAGAGCACTCGACGTCCTACCAAACAACGCGGCAATTCTTGTCGATGATCAACGAACCAAGTGATAAACCATGCACTTTCCATTTCTGTGTCCCATGCAAATGCCACCCTGAGCCATTGGTCATGAAGATCCTGTAGAAATTCTGATGCATCAGCTGGCAAGCCAAGTCCAGGCTGGAATGGCAGTGCGTGTGGATTGAACTGGAAAGGGGCTCCCTCCCCCGGTCGGGGTGGTAGGTTTGTCGCATGCTCAGTGATGTGCTCGGTGGTTCCAGCGTCAACATCAGCGGCATATATTTTGACTTGTATTCCCAGTCCAGACCAGGTACGAAACTGCTGCTCAGCATTCCGGAGTGATGGATGGCTCCAGTCAATGCGATTATAAACAAAGGATTGTAACAGTGGCACTATCTGTACAATATCCTCCGACGTGCACGTGCGTGGGACTTTGGCAGCTGTTCGTACGATAACACTAGGTGCAGTTTCATCGACAAATTCCATGGAGACTAGGACAGATGATTGATCAATTTGACTTTGAGTGATTATGATATGAGCTAAATGTTCTTCAATGCTGGCTCTTCTCATGACTGGCTGCACCAGGTCCAGAAAAACATGTGCGTCAGGATCAAGGCGATGTCCCCACGGATGGAGAAGATCTTCACGCCAGTTTTCAATGTCATCTCCCAGGACCACTATCTTGGGTTCACGACAAATGTGCTGTCTTTGGTGATCCAAGAACCAGGTATAAACTGAGAACATGAACTCTGCTTGGTCACTCTGTTCACAACTGTCAGCAAAGTGGTGAACAATGCGTTGTAAATCAATTGTCCAGTCTTGGGGTATGGATTCATTACTAGAACTTGTGATATTGCGATCATGATCCTGATCTCCCGATGTGCTGCCCAACGGTCTTTGCATCAAGACTATGTCATCAAAATAGCCTGGTGTTCGAGGTCGGATGGGCAGCTGGCTCGACGGTGGATCGACATGCAAACTGATGCTAAAGCCTGAACTGACCTCTGTAGCGGGCACTATGTGCACAGGTTCCCCGAAATGAAAGGCTCTACATCTGCGACCTTCACAAATGTGTCCTATCTCCATCAAATCGATCAGATCCTGCTGGGTCAAGAATCTAGGCGTGGCATACGCATGTTGCATGATGGCATCATTTGAAGCACCAGCAAAGAGGGCAGTGAGAATTCCTGCTGCTCCCCCTCTGGGTCTATTTTGTTCCAGTAAGACATGGCACGCATATCCCCAATGCCTGAATTGTGGGGGTCTGGGTTTGATCACATAAATGGAAAAGAATGTGCTGCGATCCATCAAATCTCTCCATTCATGCCTAAAATCATCAATCCAAACAACTGCCTGTGGTTCCAATCTCATGGGTCTGGGTCTGCGACAAATGCGATGCCTGTCGTGATCAATGTACCAAGTTTGGACGTACAGATACGCATCTCCGTCAATGGTTTCAGCCACTGCCTGCTCAGAGAAGATTTGTCCCAAGTCCAATAACCATGACTCCGTGCCATCATGAGCAGGGCGCGGTCTCCTGACTCTAACATGTGGTGGCAACATCATGGGAATGTCTATTTCATGGTCTAAATCAGCTCCTTTACAAGTGGCATGAGGCGGCTGCGATTGGGATGGATTGCATGATGGCCCAGACTGTCCTTCATTAAGGATACGTTCAGCAATCCTTCCAGCATTTTCAACGTCGAAAAGCTCTTGAGTCTCATGAAACACACGGAGTGCATGACTGACTTCCCATGAATTCGAAAGTGGAGGTGGTATCACTATTCGAAAGTACATGCCATGTGCAATTCGGCGCGGACCTAGGTCATGCAAATGCCAAAGGATGCGATTGCAAAAAACCAAACAGTCTTGAGGGTGCCAATCACAATATGCAGCTGTTCTGGTGATGTGAAGCAAATGTCTTCTGACCAATGTGGGGACCACTCGGTGTACTTGACGTGACACCACAGGGGCTCGGGGAGCTCCCACACTGTGTTGTCTTGTATGCATTTCAACATCAATCAGGACTAGCTTTTCTGTCGATCCTGGTGGAATGTCAGTCACATGCTGGACAATGATTGAGTCTTCATTGGGTGCTACATCATCAGGTGCTGCTTGCAGGTGATGGCAATGAGTGAGGTGGTCAAATGGTTCCCCGACCAAAATCGCCACATCATGCAAAACATGCTCAAGTGTATCCCATCTTGGACGTCCAAAAATCTGCATATGCCCCAATCTGTGTATGTGAACTCCTTGACGGGCATTGGGTGAGCTAGCAAGACTAGGGGATGGTACCAAGGAACCATCCTCATCGTCCTGTGCTTCTGGCGCATCATTCTGGTCTTGTTGTGGGAGATCTGGGTCTCCATTATCTGCATGATCTGGTGCTGAATCGGATACCTGTCGGTCATGGGAGGAGTTGGCCATGCTGACATTTTGATCTGACCCACGGGTGTGCACAGCAACCGTGAAAGAATCTCCATCTTGCATGTCATGTACTGGCGCCATGGTGTAAGGCAATCTCACTGGGCCATGTCGGATTATGCATTGATGGACATTACACTCATGTGTGGACTCAGCACTCTGTACAATTTGATAGCCACTAACAGCTTCTGGTAAGGACACTGCCACCGCATGATGCGCGCGTTGGGCCCTGTCATCACGCTGTAAAATGGTAACCAAACCTCCTCTTCTCGGTGCTGTCAACCCTTGTGTAAGGATGATATCAAACATAAAACCTTCAGGCGGCAGTGCTGTTCGTGGTGGATCTGGATGGACAATGTCGAAAATGACCTGCTCATCAGGTGAAATACGATCCCTCCAGGCACTAGTAATGTCATTGAACCAGTGTCGCCAGTGACCATTGATCTCAATCACCCTATATTGGAAGCATTGCGGAACATGATAATGGTGCACATACCATGAACGCAGGAAAACACTCTCATGAATCCTTGGGCCTTCCACAACACCTTCTGACAGCATCGCATCAAACAGATACTGAACAGACTCAGGAGCCTCGTGAAGGAAATGATTGGCATCTTCTGTGTCTTCTAGATCCCTTTCTCCAGTGTTTGTGTGTTGTGTGGGCCATCGCGAGGGAACATTGTAAAATTCATCTGTTGTGCGATATTGGAATGATGGCGAACTGGAATGAGCATCACGACACTTCCGTCCAGACCATGGTTTGTCTCCCCAGGTAAAGAGTGTGTCATGCTGCATGGTTGTGCTGCCCATAGCTAATTCATCATCTAAACCAATGTGGATCTGTACTTGCTCCAGGAATTGAACACGCTTTTGACGGAAAGCAGGGTCATCTGTCATGCGGACACAGCTCTTCAACGTCTGTCTGCCTGCGACGCTCATTAAACCTGGATCATCATGGGTCTTCGATCTATGGAGCATCACCTGGGAAACCTGGGTTGCTACAACATGAGATCTTTGGCATGATTGGGAAGTCGGTGATGCTTGGCATGATTCCTTTCCTATGGAAGCAGGATCAGAACGCAAGTCATCATTGCCATAGTAGATTCTGTTGAGATATTCCACTTGCTCATGAAAACTTTCACACAAAACATTCCATCGCAAACCACATGCAGAACGAATTGCAGCAAAGACATGGCTATCGGAAGAAATCTCATTGATGTATTGATACCAACTGGGATTGATGTCATGGAGAAATGGATGCGGCTCCCAAGGGCATGCTGCACATGTGCCTGGCTTGCACACGTAGGCACCAGCTCCAGGGACACCATAATTGGCGCCATGCAAGCTATTGCAATGAACTAGCAGTGCACCGCCTTCATTCACGACTGTGGCACTTCGCCTCCATGCGAGGCCAAGGAGCCACCACCACCTGCGAAAGGTTCCATGGATCGAGGGCGCTTTTGCCGGGCTTGATCTTTCGGTGCGTTCTCGTCCATCTCTTCTGAGGCACCTTGAGAGGTCGATGGCACTGTCAAGTCCACGCCCAGGGAGGCTGCACAACTTCTGAGAGTATTCTGTAATTGCTGCTGCACAGATTCCTCTTCGTTGTCTGCCTCTCCAGTCAAATCTTCTGTCTCCGCAGTGATGGCTGCTATTGGCGGCATTGCAGCCAGAGTGGCTGGTGTAGCTTTTGCAGAGAGAGTTTGGATCGCGCTTCGGGCGCTCTCTATGTCTGCTCTTGCTTTTGTTGCTACTTCTTGAAAGGAAGATTGCTGCTGGCGGTACTCGTGCAGCTGTCCTTCCCACGTCTTTGCTGCTTTTGCCACATGCTTCGTCCACCTGGCCCTGTGCACTCGCTTTGCTTCCAGTGTTTCGGTAAGCGTTTTCTGCGCTTTGCCAAGGGCCTTGGTAGCCGAATGTAAATTTTTTGTTGTGGCCTTCGTGAACTCTTTCTCCAACCGCTCGATCTCTGCCTCCAACTTGACAATAAGATCTTTGGTCTCTGATGGCATCAATGCTTGATCTGTGTAGGCCGCACGTAGAGCACCTAACACTTCTCTCCTTTGGGCAATTGTCTCTGTCACCTGTGCTGCAGAGATTGGCGCCACTGTTGGCATTGGGGCATTGGTGCTGCTCTCCAATGGTGGCCAAGGTGGCATTTCTGGAGCTAGGGCTGCAAAGGGCGAAGGGTTCGGATTGGATCCCGTCGTTTCTTTGCCAGCACCTTTTCCTGATTTTCCTTTTCCCTTCCCTTTGTTCTTGCTCTTGCGACCTTTGGTCTGATGCGGTTCTGATCTGTTGCTTCTGCTGCTTGCTTGTGAGTGGGATCTCGCCTGAGATCTGTCTTTCGTCCACTGCCAAGCTTCTTGCGGATCTCCCCAATTGTCGTCCCAATCCTGAGACCATTCGTCCCAATCTTGCCAGCGCGTTGCATCGCCCTGATGGCTTGCAGACTGCTTTGGTTGGGTATTGTGACGAGTTCCACTCGTCCAGTGTGCATTGCATACTGCACACTTCATAGCTGTCTTTTTGTTGATCCGTTGGCAACGACCGCATCGCCATGGCCAGAGCTCGTGTTGTTCGATTTGTAAATCCATCTTCTTGATGAAATGTCGATCTTTGGAATGGTGTGCTGCTAAAATTCTCTTCAATCTGATGAGGGCCGAGGCTGACAAGGTCAATACACCTGTACGATGCAAGAACCAAGCTCTCCGGGCCCCTTGTCTCAAGCGTCGAGCTCGACGCCTCTGCGTTCCAGTGAGGAGCGGAATCTCGAAGAAGATCAAATCCCACAATCAAAATCAGGAACAAGAGCAAGAAAGAGCACATAAATTGTTAAAATTGTAAACCAAAGCCAAAATAACAGTACCAGGGTTGTGCCAGTTCAGTACTGTATCAGGTAAGGTATGTCAGCGGATTCCACAGGGTGCCAGGGCAAAAAACCAGTTCAGCACGTAGTGAAAAACCCCAAAAGTAAATTAATATCCCAAATTTCCACTGTCCGGTTGTCGGCCACCGCAGAGCCAGTGTAGAGCACCCTCAATCGGTTGTCGGCCACCGCAGAGCCAGGAAATAAGAAATGTGTATGTTGTGCCAGAGTGAAAAGACAGGTAAAAATGGAAGTCCCAACAGATACAGAGCCAAGGGAAATTCTACCTTGACCGTCCAATGAAATCCAAATGTCCACACCAGGCACGAGGTCTGAAACGACCCGCGGGCACACGGGCTGTCTTGCCCGCTTAGGCTATGGCGCCAAGAAAACCCCTGAAACGAAGCTGCGAGGGGAGTTTTGGGCCAATGCCTTTAATATACATATATATATATACACTTTATATATACACTATATTATATATAATATTATATAAGATACATATTGTAAATGTCGATTAAAAGGCACGCAATTTGACAATCAAAAACAGTCGGCTGTTAAATGTTTTCTGTTCGCAAATGCGAGTTCACTAGGGCGCCTCCGGGCGGGTCATTCCATGTCGTTCCAGTCTTGGGGAACCCACAGGTTGGGAACAGAGATGTCAATTGATGTCAATTGTTGAGGAGTACCTGAAGCAGATGAACGATGAGTTACCCAAACTCGCAGAGATGATCCATGGGGACACAGTCAACGAAGGTGCCTGCAATATGACTTGGTTGCTGGAAATGGCAACATTTACTTCACTTTTTATTTTGCCAAAAGTGAAGTGGTTGCATAAGTGAAACAAATGTGAAACACTGTTGATGCTTGTATGCTTGTTTTGTGCTTGTTTTATGCAGTTGTTGATCGTGCGTTTGAATCATGGGCCTTTAGCGCTGGAAATGTATTCTCTTTCAGTGAACAGCTCCACAGATACCATCATTCTCCAAAGGAGCGTAAACTGATTTCAAGTTATTGTGTTAATTTCAACTTATTGTGTTTCACAGATTTAGGTAAACTCCCTAATCCAGCTTTTTCGAGTAATTTTTGGACTATTTTTGTAGATTGCTTTATCCCTGGCATAGCCAATTTCAGGGACATCCAAATCGGCTGTGACTTACGGCGCATGACCCTTTGAAGTCACCAATTCCTCACGCAAATTATGTAGATTCAACCTCGACTCCCTGACAACAGCCAGGTGGCGTGTCCTACGATGATATTACCCTATGGCCCACTCTGCGACGACTCACCATCGTCAAGGGGATTAAGTGGCCTGAGAAGCTTCGAAGCTACTTGTTGTACATGGAAGATGTTTGTGATGTGCCCATACTTGAAGGCATGGCAATTTAGTCACTGTTAGTTCTAGGCTAGTCGGCTAGTCCCACTTGTCACGGGCCAGAACTGGCCACTGTGCAGCCACTGGGTCCCTTCCTGGATCCGATCTCAAGTCACGTGTGACCCAACATGACCCAACCATATCAGTTTTCTTGCTGCAAAGTCCTTGCAGAAAAAATACGGCAGGGGAGTTGAAGGCATTGCCTTTTGGGCGTTCCCAAGAGTTTGGTCTCGGGTTGTCCGATGTTGTCCGTGCCTGATGGCCTATTTGAATCTATTTGATAGGAATGTGTTGGTGATACTATCCCCATCACTATCCCCATCAAGTGAGTCGATCATAGCTTTGCTCATGGATCTCATCGGCAGATTCATTGATTTGCTAAGTCACCCAGGAACAGAATTTCCTATCTATTCATACTGCCAAAGTAATTTTAAACGACCCGTATTTATTGTTGTTCACATGTTTCTGTTGCTCTGGGCTGGCTTCCCACTGCATTGAAACTGCCTGGGTTTTTGCATTTACGGATAGCCTTTCGAGCGACTGCATCACCTTGCTATCACCAAAATAAAGCCTGTCAGGTGAATCTCAGCGATGTTTCACTGGTGATTGGCAGAGAGGGGGTGCCGGGGTGCCTCTCAATGAACGACTGATATTCCAAAAAGTGGCGCTATGCTTCAGGCAGCCAAGTTGGATGGCGATGCTGAGGAGGTTGCCACGCTTAGACAGGCGACGGCATTTTCTTTGTGAATCGGATCTAAAGAGCGGCTTTCAACGGGCTGCAAACTATTGGGATTTGAACCCGATGAGCCGAGGGCACAAGCCAAACGGACAAGGGAATGTAACCAACCAAATTATCCAACACAATCCAACAATCTTTTCCTCGTTTCCAGGAAAGGATGAAATGGCCCCAACAAGCAATCATTGCCATCATTTGATGATTCATTCGGGATTGTCTTGACCCAAGCGTCATTGCCACCAGCACGTTGCAGTTCTTCCTCAGTTGTTGCGCGCTGGAGAGGAAATCCAGATCCAACGCCGATTAAGTCACCAGAACATTGTGTACGGGGCTCACGGGGCTGGACATTGGGAGGTAATTGTGGATTAAAATGCAAGTTGCAGATGTCACAGTGAGCCACAGATATTTTGCCTATGCGACTCATCGTGCTTCCATTTGTCGGCTGATCAGAGGGCTACCCTTTCTTGACCCATTCTCAGTCCACAGGCAATCTGCTTGATCCACTTGCTGATGTGGTAAGGCGCTTGCTTTATGCTGCTGAAACCCCTCGAGAGGTGCAGTGTGGGCGTGATTCCTTTTGTCGAATTCCGCCTTTTGTGCCTTTCCTGCAGGGTTCGACGAATTTGTAGCGTAGTACAGAAATTAGATAATACATGATGAATATTGATGAATATGATAACATGGGAAATACTGCAAGATGAAATAAACCGACTAAGTTTGAGTCTTTGATTTCGAGATGTCTGTGGGCATGGCAGTGCTACAAAGTCATCCCAAGATGGGTTCAAAGTCCGTGGACATTTGCAGCACGAACTGCACAAGGTACTCAAGATCGAGCATTTCGCTTCCGGCGGCGATCTGCATGCTGCTGGGTCCCAAGACACCATTCATTTGTCCATTTGTCTATCTGGAAGGTAAGGCTGGATGTGATGACTAAGAGGTTTAGATGCTCAGAAATTTCTTGAACGGAGTCACAAAAATCCTGTCTCATTCGTCGGACCGTAAACCCACCAAGGCCCTTGGTTGTAGGAGAATGATACCCGAGGTGCAGGTCCGGCATCCAAGTTGCAGAGGAAGCATCTTAACTTGTTTCTCCATATCCCAAAGTGTCGGGCTGCAGAATTGGACATGGCTCAAATTACAAACTTCGCAGGTGGATCGCGCAAGACTGAACATATGCATTACATATGCCTCCTTTGGACTCCTTCCTCTGCTGTGGCCATGCAGCTGAGGCCGTCAGGCTGTGTGAACAGTTGCTCTGCGGTTCTGGGCCCCAGAGCTGACTGCGCTGTGGATGGTGGGTCCCGAGATTGTGATCGGGGGGATACATCCCTGAGAGGAACATAACACTACTAACTTTTTAACGGACACAAGGGCATCATGACAGCGGCTGGATTCAAACGTTCCTTTGGATCCGATACGCAGACGTGTATCTGCAGGTCTGAGATATCTCCACGAGGACCCTGGATGATTCTGTGCAGGGTCGGTGGAAGGGTAGTTGCTCGTCTCCGAATCCATGATAGTTTGCTCTTGCCACTCGAGCTATGTGCGAGAATATCTAAGTACCAATGCCATTCCGATCCATCAACATCCCATGATTTCTGTCCAAATTCCAACCCGCAAACATACAAAGTTAACGTGATGACTCCCTTGCCATGGTGAGTGCCCTCACCCTGAAGCCGACCCTAACATCCTTGGTGCGATTGGTGCGAGGATGAATTCATCCTCCATGGAGATTTGAAACCTCGCAATATTTTTCTGGTCCCTGCTGGAGACGCGCCACTGGGCTGTGCATGAACATTTGGCAGACTGGAGGGAGAAAGGAGGGAGGGACTGGAAGATTTGAAGATTTGATGATGAAATAAAGTTTCGGAACATGAAAGATTCAGTTCCACCGGAATGAACATTTGAATACATTTGATGTCTTCAAGGGTATTCAGATATCAGTGTTATTGAATCCTATTGGCATCAGTGGATCCTTTCACCGAGGATGGTGGCCCAATTGGGAGACTTTGGCTTTGCTCGAGAATGTCCTCGCAAGGTGCTGCAGGGTGAGGAGGACTTTGACGGGGGAGAGAGAACCATGTGAGTTCATGATACTTCATTCACAAAGGAGATCCCACTTGTTTCATCCTGTTTTCACTTTCACCACTCCTGATGTTTCCATTCAAAGAACACTTTCGGGATATTTTTTGTTCTTTGATGTTCTTTGTTACTTGGTCATATGAAGTCATATGGTCTATCTGGGGGTCTTTGACGAAGTCCTCCAAGTGCGTACGGCGTACGTTCTATCCTGCACTCCACCAGAGGCACCGTTCCTGTGCCGCTTTGAAGGCGTGGAGGGTCCTTCAGCTGTCTTTCTGATGTGAGTTCCGCATTTGGGGAACCCAAGCGCATCCATTTCCAAGTTAGGGTGGAACGGACTGTTGCAGCTGCAATATTGGGTCAACCTCGTCCAGTATCTCTTGATTTGGGGTTCTGAATTTTTACCTCTTAATCTTCGTGGTATCAAGCAGAATTCAGCAGAATGGAAGATCTGGGCTCACCATGGATGCGCAGGCATACAAGGCTCCCATGGATACATGGCACCCGAGATCCTCGCTGAGGAGGCACAGTGGCAGCCGGTGGCAGCCGGTGGCCGGGTCGCAACCGAAATGGCTCTGACCAAAATACCAGCGATTATCCATGGTCGACAAATCAGCGATGTGTATAGTTGATACAGTATTGTATATGTATACGCGGTAAATGCCTGGGCATTGCCTGGAGCGGCAGGACTACGGCTTCTTCATTTTCCCACTTGAATCTAAAGTTTAATGGTCTTAATGGGGGTTGGAATTTAGATTCCTTTTCATCTTCCCAATCGAATGTAAGTTGAATGCAATGCGATTTACAAATAAATTGAACATAGGAAACAAACTTGGGTGGTAGAAACAAACGTCAGCCAATTTCGGTCAGCTAAGTAGCTTAGGGGTGCCGGCTTTTGACGCAGCATCACAGTCCAAGTACCAGTTACCAGTGGGAGGAGGCACGCAATTCCAATTCGTTTCTTTGCAAAATTGTCACATTCATTGGCATCCCACTAGGTCAACCACCTTTGCCATCACCATCATTTCCGCGGCCAGGCTTATGGCTTTGGGGTTGACATCTTTGCCCTAGGTGTCACCATTTTCACCTTGCTGACTGGGTACGAAACTTGCAAGCACGAATCCATTCTTGTGACAGTTTCAAGTGAATGCACATCATTTCGCTCTTTTTTGCCATACAGCAAGTGCTAGACTGATTTGGATAATACTGCTCTCTTCCGCGCTTAGAACCCGTTCTAAGAGTGAAACTGTGAATGCTGACCGAGGAACCCTTCTATCCACCTTCCAATGTCACAGCGCCCCTGGAATTTGATGAGTCCTCTTGGGAGGATTTAAGCAAGGAGCCGAGTTCAAGCAGCAGCGATGATCCCTGAAGGTTGGTTCAATCGCTAGCAGCTTCCAGCAGCTTCCAGTAAAAGGTTTGAATCCTTCAATCATCTACAAGCTATTTACCAACCATCATCAGTCAGGTTCTACCGATTTACAATCAATGTCAAGATTTATCCCAGCCAGCATTGTTCCACGTCACATGTGAAGCTGCGTGGATCGGCCAGGAGGCAGAAGGCTTCGTAACTGGGCTCTTGCAACAAAGACCCGAGGCCGGGGCCGGCGGTCAGCGAAAAAAGGTCAGAACGACACCGATCAAATCCCACCCTGGGTCTGCTTGGGTGGGACACGCACAAGTCGTCAAGTTCCTAATTCTAACATTTTGGTCTTTTTGATTCGCTTCTCAAATCAAATCAGAACCCCCAATTTCCTTTGTTTTTTGTTAGGAAGTTGACCACTGGGCGTCTGAACTTTTCCACTTTCAGATGGTTCAAGCCCCTTGCGTTTCAGCTCTCGTGTCTGGCAGGAACGATTCACTGCTGCTGCCGCGCTAGCTCACGATTGGTTTGCCCTTTTTGGAGACGATGACCCTGTAGAGAAGCCGTCGTTTGGCGACCCAGCTCAGCTCCAACAAAGCTGAATACTCCTGAATGGGAAGCCCCCGATTCCTGAACTACTTCAAGGCTACTTCAACTATCAATGAGTTGGTGATAGTTGGTGGTACCTTGATTATACTCTTCATTCAAGCAGCTGGAAATTGCCCTAGAAGACAGGTGGTTTGTGCCGGCTGAGGTCCCCGCTTCATAAGGACCTTTATTTTCATCCATTATCCAACGTCCGGGAGGCCGGCGGAAACGGGGGGTCTGCAGCGCCATGACACAGTGAACAAGGACGAGTTCAATGCAACTGTGGTTGGAGAGTCCTCTTGGGTCGAATTATACATTCTGTAGCTTATCAGCGCAAAGGCAGCTTGACCAGAACACATCAAAGAAGGCTTAGCCAAATTTAGCCAACATGCCACTGTGGAAGCTGTTTGATGTGCATCCATGCTATCCCCAAGCTGGTTGTGGGGCCGACATGGACATGGCAGTGACATGGCAGGGAATCCAAGAGGAAGCATGTGCCTATGCACCTATGCAAGTATAAAGAGGACTACTGCTTGGGTCATCCCTGCACCAAGTAGCAGCAACATCATCACTAATTTGGTGAAGGCCAGCTACTTATTTTGGTTATACAATGCTACAAGATTTTGAGGGTAAAATCATATTATATATATATATTCCGTAATAACTTCTTATTTGTGCAGTATTGCTTCCTGATTCCACATCGCCACCCACTGCTGGTAGGCACTTGCTTCAGTGGAATCCTGAGCTTTTCGGCTTAAACGCTGCACGACCTTTGGGTCCAAAAACGCCCTGAGCCGTGGGGAAGGGTTACTGGAGCCTCAAGTCACCGACATGTTCAGACTGTAGCAATTCCCGGGGCATCCCAGGGCCTTTTGGGTGAAGCCAACAAATTGCAGTCCACCATGACGTTCTGACCTAGTTTCCTCTGATTTCGTATGATATGGCCTTACCAATGAAAGCAACTAGAAATTCCTGCAAGAATTCTGACAGTTCCCAAAAAACCATCCACATTGAATGGTGGGTGTGGAGGTCTGCACTTCTGAGGTTGACGCACCCAATCTGATTCTGTGGATCCCAACTTTAGTTCCTCGCTTCCTGCTGTATGCAGAACCTTATTGGTTATGCCTTGGCTATGTCCAGATTCTTGGTCAAAGTCAGAACCCTCGATGGCTCACCCATCACCCTTTGGCTCTTAGCCGCTCGCCCTGTCGAGTGGCCCATGGTGGAAGCAGGCGCTGCTTCCAGCGCTTAGGGTGCGTGTGGTGTTTTCAATGTTATACCACCTTTCTATCAAATGACGGTACATATGCCATTGATCCCAATTAAACATCACCTTTCAATGGTTGTTGGGAGGATATACCTTCTAACTCCCACCTTAGAGTTCAGTTTGAAGGCAATATTTCTGCTGCATGACCGTTGAAATCCACGATTTGATTGATGGTTTGTTCTAGTGTGCAAAATGGTTTCCAGACATCCCCGAGCTCAGCCATACCTCCATGGTTCCATGATACACCCAGAGGTCGGCCACGAGCCCTTTTCTTTGTCAATGAGAGAAAGTTGCATTCTGTCCACTCAAACCCTGTAAAAGGGAGCCCTACAATCTACGCCGCCCTTTGGTAGCTTAGTTTCAGACGCAGAATCCATCTGCACAGGGTCTTCATGGCCGTTGAGGATGGCTTTTCCAATCGAATGGGTGGAGTACTCAGTGGGACCGATCACTGGTGGGTGTCAAACCAAAACCTCATCGATGGAACGGCGTCCCCAGGTCTTGAAGCAGAATAGCAAAGGGTTCAGATGCCCAGGTCTCTTACGATTTGGTACTGGTAACTCCAATTTTCACGTGCATGGTTAGCATAGTGTTGAATGTGGTTCGTGGTTTCTGTTTTTTGGGATTGGTTAGGAAATGTACACACACTGATATATAATGATATATATATATATTATATATTATATATATATCTATATATATATATTATATTATAGATCTCAGTTGCCAGATTTCTTCACAACTACTAAAAGCTTCAAGTTGAAACCAAGGGGAAACCGCCACTATTCTCAAAATGGCTAAAGTTCAAAGTTCAAAATTCAGTACTTGGTGACTTCGGAACAGAACCCTCATTCTTTGGTATTGATATATTCATCCTTTCGTTGGTTATGTTTCAAATTTTGTTGATGATAAGATGTACCACCATTTTGTTTGTTCACACATTCATTCCCAATTTTTTGTCCCTCTCAGGCGCCACCTGCGCTCTCGGATGGAGGCGGGCCAGTTCAAAGGCTTCAGGGGAGCAGTGCCCAGTTGACCCCTGGCGGTTGATGATTCCAATGATATATGCCTCATATAACATGAGACATCATGAGACTCTGGAGTCTTAGAGCAAGAACATTTAATTCAATATAAACACAGATATGCCCCGTCCCTCCAACAGTGCAAGAACATCATTACTGGATGACTACAAGGTTGAGATCCTGATTTTCACCGTGCAATGGCATCTTGAGAAGGGGCACAACCCCCAAATGTTAGCGTGTTTCAGAGAATTCTACTAGTGGGAGTCACCTGTTGGGAAGCAAAGTTGGTGCCCTCCCCCAAGGTTTGGACGACATACCAGCACATTCCTAGTGGGTTAGACACCCATCTTGGCTGGGTGAGGATTCGCATTAATTCTTCTACTCCCATTCCTGTATGTTACTTACATACACTATTTGCACACCCCCACCCCCACAAACATGGTTTGGGGATCCTTAGGCATATTTTTTTGCTCTTCACTACGGTAACCTATGTGTCTCATTGTGTCACTATGGGTAACGCAGGTAGAAACTTGGTTTACTTTGGGATTCTGCAGATTCGTTGATTTCGTTGGTGAATTCTGGACTTTGCCCAGGCGCTTTGACCTTCAAGGCTGAGGTCCTTGCACCCGAGCGACCTGAGGCCGCTTGTGTGGTGATCGAGTATGGGAATATGGTTCGGACCAGTGGTATCCAACATCGTTTCATTTTCTTCTTTTTCCCTTCGACTCTATCAATCCAGATTTCCATTGTGACTGCCAAGTTGATTGAAAACATTTGAAAACCATACGCAGTTCTTGTGTCAGGACTTGACCACAGGGCAGCCCTCAAGGCTGGATCTCAGAGCTGAAGCTGCAGAGTGTTGTGCCGATGCGGCTGTGTCCAAGATGTAACCTGCTTACCATGGGACAAACCGCCACACGAATTACAATGTACCTAACAGGAATAGACATTTCTTGTGCATTTGCCCCTCCAAACCAAAAAACACATAGATCCTTTGGATCTTTTAGGTAGATATCGCTGAGCTCCTCGAAATGAAATGCTGGATGTTTGCGGTCTATCTGAGTCATTTGTTTCCTATCACATTTTTGGTCATTTGGGGGAACTTGTCCCGACGTTGGTTTGGGACGACCTAATCTTCTTTGTGTTGAGCTGGAAGAGAGCTTGGTTCCGACAGCGCCAGTATAGATCTTGGCCTGAGGTCGCAAACTGATAGGGCTCCAGACTCAGATGGTAGTGGAAGGAGCGTGAAAGGAACTATTGCAACTATGGTCCATCAGCTGGCAAATGAAAGTTCAGCAATTTGAAGTGACATATTTGTGAGGGATTCCTCTGAAAAAGACAGCGTCTTTGCTTTGAAATCACTTTCAATTCTGATTTTGGTTGTATCCTCGGGAGCAACATTGCAAACTCACATCATTTTTCACTTGTCCGCTTAGTGTCCACTTGTCCGCTTGTTGATCCATGACATTTCACATAGGAGAACCGCCTCACACCAAGGATGACATGGATGACATCCCTGCAGCGCTTCAATTTCCATGGGGT
Organism: Cladocopium goreaui; assembly: GCA_947184155.2. NCBI lineage: Eukaryota > Dinophyceae > Suessiales > Symbiodiniaceae > Cladocopium > Cladocopium goreaui. The sequence goes on along the minus strand of CAMXCT020000211.1, from coordinate 210,993 downwards.
GCTCTTCGTAGCTTGCCCAGATGATCAGGAATCCTTGAGGACAGGGTACCTTTACGGAGAGATTTCAATGAACATGTTGTTCAACAAGTTGAATATGGCCTCAATGTTGTTACAATGTTGTTTTGATGCAATATGTCGTGGCCGCCATGGATGCCTGGAACTATATGCATTTATTCACATGTACAGTCATGTACATGTACAAGTAGCTGTTTCATGCACACCTACGGCTAGGATCGACACCACAATCGAATGCAGTTTCCCAAGCCTGTTGAGGAGCTGCAGTTAGATGTTTTGCCGGAGATGCCCTTGGCTCCCCCGGAGAGTGACAATGGCAGTGACAGTGAGATGGACATAGAGCAGTTCGAACAGCAGATGGAGCAGGAAAGGGATACTTTGGTATCTTTTCCTGGCTCCAGTGGATCTTCGTGTCAGGCGCAGTTGGCAGGATATCATAGACATTGTAGGGGTTCATGTGCATGTTCATGTGCCAGTGCTAGCAGTGGGCAGCTGTGCTTGAAGCGATTGGACAGAACGATCACAAAGTTTGATTCCTTTTCTCTTTGTTGAGGCGATTTACAAGACACACTGGGTTTGCTCTCCTCTTTGTGCGTTTCGCTGCTTGCTTGTCCTCAGGGGGACATTCAGTCCAATGAGAATAGTAAACCCTTTGAGGCAGGAGTCGCTGCCAACTTACCCAGGGCGGGAATCGCAACATGACGGAGCCTATGTTGATTTGTCAGTTGTGAATGAATCGAGTTCCTCGTCCCGCGATTTTTGAGAAATTCTTGAAAATGAGTTGAACCCAAAATGACTGCAGACAAAATTCTGGGTGCGACTAGCATTCCTGGAGATACAATTGAGAATGTCGCAAGTCAGGAACTCGAAAGGCAACGACCATGTTGTTGCAAAACTCAAAAAGGATCAGAATCACCATTGCACTGTTTTAAATCTGTAGAGCATGGGCGAAGGACAATAGGGGTGTATAACCCCACAATGGTACCGTAATCTGGAGACAGTCCTATATTCCTGCGAGCGTAATGAAATCATATCAAATCCCATATTGGTAGTGCAGCTTTGAACTTAGAACCGGTAGAAGTCCTAAAATAGATGATCTACCATGAAGCATGGATATAGGATTGTGCAATTAGATGGTAGGCCTGGCAGTAAAATCACACATTCGGTTGGTGCAATGATTCCATGGCAGTGTGGAAGGCACGCTTTGAGCTGCTTGATGCTGGTCTCCACTTCAAGGATGTGGGCCCAGTAGCGTTGGGATTTTGGCATCGAGAATGGCTGCAGAACATTAATTTAGAGCAGCGAGAAAGATGGAACACGGGCATATAACAACAAAACATATAATAACCTGTAACCACCAATAAGTTTTTCTTCCACTAGTAGAGATGGGATTCTCGAAATGTTTGGGTTCAAGTAGGAAAGCAATTGTCAGAACCTTGCTCAGTTTCTGCGTAAACTACTATTATGAGGAAGACGGGAGATCAAGGAGTGCTGATTGGTAGTTGGAAGATGCGTATTACCACAGTGCTGTACTGATTTTTTTCATGTTTGCAGAGCTGCACGAGACTGAACCTTGTGCCTTGCTTATCCTGGGAGCATGCAAGAGTGTGCGCCACACATCCCTTGCCCAGGAGAATGAACCCGGCACACCCTGCTCGACAAGGTGGGGCGCTGGGCGCTTGTTTATTATTTTTTTGAAGGTGGCACCTGCATGAGGGTGTGAGGCTCTGCAGCATCCACTGGATCAGTTGCAATTGAGGGTTTAAAATGGTTTAAAGCCTTCTTTTCTGGGATCATAACGCTTGTGTATAACACACCTGCGCATAATTCCACAATGCATGTCCATTTAGAACTGCCGACGGCTGCCATGTGCCGAAAACCACGATGCAGGTCGACTTCTGGGTCCTTTGCCTGGCAACCCGAATTCGATCTGCCATTAGCCTTGAAGAGGCTGCCCGGGAGGCTATGGTAGGCGGCTGGACCCATCTTGGTGAAGGGGACTGTACCTCCTGAAGTCAAAGGCCATAGATGACATAGGTGGATAAGCCATTAGTCAATAGCGAAGCACAACTTGATGGTGCCAACCTGTGTAGCTTGCTTCGGGTGCATCAAACTTTGCCGTCAGCTGTGCCACTTATTGATACGGCCCCGTCACTGCCATGGGCCAGGACTCAAACCGCCGAGAGTTTGGGAAGTGGGTTCTTGACGCCGCCTGGTAGTCTGATTGTGGAAAAGCCACCCAGTGTTGCACCAGGGCGTCGACGTGTCAAACCCACCAAGGCCAGGGGTTGGGTGGTTCCCCTTTTTTTTAAAGGCATCATTGGGTGGAACACCAATGCAGCACTTGAACATGCTTACTCATGAGATGCGTCTTATGACTCATGTCTCTCTACAGTAGTTTTTTAGTCTGGGTGATTGGATAGAGCTAGAAAAAATCATTGATAGCATCCATTTCCCCCTCATCATTGGTCAGCGTTGGCCAGGGCCCGACTGTCCAGCTCTGGTTCAGGTGCCGAACCACAGAGATTTTGCCACCAGGGCGGATGTAGATTCGGTGTGCCGCAGGTGCATTTGCCGCGCCGCGCTGATTAACATTGGGAGAAAAACAATACTATACTTGGTGATGGAACCCCATTGGGTGCAAGTCACTTTTCCTCAAGCCAAAGGATTTGCACAGTGGTTCAGTTGGAATTTTGCATGAGCCATCCCATTTTCAGGCTACAGAGACAAAAAGGGTGCAAATCGCTTGAGTTTTGACCCTGGTCTGGTCCATTATCATCCCTGCCCTGTGCAGGGCTGAGCATTTGCTCAAGTCCATGACTGCGGTGGTGAAGAACAATGAGCGTTTGGCGCGACAGAGGCGCTATCCTTCCTGCCCTTCCGGCAGTTTTGGCCGGAGGACCTTGGGGCAGTGGGACATGGTTTCCATGGTTTGAAATCTTTGAAGGTGGCGAATCTTTTGAGGCTGCAGTAGCTACCGAAGAGGTTTGTCACGGTTTGTCCATGACGATGTTCCCCCAAGATCTGAGTGGAACAAGCTACGTCAGCTACGTTCCCCCAGTCACAAGGCAGCCAACCTCCCAGCAGGAATTCAGCAGGCGATGTGCTCTCCAGGTGCCCCATGGACATGGCAGCCATGGGTATCTCGATGCCATTAAACATCCCAAATTGGATAATTTTGAACCAAACACCCAGGTAGGCATAATATGGCATAATATGAATGCCTTGTTTATGGGTTTACCGGTGTTGGGTCTATGGTGACAAATCGATCTGTCAGCTTTGGCATTCCATTCCATTTGCTAGGTAAGGAGATAATTTGAGTGCGTCCGCAGAACCGCAAATCATGTGCACACGGAGGTGTTGAAGGCGTATGCTACAGATACACCCGAAATTGAAATGTGAAACAGAAACTTCAGTGATTTTAGTGTCAATTTTAATGCAATGTCATGCAATGTCTGCAGATCTGTTTCTTGAAGTTCGAAATTTCCACTGCAACCCCCATGGCGTCCCCGTAGCGCCAGGTCTGACCAGCCCAAATTACGACGGGCTGCTACCAGCACCTGATGGAGCAGCTTGGGCACCACAGTCATTGGCCAGGGATGATAGCCTGCCATTTCTGTGGTGAATGGACAAAAACAACATGTCGAATGATATCGATATACAGTATACAGTATACCTAGCGAAAACTCCTACTTTTGTGGATGTACTTACCAAATACTAGTGACTGAAAGTGGGATGAGCACTCCTTTTCGGCTTTCGTTGAACACAGCACTTGTATGGATTGAATAGTCTGGAAATATCTGTAGAATGCGAACATTCAGCTTGGGAGGGTTGGAGTTTTTCCGAACAGTGCATCTCATGAGAGCTCACCCATTTTACCTTGCATTGCTCGAATCGTCACCTGCTGCACCTGCTTTCTGAACCATAGGCGAATCAGGCTCGAGCTGTTCCTTCACGCGCATATATGGGACTAGGCTCAGTGCTCCAATTCGCCTCCACTTATGAGATTTGGTCTTCAGCAACCGTGGCGCCGGCGGCAAAGGTAGCAGCTTCCAAGATGCTACCGGGTGCCGCCTTCGCCTGTTGCAACATTTTTGTTGGCTATCCCTTCGACACCGTGAAAACCCGATTGCAGCTTCAACTCCATCCAAGTTCCAGGCATGACAACCCAAATACATCCAAATAAAGGGTAATGTCAACCCTGGATTAATAAACCTCTAGGTTGTTTAATTGGGGGCATACCATTTAAGTATCAGATTATGACTATTGGGGGAATACCCCCCTAATTAATAAACCATGGTTTATTAATCCGGGGTTGACATTACAGAGGGTACAGAGATGTACAGAGTATACTCTCTAGTTGGCAGACTTACTAAACAAAGTCAGCAAGAAACACTTCTATTTCTTTGTGCAGACTGAGCCTGAATAAAATGATTCAGGCAATTAGCGGTTACTAGTTGGTTTACCCCCGAACATAATATCCCATGTCCAAGGCATTATCACCCAGCTACAAACCCACTTTGCCCATCATGCTGTCATCTCCCCATGATGCCGCTATCGCCACAGGCACTGCCTACAAGAATTGGGACGCGGCGGGGCATTTGCACTCCAAAGCTCCTTATACCGGGGTGCGTCGCTGCCCTTGTTATGTCTTCTCTTGAAACAACCTGTGGAGTTTGCAGCCTTCGAATGCTGCAGCAAATGGGCTCCGGGCAGTGGATCCCATTGTGGAGGTTTGCTGGCGGGTTTCATGGGTGCCTTGATTTCTTGCCCTTTCAACATGGCAAAGATCTGGATGCAGTGCAAGCCGGCAGCATCTCGCCCAGGCGGACAGCCTTAAGTGATTCTGATTCCGCAGTCACAGACAAGTATAAAAGACAATGAAAGAATATAAAAGAATAAAAAAGACTTATAAAAGCTGTATGCCATAAGTATGCCATACTGTATGCAAGTTGAATCAAGCTGTCCTTTTGGAGGTTGCTGCTTTGTTGCATCAAGCTGTATTCAACTTGTTGCAGTTTGGTAGAACCCATGTTGAAGCCATGTCCATGTGGGACGTGAGCTCTGGACATCCAAATTTTTAGCCATTTTTGTTGATGCCATTGGAAAATGAAGGCCCAGCTTCACCCCTCCTTGAAACTGCCCTGAAGGTCCTGAATTTGCAGGTGATTATTATTGTTACTCGTTGAATCTTATTGAATCTGATTGAATCTGATTGATACTTGACATAAGATTCAGTTGTGATTTTATTGATTTTTATTGTGCGTTTGTGTGGTCTTGGCGCAGGTGAGGCTGCCTGGGAGCCTGTGTTCCAGTCTCTTCTTCGTGTTGCCGGCGGCTCCGGCGGTTCGGCAATGGCGACGTTGCCTGCGATGCGGCAAGCAATGAAGGCCTCCATCGCGTTCCAAATTCCATACACGACTTCATTTCTTGGGACCTATGGCACTTGGGCCCCAAGGGAGATGGCAGTTGCCTGTTGATGCCTACTTTTTGATGCCTTTGAATTTTCCCTTTTGGACTTGAGATATGGTCATGGTTGTTCATAATCATAAACCATAGGCGAATCTGATCAAATTCAAGTCGCGCGCAGTATTTCATCATGGTTTGTGATTCCCAACTTGCTTCTGGCGTGTTTTCCAATTGTCAGTTCCTAAGCCACAGAAAGAATTGGGTCTGGTGGTGCAGTGTTGTCCTCGGATGCGGGGTGATGGAAGAACTCCACCGCTGGCCACGCCTCCATTGGGAGTCCAGGAGCTTTCCTAAAAAGAATGGAACTAAGGGAACTAAGGGAACGAAGGGAAAGAAGGGAACTGAACGAACTGAACGGAAGCCAAATCTCCGAGTTTGGGACCTGCTTGGGGATGGTGATTTAGGTGCGGGAAATGATCCCCTAAGCTTGACTTCATTTTATCATGCGCTTGACTTCCCCACCTTGCATCCACTGGCTGAGGCACGTTGCGTGATATGATGCCAGAAAGCCGCACGGCTCTCCACACTGCCACGGCGGGAGCTTCGGCCGCGCTCTTCACCTGGGCTGTGGTCTTGCCGTTGGATGTGCTGCGGACCCGTGTGCAGGCAGGGAAGAAGATTTTGGTAGCAGTGGATGGCGATATTTGACGATATTGATATTTAAGGATATTCATGAATACTCACATTAATTATACATAATTATATGCATTCATTGATATACATATATATATATATACATACTATATTATGTACATGCGATGAAGGTACGCCCATAGCATCACTGCGGAGCCCCGCTCTGCAGGCCAGGGCGATGGCCGAGACCGGGACGGCTCCCAATGGCCTAGTCTCAGAGCTGATGAGTGTCGTAAGGAGCCACGGAGTGAAGGGACTCTGGGCTGGCTGGGCCCCCATTTCCTTACGGGCCATCTCAGCCAGTGTCTCCATGACAGCCTATGAAAGTCTGAAATGAGACTCCTACTCCGGTAGGGCCAGAGGGACTCTTTGCTTCACAACTCTCAGTGAGCTGGGAAGCTGGGAAGCCTGACAGTGCCTGAATGATCACTGGCAAATGGTTCAGTCCAGTGGTCCAGCAAGGTGCTCAGTATCGGGCTCCGTGTCTATAGTGTCTATATCTTAGCAATTACTCACTTCGCACCATCGCCAACTCCTTGTGGAGTCTTGGAATGTTGCGCCATGTGGGTACTTCTGCGCCCTGCCCCGCGGCGCAGCGTTCTCTTGGAGCGCAACCTGGGGCCACAATGCATTGATTGATTTGTAGACTGCTCCCTTCGCATGGCTTTTGCAGCTTTGCTCGGACCTTCACAGCAACTTTTCGGCAGCTTTGGGGTCTAGGTTTGGCAGCGGGGCTTCATGAGATGTGGTGCGCGGCTTCTTTGTGCTTGTCTAGCAAGACTCCTACGTTTTGGCTGATTTTCCACTTTGAGCTCCTGAACAGGACAGGATTGCCATGAATGAGAGCGTAGGACTGCCAAAGATTCAAGCACAAAAGTTTTCATAGGCTAACAGTCATTAGCCGTCTTGATCGTGATATGTCATGGCATTGACGAAACGTCATTGTCCATGTCATATATCTATCACGTGTCACCTCTGCATCAAAAACGTTGACAGTGTTTTTTTGGCATACACATGGACTTAGATTGTAATTTGTGTTCATGTTTTGAAAAATATCGAAGTATATGCATATATCAAACAGCCTTTTTGACTGACTGCGTGCACCACACGAATTCGGGGCGTCTGAAGATGACAACGATTCTGTCTCAACAGACTCGGCACCAACAGTTGCCCATAAGCCTCGGTATGCATAGGATGTTTTTCAGTAGCCCATAGGGCGTCAGGGCATCATTGCATAAACCAAAAGAATCGACGATTTGCTTCAGAGCAAAAAAAAGCAGCCGCAGAGTCGCAGCATGTCGCAGCATGTCGCAGCATGTCGCAGCATGTCGCAGCATGTCGCAGCATGTCGCAGCATGTCACAGCTGCCACTTTCTTGTACGTGCTTGAAGGGTTATTGCTTGTGCTGGGTTGGGTGAATTTTTTTGTGCAAGGTTAAGGGGATTGAGGACCTGTGATTTTCCTCTCCAGCGGCACTGAGGTGAGTAAGGTTCGGTTCCTGAGTCCAAAATCATCATGCTGCCAAGGAGCGAGTCTTCCCGCCTTCAAGCAGACAGTGTCTGCATCAAACCCCAGTAGAAACACGGTTAAATCATGTTAAATCCACTACGACAAATCATGACAAATCCAACAAGAGCATGGTAGGAGCCCCAGAATTCAGCTTTCATGACTTTCATGTTGAATGTTGTGAATGGTGCCAATCTCGGACCGTAGACACTGGAAGACTCGGGCAGCGGAACACGCTAATGTCCGCAAGGACCCTCGCAGGAGGTGTTTGCACAGAAGGGTGGCAGCAGATGCAATGGCGCCGCACCACCATCAGCAAAGGGCTCTGAACATTTGGACAGTTGACAAAAGATACAAAAGCTGGTAAATGGTCAGTAAACGGTGGTAGATTACTTGCAGATCGGAGCTCTAAGCTGAACTCCCCCTCCAACCTTGCGAACCTCTTGGCAAAGATGTGCCAGAAAGAAGTCTTGTGATGTCTTCTGCTAGTTCGGCAAGGTTGGATTTTTCCGCTGATGTTAGTGATAAAACTGCAGGCAATAGATAACTGAGCAGCGCCCTTGCCCATTTCTATGCGCAAATGACTCAGAGTTTTTGAGTTTGCCTTACCCTTGTAGGGGAAACCAATGCAGCGGTGGAACATCCAAAATATGCCAAGGAAACAACAACAAAGCTTAGCTGAGAAATGTTGAGAATTGAATTCCCTGATTCACTGTAGTTGCCCGGAGGACGATACACATGCGACAGTCAGTATTGTGTTTTTTGACCGATGCTAAGCAGTGCACTGCTCAGATAGGCGTCCACGGCGTCGCGCAAGACATATCAGATGCATCGATTGACACCGGCCTGTTTTTAGGCCACCGTTGTCGTGCGGCAGCTGTGATCATAGATTCAGAGCTGCTACTTGCAAGTGGCCGTGTAGCATAGCTGAATGATCCTTAATGATCTTTTGTCTACAGGTTTGGCAGACCATGAAATTTTCCTGGACCACCAAATGCACTTGAACAAGACGAAATCTGATACCATGAAACAAGATGAAGCCCACGAACCCAAATGCTCACACGTATGTTAATGGTACAGATGTCAAAACACATGGTTATGCAGTCACGCACAATACCTTTCTGCAATAGTTTATTTGAACAGTCTTGTGCATGTTTCCCTTGTTACCAGTCTGCAGAGTGTAGAGTGTGTAAAGTGTAGAATGCGGAGTGTAAAGTGTAGAGTGTAGAGTATGGAGTGTAAAGTGTAGAGTGTGGAGTGTAGAGTGTGAAGTGTGGAGTGTAGAGTGTGGAGTGAGGAGTGTAAAGTGCAAAGTGTGGAGTGTGGAGTGAGAAGTGTGGAGTGTAAAGTGAGGAGTGTAAAGTGTGGAGTGAGAAGTGTGGAGTGTAGAGTGAGGAGTGTAAAGTGTGGAGTGAGGAGTGGAAAGTGTAGAGTGTGGTGTGTAGAGTGTGGAGTGTGGAGTGTAAAGTATGGAGTGTAGAGTGTGTGTGGAGTGTGGAGTGTAAAGTGTGGAGTGTAAAGTGTGAAGTGTGGAGTGTAAATGGAAATCGTGGAGTGTAAAGTGTAAAGTGTGGAGTGTAGAGTGTATAGTGTAGAGTGTAAAGTGTAGAGTGTGGAGTGTGGAGTGTAAAGTGTGGAGTGTAAAGTGTAGAGTGTTGAGTGTGGAGTGTAAAGTGTGGAGTGTAGAGTGTGGAGTGAGGAGTGTAAAGTGTAAAGTGTGGAGTGTGGAGTGTAAAGTGTGGAGTGTAAAGTGTAGAGTGTTGAGTGCGGAGTGGAAAGTGCAAAGTGTGGAGTGTGGAGTGTGGAGTGTAAAGTGAGGAGTGTAAAGTGTGGAGTGAGGAGTGTGGAGTGTAAAGTGAGGAGTGTAAAGTGTGGAGTGAGGAGTGGAAAGTGTAGAGTGTAAAGTGTAGAGTGTGGAGTGTAGAGTGTAAAGTGGCGAGTGTAAAGTGTGGAGTGAGGAGCGTAAAGTGTGGAGTGTGGAGTGTAAAGTGTGGAGTGTGGAGTGTGGAGTGGAAAGTGTGGAGTGTGAAGTGAGGAGTGTAAAGTAAGGAGTGTGTAGTGTAAAGTGTGGAGTGTGGAGTGTAAAGTCTCAGGTGAGGAGTGAGGAGTGTAAAGTGCAAAGTGTAGTGTGTGGAGTGTAAAGTGTAGAGTGTGGAGTGCGGAGCTTTCCCCATAGACACGGCGACGCCACAGGAAAACCAGAGACTCGAGACAAGACACTTGGATGCAGAAAAACCAGCATTTCGTACGAGACATCCTCCAATTTTGACATTTTCAACACATTATCAAACAGGTTGGAATGTCACAAAGTGCCATGCCTGCCACGCAAAACGACATGACAACCTGCTTGGAAACTTTCGAAAAGGAGAGATTTTGCGGCTTCCCCCATAGACACGACGACGCACAGGAACACCAGAAACTCGAGACGAGACGCATGGTACAGAAAAACGAGCATTTCGTACGAGACTTCCTCCAATTTTGACATTTTCAACACGTTATCAAACAGCTTGGAATGTCACAAAGTGCCACGCCTGCCACGCAAAACGACATGACAACCTGCTTGGACACATTCGAAAAGGACAGGTTTTCCAGCTTCCCCCATAGACACGGCGACGCCACAGGAAAACCAGCGACTCGAGACAAGACACGTGCATGCAGAAAAACCAGCATTTCGTGCGAGACTTCCTCCAATTTTCACAGTTGGCAACATGACAAAAGGACAAGTTTTGCAGCTTCCCCCATAGACACGGCGAGGCCACGGGAAAACCAGAGACGCGAGACGAGACAGGTGGGAGCACCAAAACGAGCATTTCGTGCGAGACTTCCTCCAATTTTCACACTTTGTAGCTGCAAAATCGACGTTTTCCGACGAGTTTTCCTTAGAACCTGAAAATTTGCAACCTCAAAATCGATGTTTCGTGCGAGGCTTCCGTCAATTTTCAGCACATCACACAAAATGCCACGCCTGCCACGGAATTTGCACCTTGTCGCCACTTGACGCAGCCCTGCCAATGCGATTTGCAAAAAACACGCAACAGGACACGTCTAAAGTGCTGCGCCTGCCACGAAAAATGACGATGGACACGTCCAAAGTGCTGCGCCTGCCACGAAAACTGCAACACATCTTCTGACAACGTCACAAAAGTATTGCGCCTGCCACGCAAAACGACTTTCGACACGTTCCAGAACACGTCTGAATGTCACGAAGTGCCACGCCTGCCACGCGAAACGAAGCAACGACACGTCTGAAACCTCCAAAAATGACCACCTCTGCAAAACTTCCCATAGGCACGGCCATACGGACCTCGTACGAACGGTTGCGAACGGTTGCGGACGGTTTCGGACGGTTGCGAACGGTTGCGAACGGTTGCGGACGCGGACGCAACGTCGAGCGAACACACTCTCAACCCCCAGACCCCCAGAGTGAAACGGGAACCCTTGCTACACATTCGGGAAAAGACTGCAATTTTTCAGCCGTTCCCTTGGTTTTGCAGTTTGGTCTGCCAACAACCTGAGAAAGACAGCCGGATCTGTGGCTGGCGCCTAGTTCATCTGGGCACGCTCTTGGAGGGAAGCAGGTAGCAGATACGATTTGTTGGGTTTGGCTTTTGGCCCGCGAAGGCATTGTTGACAGAGCAGCATTTGTTACGTTTTGCCATGTTTTGGTGTGCAGAAGTGAAAGTCACAAAGAGGTCGTTTGCTTCAGCGCTGGCCGGCCCCTCTGCCACAGCCGGTGTCCAAAGAAGCATTCATCGAGAGGAAAATGACAGCCGCAGAGGCCTTGTTGAAGGGTCTAAAAGGTCAAGTTCTAGGCCGTGTCACACACCCCGAAACAGGATTTTAGGTTTTAGGCTGAAAACACACCGTGGGTGTTAAGGCAGGAATTGTCCAGGAATGGCGAAAAGATGGACTACACCCCCACTTTATATATCTTATATAAGCTCATTGCGAACCGTCAGGGGAGGAAATTGGGAAGGGATTCTGTTTTGAGACGAGGCGTGTCAATCAATATTCACCCCGCTTCGCGTGGGGTGGCCGCCCACACCGCAGGTTTATTTCGGTCCGTGAGAGGGGCTAAGGGTGGTTTTCCCCCGTGGGGGCTCTTCAAGCTAAGAAATTTCAATAAGAAATCCTTCCAAAACATTGTTTTTGACAGTGTTTTTCCAATGTTTCCAGTCAAACAGACGGTAATTTACACGTTTTTTCCAGTCAAACAGACGGTAAGTCTACACGTTTTTTGCCATAAAGGCAGTAAATCCTTCCAAAACATTGCTTTTGACAGTGTTTTTGTAATGTTTCCAGTCAAGCATACGGTAATTTACACGTTTTTTGCTATAACGTCAGTCCAAAACACTTGTTTTTGCAGTGTTTTCAATGCTCTGGCATCCAAAAACCCTGCAAAATCTTGCTATGTACAATGTTTTTTTCATTTTTGCCGTTTTTCCATTGCCGGAAAGCTACCAAAATGACCCAAAATTCCATTTCAATACCCTCTTGCGCTCAGACACCCAAAAATCCTCGAAAAATGTCGAAAACACCACCGTATTCTGGTCTCGGTGCGAAACCGTTTTTGGGGTCTGGTCTCGGTGCGAAACCGTTTTTGGCCCCCCCCCCAGCTAAAGCTGATATAGCGACTGCTATATTAACAAATGTCATTGAGCATTTAGTGTTGCTGTTGCCCCCCAATAAGCACGCCTTCACCGCCAAAGCGGTGTGGGCGGATTTCCATTGGGCATATGGCAGCCAAATTGAAAGTGCTGAAAGGGCACGAACCCAATTCACCAGCCAATTACTGGGACACTCAGAAGATCTTCAAAACTCAAAATAGTTCACTTGTTCATCTCTCAGCATCCACACCTTCCACGGTCCTCATGGGGCAGGTTGGTTTCTTCAACTTTTCTTTAAAGATCTTTAAAGCACCATAGGCTGCCATAGTCTTGCCCGACCAGGGGCAGCTGGCCAAAGACTTCTTGCCCGTTGTGGCGCTTGCTGGCAGCCCTTTGGGACTTTGTGGAGGTGGTGACAGGGTCAAAGAAATGTTGCCCATGAACAATTCTTGACAAGAGATTCAAGAGATGGCTTAGTTTCACCAGTGTTTCACCTGGGATCTTAGCTGAGTAACTGGGATTGTGATTTGCAACCCAAGTTACAACAAAGTACCTGGTTATATGATGTTATATGGCTCCGGCTCAAAATGTACCCGGCGATCCACAGCCCCGATGCATACCGATGATCCATACATCTCTAAGGGAGGTGATCCATACCCAAAAATGACAAGTTGTACTTGTATGATCTTGTATGTACTTATACCAGGCCACTTTAGTATCCCTTCTCAGTAGGTCCGGATCAAACCTCTTACACGCAATTCGCTCGTTCCATACGTCCAGATCACTGCAGAACGATCCATACCCGTTTTTTGAGCAATATGGCAGATGGAAATCGGTGTGAATCCAAGGTAACCTTTCGTGAGCCATCCTCTTGCTGCAGTTCTGTTGCGTCTGTTTGATACGTTATTCAAGTTTTTTGTTGAGCACCTTTAGAAGGCCAAGTCCACAGATAAAGTAAAGCAAAGTGGCAAAGTGTAGTAATTTCTTGCCCCCGCAATACTCCAGATGAGTGGGTTACAGGTAGATAAATGATGACAATGATGACAATGATGACAAAGGGATACAAATGGGTGATGAACCCGCTTCACACCAGGTGCGGTCCACCATGTGCCAGGCCAAAGCTCCTTTGCGGCGCCACTAGCAGATCGACTCAGTCAGGACAGGTCGGTCCAAGGCCACGGGGGCCATGGTATCTCTGTCTATAGGGTGGATGTGGATATTATGGATGGATGTGGTGAGATATGGAGGTTCTCTTAAATTGTATCCCAGTTGCAGTTGAACCCCTCGGCCTGCCGGGACATTCCAGCATCCTGACGGTGACTTTGTCTCCCTCATTTTGACAGACAAACTATCGATGTGATATGTCCCACATTGGAGATTTGAGCTTAGATGTCTTGGATGGACTCACACACGGCGATCCTGGCCTTGAACCTCGGAGTTCAGGAGTTTGGCTTCTATGTCATCAAACCCAACGAGGTGAGCTGTAGTTGTCGGTTGCAAGGATGAGCCGAGTGAAAAGCAACAGCTACTCTCGCCTTCTAACTCAAAAGTGCGTTTACCTTTCTCAAAAAAAGGGAAAGCCTTAGAAAGACACCCAAGCACTTGGACGGAGGCCCAAAAGTTCCAGGGGCCGTGCTGCCACAGGTGGTGACTGAGTGCATCAACCTGGCAGAGAAACCGCCGCAGGAGACACTGCAAATCTGTGCCTTCTGGGCAATTGGGGTTTAAATGAGGAAGTGTAATGAAGTGAGCATGAAACCCAGCCTGAGTGTTGGTGGTCTGATCAATATGCATACTGGGTATCCATCTGATTTTTGCTGGCTTTAAAAGATAGATGGTAGAGAAATGCAGAGAACATGTTGAACATCAGGAACTCATGGCAGTCAAACCAGTGGGGTGTCAAGTCACCCTGCATCGACAGGAACCAGACTGGCCCATCCTTGCTCGCATGAGAGAACTGGGCAAGGAAGCGCTGTCATTGAGGCGGGGCCTAGCAGATTTGTTCGACTAAGCAATGGATGAGCATGATATATATATATATATATATATAATGTAATTATATACACATATTATATATTATATATAAATCATTATAATATTAATATGTATGTATATATGTATGATATAATATGATATATATAATTTTCATTCCACTCTGTCTGTGACCGTCTTGCAGTCGCCTGCATGCACCATGGGACACAAAAGCTCTTGGTGAGCGACCCATGTCTGTTGCTCTCAATTAACAGAGGCTTTTCGTTTCACCCTTTAGGTGACTACTGAGTCCTCTGGAATCTTTCCAAAATTGTAATCCGAGCACATTTTTGTGCCCCTCGCTTCTAGCCAATAAGGGTCATAGGAATTCGCCAGTGCATCCAATGCTTGTTCCAAACCTTCCGGTTCCTGGGTTGTTCCCTCCCCAATTTGCTGCTCAGCGAAGGCAATGTGCTGCTGCGCTAGTATGCGGCACAAAGCTGGTGGATATGCCTTTGCACGGGCCGTTTTCCACTGGGAGCCTTCACGGCCCCCAAGCTTTGTCGTCGGCCGCCATCGCTTGTTGTAGCCTTCATAGATGGCCGCCCCCAACCTTTCCAACCTCGCTGCCAGAAGATTGGTTGGTTTGGCGCATGGTTGTCCCAACGGGCCCTGAAGTATTGTCCAGAGCTTGATGTCCCCTGCCAACATGAGCTGCTTGATAAAGGATGAGTCCCATATGGTCCACTTGTTGTCCTTACCTCCACAGCCCTTTGGGTGTTCCAGGGTGAATGAGCCTCCATATGCATAGATGGTGAAAAGAAGAAAAAGAGCACGCCACATCAAGATGTTTCCCATCATCCACTGCCCGTGTCTCTCTCAGCGTTCTTCCATCCAATCCCCAAGGCTGTTCACAACTCCGCAAAGGTCTTGGATAAATGCTGTCTTCAATTTCCAACCATCTGGCCAAGGAGTATGTCTCGCATGGGGGGCCAGCGTGCCCCCCTGCGACTCGTCTGGCATGAATAAGTGAACGCCACAACCCAATCTCCAGGATATTTCCAAACTCTGGGTGGATGGCGACATCCACACAAATCGGGATTAAATTTGATTGCCACCAAATGTATGAAGCCAGATCCTCGAAACGACGATGTCCTGAAAAAAGGATCAGGAAAAAACGCCTTCCATCTGCCGGTCCTCTAGGGATCCAATCCGGATTCGGATTCCATCTGGTGGCTCTGTCAAGGAGCTGATGCTCAAATTTGGTTGCTTCTTGTCCCACATTGTGCACCGTCCATTCAGTTGCGTTTCTCAATGTGATTTGTCTGCCTCCTTGCCCTGGAGGTAACATGCCCAGAGCTGCCCATTCCGCCAGCTCCTGCTCCGTTGGTGCACCATCTTGCACGGGAGGGTGTTCCTTCAAAGGCAAAATGTGTTTTTTTCTCCTGATCAGTGCACCATCGCCAACCTTGATCTAAGGAGTGCTCCACAAGCCCTTTCTGATGAGCAGCCACTCCCCTCTTTCTGTCATGCTCATCAAGCTCGGCTGCTGCCTCTTCAGACATGGGAACATAATTTCGTAAATGAAAAATCCAGCATCCTGACTTCGCCATCTGCAAATGCTTGATCATGCGAGGCCGCGTGTGGTAAAACCGACCACATGCCCGACATGCTGCATCACATGCCACCCTCCTCCGAGCAACCCGTTTGTTATGCTTGCGTTGCTCATGGGTGGCCAATGAAGAGGCCTTGTCAAACTTCGCCCCACATTCAGTGCATTCATGAAAGCCTGCACTTGTGCTGGATTCCTCTCCTTTCTCACTCTCCTCCTCCAAGGTCCATCCCATTTCTCTGCAGATTTGATCTTGCACCTCCGCATGAGTTTTCAACTCGCAAAATGATTTGACCTTGCACAAGTGAGATTGCTCTGCCTTTTTGATCAAACCCTTGAGTTCATGAGCTCCTGCTTGAAACCAATTCCAAACTTGCGGGTCCATCAGCTGAAAAAGCTCCTCTGGCACATGTTCTGCGCCAACTTGATTTTCCAACCATTTCAAACTGTGAAAAACCCCTTGAAGCCACGAATTCTCTTTCTCAATCTCGAAATTCTCCACAATCGCCGCAATCATGTAAGCATCTCCTGTCTTGAAAAGATGCACCAACAAACGCAGCCTGCAAAGATACATCAGTTCCAAAGGCATAGGTGATTGCATCGCATCAGCTAGCTGATACATAGTGGAGTGCTGCACCTCACCATTTGCCTTTCTTTGATGAAGGGATTGGTAGATTTTGTGAATACCCGCTTGCCAAACTTGATATTCACCTTGAGTAAGAGCAAAGAGTGTGCCAGCGTGTAATGTGAAAACTGACAATCCCAAACTCTTGATGAGCCGACTTCTCTGCTCCTTTTGGAGACCTTCATGAACAAGAATCCGTCGCAACGGCTTGAGTTTGGATAGGGCACCGACAGTTCTGACCCTCAGCTCCGGGATTCTCGAGCCCGATCTTGTGATGAAGCCGCCAAGATGTCGATAATGCCCCACGATCGGGATGATCACTTTTCCTTTGTGCTCACTCATCAATGCCAATCCTTGACCATACTTCTGCTCTGCTTCCTGCCGTGCAACAGTCGCTCCCTTTCCATGAAACGAGATCATCACTGCTGTTTTTCCAACCCCGTAAGAAAGGGACAGACCATGCTCCAGCATTGCATCTTGTACTATGCCCAGCAAATCCATGGTTCTGCCCACCAAACGATCAGCATCCTCTGTGAGAGAAAAAGCGATGTCATCCACCCAGGTGACCATGTTCGAGACTTGCCCAGCTGTCGTTTCACGTGAAAGCTGAATGCCAGTCTGCTGTGCTCTTTCTTCAATAACACCTATCACCTTGGATAAGACCAGCGAGAATAGCACATCTGCGCTAGGGTCTCCCGGCCTTGAGCCGGTCATGGGCGCTTGCAGCGACTTGGACTCTGGTATCACGAACCATGTTAAGCCCAGCATTGCCGCTGCACTGTTGGCCATTACAGCTGATCCTGTAGCCTCCTTGATCAGATTGACACCCATCGTCTGCTGCAGAAACCCCTCTTTCATGTCAGTTGGTAAATTCATCTTTGCAAACACTTTTTCCAAACTCTGCATGCCGGAAGCTGTGCCTGCTACCAACTGTTTCACCACAGAGTAAAACGCTGCTTTGATGTCAAGGAAAATAACTGCATGAGACTTGCGCTGATGTTTCGCATTCCTTTTCCAGAAATGAACGTGTAGATGTAGTGCCTCAATCGAAAGTCCTTGTCTGCCCCCCCACTGCATGGGTCGTGCCACTCTTGCCAATCCTTCCGTGATCAGTGGTCTCCATGCCTTCGAAAAGGCTCTTGACACAACAGATTCCAGAAGTATTGCTCTGTAACCAGCCATATTTTGCGGGTTGCCCCGTCCTTTGAATAATGGCAGCAACCATCCACCTGCGAACTCCATGACGCCTTGGCCTCTGACCGCTGCTTTTAACAAGATCGGGTACAACTTTTTGGCTGCTACAACTGGATCTGCTTGAAGCACTTCCGCTCCCAGGCCATCAAGGCCTGTGGCCTTGGCTGCCTGCAATGCTCTGATTGCTGATTCTAATTGGTAGAGGGAAGGAACTGAAAGGAGATCTAGCGCTTGCCAACAGTCTTCATGTCTTGAAACTGAACGTTGAAGCAATTCTGCTGCTGTAACCTCCTCGGCGTTTTCAATGGTTCCAAACTGTGTTTGCCATTCCAAGGCGATGGCATCCCTGTTGTTTTTCCATTGTCCATCCTCTCCACATAGTCCAGGAAGCTGACGAATCAACTTGCCGGTGCTTCTGGCAATCATTTGCTTGGGGCGCAAGATCTTGAACAACTCCGCTGACCGCACTCCTCTGGCCTTTTCAACTTTGTCAACAAGTTGTTGCTTTATCCACTGCCTCCAATCTCTTCTTTTGATGCATTTGAAGTCATGGTCAACCCTGATGCGCGCTTCTAAAGTGACAGCTTCTTGGCATCTCAGAAAATGCAAAGGCATGCGAAATGTTTCCTCTGCTTGAGAGTCCTGCACGTTTCCTTTCCATGCCTTCCAAATGGCTCTCAAAATCAAAATTCTTTTCTCACGTTGCAAGGCTCTATATTGCTTGCGGATCTCCTTTCTGGAGCAAAGCACATTCCAAGCCTCTTTGGAGAAATACAATTGACGCTGCTGGCGCTTCTGGCACGGAAAAAGATCTTTGACCTTTTGCTGCAGGTGATGTCGCACCCAATTCCAGTGGTCATTAACATCAACAGACCAATCCACAGATGGACAGTTCACCAAAATATCTTGCATGGCAGCCTTTTGCTGCATTTTCATTGCCTCAGCTCGGTGGTATATTGGGCTCCTGTTGAAGCGTCTGACCACATCTTTCTCACCGACCTTGATGTCGCATTCCAGACAAAGAGGAAAATGATCTCTGTCACCATTCATGAGATCAAGATCTTGATGTATGAAAGAACGCACCACACTTGCACCAAGTTCTTGTGGCATCAAGATGTAGTCGATTCTGGATCTATCGCCATGCGCACTAGTGAATGTGTATGTCTGCCCTTCATGCCAGCACTCAAAAGTGGAGGGAATCATGAGTTTTTGTTCCCTGCAGATTTCACGGAGAAGTTCACCTCCTTCGTCTTCCAAATCAGCAGCATGATGTCCAATTTCATCACCGGAACATGAACCAACACTACAATTGCCATCCCCAAGCATGAAAAGATGAGCTCGTTTGTCTCTTTTCTCCAGGACAGATTTGAAGTGCTTCCACCACTGTTCTTTCTCTTGCGCACTGCGGCCTCTTTGAGGCGCATAGAAAACGACAATCTCCAATGCTGACGTACCCATTTGGCATCGTGCTGCAAGGATGCGTTCCGATGAATGCCACACGCACACATCTTTTTCTGGCTGAAAAACACAATGGAAAATCTTGGCCAATTCCTCGCCATTCAACCACAATTCCACCCCAGCTTGTCCATTGCAGCCTTTGGCAACAAGCCGAGTGAAAGGCCCATTCGTGAGCATGCGTGACACACGGGCTCTGGATTCTTGAATTGCACAAATGTGAATGTGTTCCAATTGGCATTGCCGCAACAATTCATTTGCTTTGATGCTGCCGCAATCAGAATCACCATTGTACTCCATAGTCTCGACATTTGCCGTCGCAAATCTCAGCCGATGAACCCTACATCCATGATGCTGGTCTTCTTTCATGTCTCTACCCTTTTTTCCTTGCTCCCATTTGCTGGCCTCAAGGGATAGTGTCGGGTCATACCACCCCTCATTGGGATCGGCCTGGCTATTATTCAACACAATAGCGAGTGAAGGCATCTGGCTGTCCGGCTTTGCTTCAATCCATGCCCATTCCCGTAACTGATGTGACAAGAGCCGTCCTGATCGGAATTCAGTTTGGACCATAGGCTGCCAACCTTGTCTGACCAATCCAGCTATACTGTCAGCGCATTCATTCCATGGGTGACCTTGATGTGCTTTGACATGCAAACCTGTGACTTCACTTGCCCTCTGCTGCAAAATGGACATCATGATGCGAGCAGCATGCTGTCTATCGGACAAGGGATCCACATGCTGAACAACATTTTGCAATCCACATGCACCATGGCCCACGGCTAAAGCGTCATAATGGAAGAAAATTTCCGCATGTTGAATTGTGGGGCATGCCAACAGGTATTCCACCCCAGCAATAATGGCAGTCGCCTCAGCATCGGTTGCTGTCATACGCACTGGCCCAATTGAGTCATCAATCATCCCAGCAGCATAGCCAATGCGAACTAAGTGTGAATGCGTTGGCAGCCTGCATTCACAAAGAACGACAAAAGCCCATGCCGCATTGTGACGCTTGCAAGATCCATCCGTGAAAATATGAAAAACATTGTGGCACTCAACATCCAATTTCACCTGTTGGCTGGCAATGGCTGCATATGGATGCAAGTAGGGGATAAGAGCAAAATCACGATTCAGCCCCTTCCAACCTTCTGTGAAAAGGACTTGCAAATCCGCCTTCAAACTCTCCAGCATCACATCGTTGTTTTCTTGAACTGGACTCTGCAATTGTTGTTTGCTCCAGCCATCCAAGAGATCCGAGTTATCCTCTTGGCATGGTCGCAAGAGAGCATCCCCCTCCTGCAAATGCAACTCTGCCATTGCATCTCTGGTGGCATCATGATCATTTGGCTTGCGATAGGAACTGATGGGATCCAAGTTATCCCCATCACGTCCCTGCTGAAAAGGCAGTGAATGCTCTTTGCTCGACAGAACATCGCAGGCAATTTTGTCATCTTGGAAATTTTGCT
Organism: Cladocopium goreaui; assembly: GCA_947184155.2. Taxonomy (NCBI): domain Eukaryota; class Dinophyceae; order Suessiales; family Symbiodiniaceae; genus Cladocopium; species Cladocopium goreaui. Next base: position 190,440 of record CAMXCT020000211.1, on the reverse strand, counting down.
GGTTCATTTCCTGACAACCATGAACTCTTTTGTCATCCACAAATATATATATATATATATATTGTAGAGCTTCGCACACCGGCGACGCCGGTAGGGGTCGGGGGAGGGAAAGAGAGAGGGGGATGTCATCTGAACTTGCGAACATGACATGCTGAGGGTCGGCGGCCTATCTTGGGGCTATGTTGGCCCAGCTTGGGGCTATGTTGGCCCATCTTGAGGCTATGTTGGCCTATGCCTATGCGCACAAAGTGTTGTAATTTACAGCATTTTGCGCTGTGAGATGGCAAGAACCCGTGTAAATACAACAGTTTTAGTCCCCGAAAGTGGCTAAAACATTCTTATTTACAGAGTTTCGTTCACATCACGATCTTCGATTTTTTGAAAAACGTGTAAATACCAGCGTTTGTTGCATGCAGCAAGACAAAAAATCGGTTCAAAAAGAGCAAAAAATGCTGTAATTTATAGGGGAGTGGCCCCGTCACAAGCAAAAAACTGCGTAAATACCAGCGTTTCGGCGTCCAAAAGTTGCCAAAACACCGCTATTTACAGTGTTTCGTGCCTTCCACGTTTGCTTGAAATTGCAGAAACATTGTAAATACCAGCATTTTTTGCGATCAACCCGCCAAAAATGCTGTAATTTACAGTGTTTTTTTCCTTGGCTTTCAAAAAGACTGGTATTTGCAGTGTTTTGTGCATCTCGGGTCCAAAAAGTACTGGTATTTACAGCATTTTCTGCGTTTGTGCATGGCTCCCGCCAACGACGTTAAAACGCAAAAATGTTGTAATTTACAGCATTTTGTGACTTCCGAAAAGCGAAAAATCGCCCGAAAAATGTGTCAAAACGGCATTTTTTTTCCGATTTTAGGACCTCCAAAACGCATCTTCAAATTTTACCATCTTTTTTCCCACCCCGAACCCCCAAAAACGTGAAAACCCCAGCAGGCTGAAGGATTTTCGGGGAGGGTCGGCAGAGGGTCGGCGGCAGGGGCGCGCCCCCGGGTAGCTAAAGCTATGCTTAGCCACCACCACCGGACGGCATCGCCGGATTTTTGGGCTGACGCCCCTCGTCGGCTCCGCCGGACCACTCGGCCCTCCATTTCATCGCAGTGAGGGCGTGAAAGTTACTGAATGAGGACCTGCTTCAGAAATAAGTATATTCCTTAGGTTTTTTGGAACATATTTGTTGGAATAGACGTTTTTTGGGGAGCAAGTGAGTTCCCGAAAGCTCCTGCGAAGGGTTTTTCCTAAAGAACTGCTGCCGATTTCAACTTGTTACTTCGTGTAAAGGCGCCTCTGTGCAAAGACTTCTCTGTGTAAAAGCTTTTGTGTGTAAAAGTAAGATTCTCTGTGTAAAGACTTCTTTGTGTGAAAGCTTCTTTGTGTGAAAGCCCGTCTGTGTAAAGATTTCTCTGTGTGTAAAAGCTTCCGTGTGTAAACACTCTCTGTGTAAAGGCTTCTCTGTGTAAAAGTTTCTGTGTGTAAACGCGTCTGTGTGTTAAAGCTCTCTGTGTAAAGACTCCTTTGTGTAACAGCTTTTGTGTGTAAAAGCTCCAAGACGTTTGTGTGAAAAAGCTCCGCAGAGGAAAGACTTCTCTGTGGAAAACCTTCTGTGTGTAAAAAGCTACTCTGTGTAAAGGCTTCTCTGTGTAAAAGCCCCTGCGTGTGTAAAAGCTTGCTGTGTGTAAACGCTTTGGTGTGTAAACGCTCCTCTGTGTAAAGGCTTCTCTGTGTAAAAGCTTCTGTGTGCAAACGCGTCTGTGTGTAAAAAGTCCTCTGTGTAAAGACTTCTTCGTGTAAAAACTTCTGTGAGTAAAAGCTCCTAGACGTTGGTCTGCAAAAGCACCTTAGAGTAAAGACTTCTCTGTGTAAAACCTTCTGTATGTAAAAAGCTCCTTTGTAAAGACTTCTCTGTGTAAAAGCTCCTGTGTGTGTGGGTAAAAGCTTCTGTGCGTCTCCTCCCTCCAGCTTTCTTTCGGGTCACGCTGTCGTCCAGTTTCAATCTGCAACGTTGTTTCTTGTGGAAGAGTGCAAAATAATGCAAAGAACATGTGAAAGCATCGCGTGTTTAAAAATTGAACATAAACAGCGCACAAAGTGCTGTAATTTACAGCATATTGCGCTGTCAGCTGGCAAGAACCCGCGTAAATACCACAGTTTTAGTCCCCCAAAGTGGCTAAAACACTGTTATTTAAAGGGTTTCGTTCACGTCACGATCTTCGATTTTTTGGGAAACGCGTAAATACCAGCGTTTTTTGCGTTCATCAAAGCAAAAAATCGGTTCAAAAAGTGCAAAAAATGCTGTAATTTACAGGGGTTTGGCGCCGTCACGGGCAAAAAACTGTGTAAATACCAGCGTTTCAGCGTCCAAAAGTGGCTAAAACACTGCTATTTACAGTGTTTCGTGCCTTCCACGTTTTCTTGAAATTGCAAAAACAGTGTAAATACCAGCATTTTTTGCGATAAACTTGCCAAAAATGCTGTAATTTACAGTGTTTTTTTGGCTTGGCTTTCAAAAACACTGGTATTTGCAGTGTTTTGTGCATCTCGGGTCAAAAAAGTATTGGTATTTACAGCATTTTCTGCGTTTTTGCATTGCTCCCGCAAAAGATGTTAAAACGCAAAAATGCTGTAATTTACAGCATTGTGCCCATTTCGAAAAGCTGAAAATCGTCCGAAAAATGTGTCAAAACGACACTTTTTTTCGATTTTAGGTACCCTCAAAACGGGGGGGGGCGGGATTTTGCTCTTGGAGACGCTTATGAGCGACCCGGATTCCGGCCAAAAAGCTTTCCCCCACCCTCCTGAAGGATTTTTGGTGTTTTTCGGGGCCCGGCGTCGGAGGGTCGGCGGCTTGGGGCGCGCCTCACCTTAGAGCTCTAGTCGCTCTGGGACGCTCGTAGGGCAAGCCACTCGTGGGGAGCCGGCGGAGCCGAATTTAAGGGCTCCCGCCCCTGCCGCCGACCCCGGAAAAAAAACACCAGGATGAGGCTGAGCAGCGAGATGCAGCGAGGGCCTACGCGCAGAAGGAAAGCCCGACAGATGGCCAAAGTCGTCCAGAAAGCTGCCAAGACGGCCGGCAAGGGCGCTGCGGAGCGTTTGAAGGCAGGCAGTAGCCTAACGTCGCTTTCTGAAGCCACTAGAAAACTAGATGGCCAAAGTCGTCCGGAAAGCTGCCAAAAGCGCCGGCAAGGGCGCTGCGGAGCGTTTGAAGGTAGGCTACTGCCTAACGTCGCTTTCTGAAGCCACCAGAAAAATACTGGACAAGTTTCTGACAGATGGCCAAAGTCGTCCGGAAAGCTGCCAAAAGCGCCGGCAAGGGCGCTGCGGAGGGTTTCAAGGCAGGCTACTGCCGAACGTCGCTTTCTGAAGCCACTAGAAAACTAGTGGACAAGCCCCCAAAGGCGCTGCAGAGGGTTTGAAGCCAGGCTATACTGCCTAACGTCACTTTCTGAAGCCACTAGAAAACTAGTGGACAAGCCCCCAAAGGCGCTGCGGAGGGTTTGAAGCCAGGCTACTGCCTAACGTCGCTTTCTGAAGCCACTAGAAAACTAGTGGACAAGCCCCCAAAGGCGCTGCGGAGGGGTTGAAGCCAGGCTACTGCCTAACGTCGCTTTCTGAAGCCACTAGAAAACTAGTTTGGGGGCTGCGGAGGGTTTGAAGGCAGGCTACTGCCTAACGTCGCTTTCTGAAGCCACTAGAAAACTAGTGGACAAAGCCCCAAAGGCGCTGCGGAGGGTTTGAAGCCAGGCTACTGCCTAACGTCGCTTTCTGAAGCCACTAGAAAAGTATTGGACAAGCCCCCGACAGATGGCCACAGACGTCCGGAAAGTTGCCAAAAGCGCCGGCAAGGGCGCTGCGGAGGGTTTGAAGCCAGGCTACTGCCTAACGTCGCTTTCTGAAGCCACTAGAAAACTAGTGAAGCCACTAGAAAACTAGTGGACAAGCCCCCAAAGGCGCTGCGGAGGGTTTGAAGCCAGGCTACTGCCTAGAAAACTAGTGGACAAGCCCCCAAAGGCGCTGCGGAGGCTTTGAAGCCAGGCTACTGCCTAACGTCGTTTTCTGAAACTAGAAAACTAGTGGACAAGCCCCCAAAGGCGCTGCGGAGGGTTTGAAGCCAGGCTACTGCCTAACGTCGCTTTCTGAAGCCACTAGAAAACTACTGGACAAGCCCCCGACACATCGCCATTCTGAAGCCACTAGAAAACATTTGGACAAGCCCCCAAAGGCGCTGCGGAGGGTTTCAAGGCAGGCTACTGCCGAACGTCGCTTTCTGAAGCCACTAGAAAACTAGTGGACAAGCCCCCAAAGGCGCTGCGGAGGGTTTGAAGCCAGGCTACTGCCTAACGTCGCTTTCTGAAGCCACTAGAAAACTAGTGGACAAGCCCCCAAAGGCGCTGCGGAGGGTTTGAAGCCAGGCTACTGCCTAACGTCGCTTTCTGAAGCCACTAGAAAACTACTGGACAAGCCCCCGACAGATGGCCACAGACGTCCGGAAAGTTGCCAAAAGCGCCGGCAAGGGCGCTGCGGAGCGTTTGAAGGCAGGCTACTGCCTAACATCGCTTTCTGAAGCCACTAGAAAACATTTGGACCAGCCCCCACAAAGGCGCTGCGGAGGGTTTGAAGCCAGGCTACTGCCTAACGTCGCTTTCTGAAGCCACTAGAAAACTACTGGACAAGCCTCTGACAGATGGCCACAGACGTCCGGAAAGTTGCCAAAAGCGCCAGCAAGGGCGCTGCGGAGCGTTTGAAGGCAGGCTACTGCCTAACGTCGCTTTCTGAAGCCACTAGAAAACTAGTGGACAAAGCCCCAAAGGCGCTGCGGAGGGTTTGAAGGCAGGCTACTGCCTAACGTCGCTTTCTGAAGCCACTATAGAAAACTAGTGGACAAGCCCCCAAAGGCGCTGCGGAGGGTTTGAAGCCAGGCTACTGCTTAACGTCGCTTTCTGAAGCCACTAGAAAACTACAGGACAAGCCTCCGACAGATGGCCACAGACGTCCGGAAAGTTGCCAAAAGCGCCGGCAAGGGCGGTGCGGAGCGTTTGAAGGCAGGCTACTGCCTAACGTCGCTTTCTGAAGCCATTAGAAAACTACTGGACAAGCCCCCGACAGATGGCCAAAGTCGTGCGGAAAGCTGCCAAAAGCGCTGCGGAGGGTTTGAAGCCAGGCTACTGCCTAACGTCGCTTTCTGAAGCCACCAGAACACTACTGGACAAGCCCCCGACAGATGGCCAAAGTCGTCCAGAAAGCTGCCAAAATTTGAAGGCAGGCTACTGCCTAACGTCGCTTTCTGAAGCCACTAGAAAACTAGTGGACAAGCCCCCAAAGGCGCTGCAGAGGGTTTGAAGCCAGGCTACTGCCTAACGTCGCTTTCTGAAGCCACTAGAAAACTACTGGACAAGCCCCCGACAGATGGCCAAAGTCGTCCGGAAAGCTGCCAAAAGCGCCGGCAAGGGCGCTGCGGAGCGTTTGAAGGCAGGCTACTGCCTAACGTCGCTTTCTGAAGCCACTAGAAAAGTTCTGGGCCAGTGTCAAGCCAAGCGGCTGCCTAACGTTGCTTCGTGCTTAACGCCACTTTTCCTCGGGCGCGCTCCCCCTGCAGATGGCTGGGGTCGGCGGATATTGTATCGTTACATTGTATGGTTCAATTCTGTGGGCCCCCCATCACCTGCAGATTGGCTTGCAAGTTTTTGTGAACTTGGGGTACTTTATTTTCACAATGTTCAATAGGGTTTACAATCGATGTGCCAGGCCACATGGTGTCCCTCCGAACACTTTCGCAGAGATGATCTTCCGCAAGATCGAGGTGATGAGATGAGGGCGTGGGATGAGCTTTGAAGGAGATTTTCATTCCTACCATTTTTCTGCCCCTTGAAAAAGAGTGCTCATTGTATAGTGGTTTGAACCCATTTTGACCCGTTTTGCTTGTCGACCCATTGAGAACTGCACAACCAATGGAGCCTCACCTCAGCAACTCGGCCCAGTTGCTGTCTGCACCAGCGCCGAAACCCGTTGGGGCCTGAGCTTGGGGCGCAAATTTACAGCTTGTAGGTCACTTATAGGTGATCATAGAGTCATAGACATGATTAAAGAACACCAGAGAACACGAGATTGCAAGTGAGCTTCTGTGAGACTTTGATCACACAGAAGCCACATCAAAGAATAGGCTAATAAACTTTCATGGATTCTTTTGTGGCCCAAGTGGGCTGTTCAAACCAGCATTAGCATAGGAATTCCCAGACTGCACAGGTGGAAGAAGAAGATCCGAAGAGCAAGTGCCTGTGCTGCAAGTAGCCGGTTTCTTTCCAACATGGCTGGAAATGGGCATGAATCATCATGAATCCAGCGCAGGAAAAAGAAAGACAAAAAGGAAGAGGTGCCAGAACCAGTGAGGCCAGATCAACTGAAGCGTACGGCGGTGACTGTGGATGCCAATGATTTCTACATATTTCCACGATGCCCGTTGCACATTCTAGGCCCAACGGCGTGGTGATTTTGAATTATCCTTCTGAAATGCGGCAGTGCGCCAGCTGGGAGGTTGAGTGGACAAACGCTTGGGGATGGTTCGTGCGCTGTCCATGTAAACCAGAGCGAGAAGCAGTTGCAAAATCTGATTGCAAAAATAAAATCTGATAAGCTAATCTTCAAGAGGCTTCGAATGTTGAAATTAGAGATCGAAAGTGGTGTTACATGTTCTGCTGGATATGCCATGGCTTGTCCTGCATCTTTGACCTTTGTTTTGGACCTGATTGTACCGATTAACATTTTTGTGTCCAGAGATTTGGAGATGTCTCCTGATGGGCATTGAGCCAGGCGTGCTTGGAGGGCTCCTGGTCCAATCTGTTGAAGGTGCAAGATTCTGAGGAGAATCACCAGGAGCGCTGGGATCACGAATCTTTGGCCGAGCTGGAATGCATTGGCTGCGGCATTGCCTGCCGTGGTGACTTGATGTTGCCCCTGATCAAGACGGATGATGCTGATGATGTATCCATTCACGAACTCATTTCTTTTGGGTGGTTGACACTGGTTGGATCCTTTTGACGTGTTTTTGTTGCGTGCATTTTTGGTATGGACAGTGCGGGCTGAGAGCCAAGTCTTTGAAGACAGGATTCATCATAGTGCCTATTGGTGCCCATTGGTGCCCAGTGGTGTTCAGTGTTCCAGGCCTCCAACCCCCCCTTGGAGAGACTTCCCAGTGAACCTGCCGTGAGGCACGCCTTAGTACGGTGCTGGCTCCATTTTGGGTGGAGGAAATTGCAGTTCCGGTGATCAAAGCTGAGGCCGGGCTTGGGCCCGAAACGGAAATTGATTTCCAGGTTTGATTTCTGAAAAAATGCTTGCGAGATCTTGCGAGTTGAATGGATCTGAACAAGGATTGCGAGCCAGAGTGGTGGAGTCCAGACTATGCTCGAAGGTTGACAAGAGAAGAAGACGAAGAAGAGTGATATCGGAATCAGCAGAAAGGTAGCATGGTCTGTCTGTTAGCCATGATGTGGATGGTAGTGATATCTCTCACATTCCAATCGTCGAGTTACAAACCAGTTTCCAGTTAGAAGAACCTTTTTAGGGGGCTGAAAGCTTTTTCGAGCCCCAAACTACATGGGAACGGCGCTGGGAGGCGCCTGGTACTTTTAAGGCTCTCTGCTTTCATTCCCCCCTCTGTAAATGCGCATCGATGTTGGAAGTGCCCTTTTTCTCAATTCCAAAAACTACTCTCATCTGTGCCGTAGAAAGTCACGTCTCATTGCGAACAAATTTACTAATGGCGACCAGCTTCTGCAAAGTCGTGCGGTATAGGTCAATGAGGTAGCATCAATTCTGATGGCAAGTGTAGAAGCAAAGATCAATAGCGTAGCATCAAGTCTGATGGCAAGTGTAGAAGCAAAGATCAATAGCGTAGCATCAATTCTGATGGCAAGTGTAGAAGCAAAGATCAATAGCGTAGCATCAATTCTGATGGCAAGTGTAGAGGCAAAGATCAATAGCGTAGCATCAATTCTGATGGCAAGTGTAGAAGCAAAGATCAATAGCGTAGCATCAATTCTGATGGCAAGTGTAGAAGCAAAGATCAATAGCGTAGCATCAATTCTGATGGCAACTGTAGAAGCAAAGATCAATAGCGTAGCATCAATTTCTGATGGCAAGTGTAGAAGCAAAGATCAATAGCGTAGCATCAATTCTGATGGCAAGTGTAGAAGCAAAGATCAATAGCGTAGCATCAATTCTGATGGCAAGTGTAGAAGCAAAGATCAATAGCGCAGCATCAATTCTGATGGCAAGTGTAGAAGCAAAGATCAATAGCGTAGCTCAATTCAAAGATCAATAGCGTAGCATCAATTCTGTGGCAAGTGTAGAAGCAAAGATCAATAGCGTAGCATCAGTTCTGATGGCAAGTGTAGAAGCAAAGATCAATAGCGTAGCATCAATTCTGATGGCAAGTGTAGAAGCAAAGATCAATAGCGCGTAGCATCAATTCTGATGGCAAGTGTAGAAGCAAAGATCAATAGCGCAGCATCAATTCTGATGGCAAGTGTAGAAGCAAAGATCAATAGCGTAGCATCAATTCTGATGGCAAGTGTAGAAGCAAAGATCAATAGCGTAGCATCAATTCTGATGGCAAGTGTAGAAGCAAAGATCAATAGCGTAGCATCAATTCTGATGGCAAGTGTAGAAGCAAAGATCAATAGCGTAGCATCAGTTCTGATGGCAAGTGTAGAAGCAAAGATCAATAGCGTAGCATCAATTCTGATGGCAAGTGTAGAAGCAAAGATCAATAGCGCAGCATCAATTCTGATGGCAAGTGTAGAAGCAAAGATCAATAGCGCAGCATCAATTCTGATGGCAAGTGTAGAAGCAAAGATCAATAGCGTAGCATCAATTCTGATGGCAAGTGTAGAAGCAAAGATCAATAGCGTAGCATCAATTCTGATGGCAAGTGTAGAAGCAAAGATCAATAGCGTAGCATCAATTCTGATGGCAAGTGTAGAAGCAAAGATCAATACCGTAGCATCAATTCTGATGGCAAGTGTAGAAGCAAAGATCAATAGCGTAGCATCAATTCTGATGGCAAGTGTAGAAGCAAAGATCAATAGCGTAGCATCAATTCTGATGGCAAGTGTAGAAGCAAAGATCAATAGCGTAGCATCAATTCTGATGGCAAGTGTAGAAGCAAAGATCAATAGCGTAGCATCAATTCTGATGGCAAGTGTAGAAGCAAAGATCAATAGCGTAGCATCAATTCTGATGGCAAGTGTAGAAGCAAAGATCAATAGCGAGCATCAATTCTGATGGCAAGTGTAGAAGCAAAGATCAATAGCGTAGCATCAATTCTGATGGCAAGTGTAGATCATAGCGTAGCATCAATCTGATGGCAAGTGTAGCGTAGCATCAATTCTGATGGCAAGTGTAGAAGCAAAGATCAATAGCGTAGCATCAATTCTGATGGCAAGTGTAGATAGCGTAGCATCAATTCTGATGGCAAGTGTAGAAGCAAAGATCAATAGCGTAGCATCAATTCTGATGGCAAGTGTAGAAGCAAAGATCAATGTAGCATCAATTCTGATGGCAAGTAGAAGCAAAGATCAATAGCGCAGCATCAATTCTGATGGCAAGTGTAGAAGCAAAGATCAATAGCGTAGCATCAATTCTGATGGCAAGTGTAGAAGCAAAGATCAATAGCGTAGCATCAATTCTGATGGCAAGTGTAGAAGCAAAGATCAATAGCGTAGCATCAATTCTGATGGCAAGTGTAGAAGCAAAGATCAATAGCGTAGCATCAATTCAGATGGCAAGTGTAGAAGCAAAGATCAATAGCGTAGCATCAATTCTGACGGCAAGTGTAGAAGCAAAGATCAATAGCGCAGCATCAATTCTGATGGCAAGTGTAGAAGCAAAGATCAATAGCGCAGCATCAATTCTGATGGCAAGTGTAGAAGCAAAGATCAATAGCGTAGCATCAATTCAAATGTCAAGTGTAGAAGCAAAGATCAATAGCGTAGCATCAGTTCTGATGGCAAGTGTAGAAGCAAAGATCAATAGCGCAGCATCAATTCTGATGGCAAGTGTAGAAGCAAAGATCAATAGCGTAGCATCAATTCTGATGGCAAGTGTAGAATTAGAAGCAAGATCATGAACGTCATTAGCCACCCCCACCCCCCAATCCCCCCACCCTAGCGACCATGACACGGGAGAAACACGCAGTGCAAAAGATGCATGTGAAGGCCACATATCAAAGTGTGGACGCCAACAAACATCCACATCCAAACAGGATCAACATCAAGTCCTATGAAACTCCCAGGTGTTACATGAGACAAGTGCATGTGTCTGCATACATCCAAACCTGGACACAAAAAACAAGGAAAACATCCAGAAGCCCTGCAGCTCCGTTGGAGATCTGCATTTATAAGATCATGACAATCGGAATGATCACAATCATAATAGTAGTTGCACATATATATATACGTATATATATATATACATATAAATATAAATGAGTCAACATAACCGTAATATATCACAATCATGTCCAATCCCAAGCCCCAGTCCAACATGTTGGACTCTTCCACAGGGATTCCCTGTGGCCCCTGGCCATCTTCGGGACTGTGCTGTGATGTCAGGAAGCGGAGCTGGCCAAGGGGGCTGAGAAGGTGGGAAAATGTGGGTCTCGTGCTCCCAACCGGTGTAAGCGCCAGGATACGGCTTGCAATCATTGAGATACAAGTAGAATTAACATGACATGAATATATTCAACACACACACACACATTCTCTCTCTCTCTCTATATGCACACTATTTGACTGCATATATTATTGTATATGATTATCATGGCATCATGGTATCATATATCACATATCACATCATAAATATATGTATATGGTATGTATATATATATATACATGTATATACATGTATATACATGTATATACATGTATATACATGTATATACACATATACACAAATGTACATAGACACATAGACACATAGACACATACATATACATATACATATACAGATACACATACATACATGCATACATGCATGCATACATGCATACATGCATAGATGCATAGATGCATACATGCATACATACAGACATACAGACATACAGACATACAGACATACAGACAGACAGACAGACAGACAGACATACATATATAGACACATAGACACATAGATACTGAAAAGGCTGAAGTCGGTCTATTGGTGGCTCAAGATTGTCTACCCTAAATTTGAGCAGTTTATTGTCCCTTTGGTACCCAAAATTTGACATAGCCGGACACAACCGCAGAGAAATGATTTACTCGACATGGCATTGGGCAAGTCAATGGTTGAATCACCAGAGGGTAAGCTTGTGGTTGATATATCACGATGTATCACCATAAGTCCCTTTCTTCTTAATTCGGTGATGTCCCTCCAGTCAGGCGTCAGTGGCTTCAGACTGCCCGGCAGGTGGACTTCGACCCGGACTTTGCGCCATCTGTCAGGGAACCTCAGATGCGGATGGATGCCATGGGCGAAAACATGAGCAAAGCGCAATATGGTGTGACTTGTTATGACCCTTTGGACGCTGGCAGGTGCGTGTGGTGAGATTGCAATTTCCAGATGAGGTGCGCAGCGGGGTGGCAGGATCCGGTATGTCCGAAAGCTGGGGAAACCTGCAAAACCCATCGCTTGATGGGGGTTCTAAAGATGTACATTTGATCAACGAGCCAACAAGGAGCCCCTTCCATGTTTAACTGTAAGTGTTTACATGTGTATATACAGATTATGTATATTTATATATATTTACACATACACAGCCACATATTTCTATCTATCTTATCTATCTTATCTTGCCCTACCTTATCTTATCTTGTCTAGCCATTTATCGATCTATCGATCTAACTCTATACACAGTCACATATATATATATATGCATGCATAAACACATGCATATGCATATACATATACAGGTACATGTAAATATACGTATATGTACATATATATATATAACTGTATGTAATGTACGTACCTACGTACGTATGTATGTATGTGTGTATGTGTGTATGTATTTATGTATGTATGTATGTCTGTATGTATGTATGTATGTGTGTGTATGTATGTATGTATGTATGTATGTAATGTAATGTAATGTAATGTAATGTAATGTATGTATGTATGTATGTATGTGTGTATGTAATGTATGTAATGTATGTATGTATGTATGTAATGTAATGTAATGTAATGTAATGTAATGTAATGATGTAATGATGTATGTATGTATGTATGTATGTATGTCTGTGTGTGTATGTATGTATGTATGTATGTAATGTATGTATGTATGTATGTGTGTATGTATGTATGTATGTATGTATGTATGTATGTATGTATGTATGTATGTATGTATGTATATGTGTATGTATGTATGTATGAATGAATGTATGTATGTATGTATGTATGTAATGTATGTATGTATGTATGTATGTATGTATGTAATGTATGTAATGTATGTAATGTATGTAATGTATGTAATGTATGTAATGTATGTAATGTATGTAATGTATGTAATGTATGTAATGTATGTAATGTATGTAATGTATGTAATGTATGTAATGTATGTAATGTATGTAATGTATTGTATTGTATTGTATTGTATGTAATGTATGTAATGTATGTAATGTATGTAATGTATGTAATGTATGTAATGTATGTAATGTATGTAATGTATGTAATGTATGTAATGTATGTAATGTATGTAATGTATGTAATGTATGTAATGTATGTAATGTATGTAAGGTATGTAATGTTTGTAGTGTATGTAATGTATGTAATGTATGTAATGTATGTAATGTATGTAATGTATGTAAGGTATGTAAGGTATGTAATGTATGTAATGTATGTAATGTATGTAATGTATGTAATGTATGTAATGTATGTAATGTATGTAATGTATGTAATGTATGTAATCTATGTAATCTATGTAATGTATGTAATGTATGTAATGTATGTAATGTATGTAATGTATGTAATGTATGTAATGTATGTAATGTATGTAATGTATGTAATGTATGTAATGTATGTAATGTAGGTAATGTATGTAATGTATGTAATGTATGTAATGTATGTAATGTATGTAATGTATGTAATGTATGTAATGTATGTAATGTATGTAATGTATGTAATGTATGTAATGTACGTAATGTACGTAATGTATGTAATGTATGTAATGTATGTAATGTATGTAATGTATGTAATGTATGTAATGTATGTAATGTATGTAATGTATGTAATGTATGTAATGTATGTAATGTACGTAATGTACGTAATGTACGTAATGTACGTAATGTACGTAATGTACGTAATGTACGTAATGTACGTAATGTACGTAATGTACGTAATGTATGTAATGTATGTAATGTATGTAATGTATGTAATGTATGTAATGTATGTAATGTATGTAATGTATGTAATGTATGTAATGTATGTAATGTATGTAATGTATGTAATGTATGTAATGTATGTAATGTAATGTGTGTATTGTATTGTATTGTTTTGTATTGTTTTGTATTGTATTGAAATGTATGTAATGTATGTAATGTATGTAATGTATGTAATGTATGTAATGTATGTAATGTATGTAATGTATGTAATGTATGTAATGTTATGTAATGTTATGTAATGTTATGTAATGTTATGTAATGTTATGTAATGTTATGTAATGTATGTAATGTATGTAATGTATGTAATGTATGTAATGTATGTAATGTATGTAATGTATGTAATGTATGTAATGTATGTAATGTATGTAATGTATGTAAAGTATGTAATGTATGTAATGTATGTAATGTATGTAATGTATGTAATGTATGTAATGAATGTAATGAATGTAATGAATGTAATGAATGTAATGAATGTAATGAATGTAATGAATGTAATGAATGTAATGTATGTAATGTATGTAATGTATGTAATGTATGTAATGTATGTAATGTATGTAATGTATGTAATGTATGTAATGTATGTAATGTATGTAATGTATGTAATGTATGTAATGTATGTAATGTATGTACTGTATGTAATGTATGTAATGTATGTAATGTATGTAATGTATGTAATGTATGTAATGTATGTAATGTATGAATGAATGTATGTATGTATGTATGTATGTAATGTATGTATGTATGTATGTATGTATGTATGTATGTATGTAATGTATGTAATGTATGTAATGTATGTAATGTATGTAATGTATGTAATGTATGTAATGTATGTAATGTATGTAATGTATGTAATGTATGTAATGTATGTAATGTATGTAATGTATGTAATGTATGTAATGTATGAATGTATGTAATGTATGTAATGTATGTAATGTATGTAATGTATGTAATGTATGTAATGTATGTAATGTATGTAATGTATGTAATGTATGTAATGTATGTAATGTATGTAATGTATGTAATGTATGTATGTATGTATGTAATGTATGTAATGTATGTAATGTATGTACTGTATGTATGTATGTATGTATGTATGTATATGTGTATGTATGTATGTATGTATGTATGAAGTGTATGTATGTATGTATGTATGTATGTATATATGTACATATACGTATATTATCTATATCTGTATCTATATCTTCATCTATGTCTATATCTATATGACTATATGTCTATATATATATATCTATATCTATATATCTATATATCTATATATCTATATATCTATATATCTATATATTTATATGTATATATATCTATATATCTATATATCTATATACCTATGTATCTATATATATATACTCGTATATGTATGTATCTATATCTATATCTGTATTTGTATAGATATATATATATATAGATGTGTGTATGTATCGTCCCCGATTTCTTACCTACCCATTTTGCTTGGTATTTTCATAGAAGATCCGTCACCTGGTCAGGCTTCTTTACATGCAGCGATCAGCGAGGAGGCACGAAGTGGAGAGTTCCGACAGATTCTGACAGGACGGCAAGGAGACCAGTTGAGACTCTGTGGTTTTCTGAAAATGTGCATGAGAGTTTTCAAAATGAATCTTGCAAGAAGTACAAGGCATGAGGATGCACCCAACCAGAAAAACTGATGCCCAACCAGAAAAGATTATGTAACCAACATCCTCCAGAATGACCATTTGGCTCACTTCGGTTGGGTTTGCCACGGTTGCAGGTCTTCTTGTCTTAGGACGAGATTCAAAGCATAAACATAACATGGATTCCACGACGTACCAGATGAATCGAGTGTTGAAAAGAAGGCAGCAGGGACAACCCATTGTCATCTGGACCCTGCAAGATTGCTTCCGAAATTACAGTAAACGGATTTTGAACAGGTGCAAACAGTTCGTTGACAAAATTTGAGGATCCCGAACTATGACCAAGAGGGCAAAACCATTGATATAGGTCTCTGCTTTAGCTGCTAGGCTGCTTCTGGTGGCGTTCCGAGCGAAGAAATCTTGACGGCTGGTACCTTCTGTCAGGGCTTGGAACAGGAGTTGTGGGCCGTTACAAGCACCAACCTGCAACTCCTTGGCACCTTTGAACATTTTGAAAACACATGATCTGCGGATATTTGTGGTAGTTTTATCATGTTTTATCAACTGCGGGAATTTCGGCCATTGGGACATTCTGTGGGTTCACCTGCATTTTTCGTGCTGCCTTTCCGAAAATCCTACCAAAAGATCGAAGTTGCAAGTTATCTCATATTCTTCATAGATGTTCAAGTCTCCCTAACCTTGGCCTGTCGCAACTTCCCTGGAACAGTGTAACACATAGTGTAACAGAATGTAACAGCATGTGCTGCAGATAGCTGCCTGTGCTGGAGGAGATCTTGTCTTCTAGTGCACCTGATCAAGCCTGGCTTTTTGAGTCGTCGCAGGTGCCCAGATCTGGATGTGGCGGATGCCTTATGGCTTTCATTATCAAAATCGGTCGAATGCACAACTCGTGTATACAGTATGTATGTATTATACATTATATATATACATACACACATTACAAACAATAGTGTGCATACCCGCACCACCAGAATGATTCAAGGTTGATACTGAGACACGGCCAAGTTTTCCGGGTGCCTGGGTCCTTCGAGCAATACCAAGATGGGAAGGGATCCTGATCGCATCTCGCCACAGTGTCCAACCACGAGCAATGAAGTTGGGTCCAAAGATCATCTATTTTTTCAGAACCGCAGCATTCTCATGCTCTCCAAACGGATATGGCTCAAAAATAGGCTCAATATTTTCCATTCTTCATGTGCCCACCTCAACGGATGGTTTTGGTGCACGGTCAAGGTTTGGGGTTTCTGGTTACTTGACACAACAAGTGGCCTGACCGTTCCAATTTCATACCCAAGTGGCAGTTTCTGTTCATCTCTTCCTGCAAGGTTCTGGCACGTTCATTTGCCGAGCCGCTTCAGAATTGCCATGATGTCCTTGTCCAGGCTTGGTGGCCCGCTGTAACAGTCAAAAAACAGCCAAAGAACCATGGAAAATGCATGATATACAGACTCCAATGACTCGAATGGTTTGAATATCACTTAGCTCTAAGTGTAGAATTTCCGGTGGTAGCAATGCGTCGGCTGCAGGATGGAGAAGAGAATGAGACAGTCATCCCGGCAGCAGAGGCTGGATCAAGGACTGAAATTCAGCGACAAACGTCGCGCACATAACCCATCTCCACAACCACCCACTGCATAGGTTACGTATATAGATGATAGATACCAAAAGGCCCCTGGGACATTTGGCTTCGTCACACCAGCTGGGTCTATCCATACAATGCACTTGTTGACATAGCAACGTTGGCTTAAAATAAACATATTGCCTCAAACACAGGTGCCCACAATGCTGTCAAACTTTGAAGCTCCAGCCTCATCCAAAACAGCTTAACCTGTCGTAGGTTCGATTACTGTAATTCCTAGCGTGGTCGCTTCTCAGGGAGATAAATCATGACAAATCACAGGTTGGACAGTTCCTAAGCTTGAGAAAACCCAGTACCGTACAGTACTATTAGTAGACAGCATGTAAGCACATTTTCATTTGCATCTAGATAAACTGGTTGGTTCTACTACTTCCTTCGTTTAAAAAACCAGCCCCAGCAGTGATGGGAGAGGCATGCTTCAAGACCGTCAAGGAGCTGGTGAGCTTTTGGAGGAGGTGCCCTGCCCTGAACATACTTGTAGGACGCAAAAAGACAACATCTGCATTTACGGATTTACTAAAGTGGAAGGTTTGCGGTCTGTCCTTGTCTGGGTTTTGGAATATTTTGTACCATCTTCTTCAGGTGGAAATCTTCATATCTTTGGAAAGGTTGGAGGGAGAAAGAGCTATCAGAGCTTCATTTTTCAATCATGCTGAGTCCGATGATAGGCTGCCAAGATCATATGTCCAAAACCCGGGAAACCCACAACTCATGTGTTTCCAGCTCGCAAAGTAGTCCATCAACCCGACATGTGCCCCATATCAGTCATATCCGTAGTTCAAGGTGCACCCCTTCTCGTGGTTTGCAGCCCCTCTCTGCGACAAGGCCTAGAGAGGTTCCTGAAGAGCCAGCAGACGCAGCAGAATTGGAACCAGCCGCAGCGGCGCCAGTGGTGGAGGCTCCAGCTGCCGATGCTCCAGCAGATGCTGTAGCAGATGCTCCAGCTGCCGATGGAGCCGACGGAGCCGACGGAGCCGATGGAGCCGATGCCAATGAAGCTGAAGCGGCTGAAGCTGTAGAGGCGCCAGATTCCCCAGAGGCAGAAGACCTGGAGGTGGACGAGTTGGGAGACCAGACCTGTGAGGCTGGGCTTGATTGGGTTGATTGGGCCGTGAGATGATAGGTTGGATAGGTGGAATAGGTAGCCTCAATGCCATGGCGTCTCCTCCATGATTTTGTCACGAGCACTGCAGTGTACTATACCCAAAGCTGCACCTGTTTCTTTGCGACTTGAGGACGAGCTTGAGAGCAAAGAGGAAAGAGATGGTCAGGCCAGTACCATGTTGAATGCAGGGCTACCTCCAATGCATTCGCCAGCGGTCGCTGTCGCTTTCCTTCTAACGCAGCATTGCAAGCTTGCACGAGGTGGGAGATACCATTGTCATCCGAGAGATTGGTTACAAAACCAGGGAGGAGTTTCACACCCTTTGGCTTCAAGGGCTTTCCTCCTATCTGTGAGAGCCCGAGGATCCTACGCATGTGGGTGAACACCAAATTGATCAAACTGCAAGTCTGTAGATCTCCTAGTCACAGCGGAAGCGAGCGCGATTGAGGTTGGGCATTCGGGAAACGTTGCAAGAGGCCGCAGCCAGTGTACTCTTTGAGCTGTCATGTCACTCTTGCTGCTTCCTGGATGATTCAGATGTGAATCGGCACAGACACCTACAGAGATATCATCAGTTCCACCGCCTTCTTCAAGTGACCTGCCCCTGTCAATCCCTGCCCTGCTACAGGCTGTGCTAGACCATTTTGTTTAATTTCAATAATTTCAAATCTTCATTCGATTCATTCTTCATCTCATGTCATCTTCTTGGAGTCACCGCCAAGGGCTCCACTCAAATCGTTTCAGCGGCACAACGCTCCACAGGTGGATGACTTGGCGGGGAACTATGGCAAGGACTTGGTCTTCACCCAGAGGAGGCAGGGTTGTGGTGTCAGATCTTTATTGTTGAGGCTTGTGAAGGGGGCCGAAAGGAGATGCTGGTGGGTAATTTGATATGTCTTTGGTAGTTTGCGTAAAGTTTTGCCCAACTCTCGGGCTCACTATATACAGGCATCTAAACAGGCATCTAGACAGGACAATATGTTGCGTTTTTTTTTTGCTTCCTTGTTTTGATCTGTATCCAATAGTCTCAGTCTAAGTGATCATGCCCTCCATGGATGCCAAGGTTCTTAGAGTTTCTGCAGCGCCCTGATGACAAAGCGCAGGCGTGGTAAAAACAGAATCATTACTGGTGATGTCGCGCATCAACATGGGATGTTACGGCCGAGTACCAATCATTTGCTGAGGCAGATAGCTGAACCAACCAAGAAACCACATCAGCAACCCAGCAAAGTTCATGCCATTTGTCAGGTCCTTGAAGAATTCCTTCGCACGTTCCCGCTGAGGTGTTTCGGTTGCAAGCCATTCATACGAAGGCAGAAAATGCTACTTGAAAAAAATGTAAATATAGGCAAAAGGTACTGTAGATCAATGGGTTGAAATTTATCTACAGGAAGACTATCATGTATCCTCCTTTTTGGTGGGGGTCCAGGGTTGACCATGAGTAAACTCATAGCTACATGGTACAAACGGTTTTGCTTGCTGTTTCATACTTTGCTATGATATACAACGACGGTGGAAACAAAACCGACTTGATTTTCCTTGTTGGGACTGTCCCATGACCTTCCAGCAATTGCAGGAGAAATGTGGCACCTGGGTCGCGGCAAGCGGATGAGATTCAAGAACAGCTTCAGGAATCCGAGAACAATCCGAGAACAGCAGTTTTTTTTTTTAGACCAAGCTTAACTGATTTAACTTCTCTTGTGGGTCGGTTTCCAAGACAAATGAAGGCGTGTTCTGATCGCTTCAGTGATAAGTCGCAGGTGCCTCTGTAGTTTGAGGTCCAAGTCGCTCAAAATCCTTCTGCCTTTTTTCCACTAATTCGGTACCCGAAATTGAATCCGTTGAGTTCCACCATGTAGACCCAGCGATGCTTTAAGTCCTGTATAGAAAGGACTACCGTGACTACCATGGAGTGAAGTGAAGATGCCACACCCTAAGCCCTACCATGGACATGGAAAGCCTCACAGCCGGCCATCAGTTTTGGCTGAAATCTGTGGGATTCGGGACTGGTTGAGCTGAACTTTTGATCTTTCCGGCAGGATTTGGCAGACAAGCTCTGGGTGCATGCCAACTTCCGAAAACAGGAGTCTGTGGAGGTGCCACCAGCTCGGTACAGGGGACATGGACTTGACATGTCACGTCCCTGGATTTTTTTTGAACAGGAAAACACGATGAATTGACACGACACGATGGTGGCCAATTTGCATCAATTTGCGGGATCTCATGCATTTTTTCGGAGGGTTGGTGCCAGGAGCGGCAACGCCTGCTGACGTGTAGCCAGCATGTTAGTGTAAGGGAGAGTGGTACCAACTTGCAGATGCTCGGTTTAACGGGAGACTTGTCCTGTTGGTGCATTCCAAACTTGGGGACTCCTCAAACCCTTCAAAATGGTTTGGTTGGTTCTACTGTTCTAGTATAGCCTATAGCCCTATAGCCAAAAAAACACGGGTGCTTTACTTTGTTAAAAGCGAGGACCAAAGGTGACAGGGTCTAAAGCGAGTGAATTGGAGGGAGTCAGCAGATAGCCGGGTCCTTCTTTTGACAACCCCTTTATACTTGGCAATTATCTATGCTATATTGTCTGTATTCATTTTCCAGCCGTGTTTGGAAAGATGATGGCACTGGACTGCTATTTAAAGATCTTGGATGTTGAACAAACAATCAATCCTCATACGTATTAGTCCCACTCCATTGAACATCAAGGAGTTACCGGCGCCTGGTCAATCACAGTGCTGTTGTGGCAGGGACGGCTTCTGGGAGGAACGGGCCAATGCACATCTGCAGTTGTCCTACAAACTCCAGGCAGTTGGGGGTTTGGGCACTGGCAACATGTTCCTACACTCCGAGACTTGATGGGGATCCATGTGCCTTGATTGATGAAGGTGAAGACAGTTCGGTCGTGCAAAACGACATTCAACGATGCTGCATCGATGCTCTTATCAAATATATTCGTCTTCTGCTTGCGAGCCCTACGATGGCGAAATTGAGGAGTTTGCGGGTTGTTTTCCATCGGCAGCGTTCCGTGGCCCAGTCATGACATTAGACCCATGGAGCTCTGGTCAGGAGGTTGCAGCCTTGTTTGAAACTGCAGCAAGTCCACTTGCAGGATGATACCAAGTCCATCAAATGCAATTAGGAAAGATGGTTCAATGCATCCACGATCCAATCTTTCAGTAAGTAATCCACCTCATTTGCCATCAGGTTTGAAACTCAACCAAACTCAGCCAACCCACGCGCGATATCCGACATCACCAGAACCCCCGGGCGAAGCGACGCCATGTCCAAACCTTTGCGTGGCCGAGCAGCAGCAGAAGCTGCAGCAAAGGCAGAATGCACTTTGGTGCTTCCGTGGGTTCCCCTTCCAGACTCACTGGCTGAAGATTCTGAAGATCCTACGGGAGTAACTGCTACCCTTCCAGATATGCGATATGTGATATGAGTTATATGATTACAACAGATTCCTTCAATTTGGTCAGCCCTCCAGCCCGCCAGCTAGCCATCAGTTTGTTATCAATGTGGGGCATGCGTGATTGTTTATGCGCTTGCATTTTTTTTAATCGTATATGAATCCATGGATGCATCCGGTCTATGATGCATAGATCCATGCTCTCTCCATGTGTTTGGCTGTTTGCGCGTCTACCTTATCACTCGTATTTGTTCGTCTATCTCTACAACTTGTACTCATCAACTCATGTTGTTTGACATGAATCTTCTGGCTTCAAACCTGAATCTTGTTATTTTGCCCAAACTAAAGCTATTCATCATTATTCATCTATCTGAATCTATCTGTCCCCAGTTTGACTGCCTGCTTGCTCAGATGAAATCAGGCGCAAGACCTGGCAAAAGTAGCCCTGGCACAGCGAGATGCCAGGGAAGGCCAGGGCCAAGACTGTTAGCCAATGCCCCTCTGCCACGGATTTCTATTATTTTTCCATTTGCAATTTGCATCATCACTTTCCTTCATTTTCCATCCAGCTGCAGCTGCAGGTGCCGGTGACCTCCCTCCGTCCCTGGCAGCACCAGTGATGGCAACGCCCCTGGTACCGCCAGCGCAGCCGCTCTCACCGCTGGCACCGCTGGCACCGCTGGCAGCCCCGGCTGCGGCGCAGGCCCCGGTGGTGGAGCTGCCGCTCCAAACGCCTGGCAGCGCCGTGCAGCTGCAGGAAGCAGCACAGCTTCGTGGAGGACTTTGCGGTACAAATGTGACAAAGTGGAGTACAAAGTGACACAAATGTGGTACAAAAGTGATACACAAGTGATACACATGTACAGCAACTGTGACAATGAAAAAGAATGGACTTGCTTGTGCCAATCATTGGATATGTCGGATATGTGAAGTTCAGTAATTTGTTTGCCAGCAAGTTTGCAGCGGGGCAAATGCCACTTACCCGTTTTGAGCAGAAAAACCGTCCAAGTTCTGAGGTTCAGTGTGGAGTCAGGTTTCAACCACGAAGTCAACAAACAATATGACAGAGAACAGAAACCTTGAACAGGTTTCCCGTGAACAGGGTGTGAACACTGAACACTGAGTTTGTTTTGGCGCTCAAATGTGCTCAAGAATGATGAACTTGTTGGGTCTTGAGTTCTTACTAGTTGTCAATCTTGTCAAGGACCTGTACCGATGGTGCCATGGTACTCCGGCATCGGTGGAGATGCTCCAGTTCTTGCAAAGGCGGGAGTTTGAAGCTCTTTGTGATCCTTCTCTGCAGATCTCAACCTGCCGGTATTTGGGTCAAACTCGGATGCCCGGATGCCCGCGCCAGACGCTTTTTCATTTGAAAACCGCAGGCCAATTGCTTTCACCAAACTCCCAAGCCATCAAAGATCTCTGAGCCTGACATGAGCGGGACCTTACGAGTGGCACCAGGCAGAAGTGGAAAAAGTCCGAAAGCTTCGAGACGAGTTCGAAGGTGCTTCTGCTGAGTGCCTGGACAAACTTGAGCGTGGGCGTGCGAGGGCCAGGCCAGGCCATGAGGTCTGACTGCTGTCGATGGGTTCATTTTCATTGTAAGGGATGTTCTAAGATGTTCTAAGATGTTCTAAGATGGTTGGTGACACCAACCAGCTGATTGTGAATCAACAGCGTTTGCTTTGTTTGGCAACTATCCCTACCCTTCCAATACCTTCAACAAACTTGAAAGCAAGACCATTGGTGTCATTGGTGGTTTCATTATTCACTCTTTCTTTGACCCCCCAAAGGGAATATTTTTGTGGCACAGGTGGCTCATCTCCCACAGCCACAGCACCTTCAGCTGAGGTATCGGGTCCTCTCCCAAGTGGCTGTGGCTGGAATGACTTCGAAAGAGGCAGCCGAAAGATGGAAAGAGCTCAGAAGGATGTGGATGTACTTCATACATCCTAGTACAGTGGTTGAAACAACACACAGAGCGCTGTGAAAGTCGGCGATGTTGGACCCTGGAACAGGGCTGAATGATTTCCCAAGCCAACCCAAATTTCTTGGCCACGGGCATGTCGTGCATGAAATCTGTCAGGCCAATGCCTCAAGACCATTTGGGAAAGTTGCTTGATGTTACAAACTTTCATAGGAGGATGTGCCGTTGCACTGCAGCGTGTTCAGGGAAAATCGCTGCAGAAGAGGTTCAAAGAACTAGAACAAGCCTGGGGTGCGGTGCTCAGTTGCTGCAAGCGATTCCCATAGATTGAACCCATGGCATGCACAGATCAACCACTGCACTTGGGTCTGGAATGTGGGTTGAGGGAATGGCTTGGCCACCGCTGAAGTTGTATTTGCTATTCCAAATATGGCATTCGCTTCGGGGTCACCCATGGCTTAGGCGCCATAGGGGCATCGTTGAATATTTGCTGATTTTGCTGGATCCACTAGAAACTTACCTGGCCGTTCTGTCGATGGGTGGTTTCTAATTGAAGGCAAGCAGTTTGTTGGAGGCGCGGCTGTTTTAGCCGCAACTACACACATCACATTTGCGATTGAGAGGGGTGGGTGGGTGCAGGGGGTAGTCTTCTTTAGAGAATGCCAATTGTAGTCAGAATGTGGTTTGAATCGAACGAGATGACCGGTCACAAATCAGCATGAGGCAAGCAGAGATTCTCACAGGGCTCATATCATTTTTAATACTTCTCAAAGGAGCAGCTTGTGCACTGATAGTCATCCGACCCAGGTGCTTTCCAGTGGAACCAAAAAAGCCGAAGCTTGAATCCAACGACCCGAGAGGAGGCAGAGTGGGAAGCGCCAGGTCACTGCCAGTGCCACAAACAGATGGAGTAGTTGCCTTCCCAGATGACGGTCATAGGGCAAAATTAGTCAGTGGCACATTTTTGCACGGCCACAATTTGAGATCTAGACGCATATGGATTGAAACCCGTCGAGAACACCAAAGCTAGATTCTTGAGCATATACTTCATATTCCCAGTGTTGAAGGGACATCGGCCCTCCTTTCTTTTCCTCCCCTTTTCCCTTCAGAGGTCCAGGCGGCTTCGGCGGCCTTGGCCGCCCAACCTAAGGGCGTGGATCTTGAGTGGGGCACTGAGCACGACACTGAAACCCGAGGGGTTTCCCCGGTTACATCCCGACAATCATTGATGACACCCATTTCTTTGCATGTCAAGCATTTCTTTGTTGGCATTCCATGGCATTCCATCCCTACTCCAGGCACGAGGTCGAGACTGTCCTTGCTGAGCTGTGGGACAGTCTTGAGCCGGGGACTCAGATAGATGGGGCCAAAAAAGCTCGGATGATTCCTGCAATTGGTACATAAATGTTTAGTGAACAGGTGCCTAACATCGTAGTTGATGGGTTTATCACCCAGTTGGGAATCATTCCCTCATTTCAGTCCCATTTGAGTGCACAGGAAACCCGTAAAGCCACGCCGCGCGGAGTTCTCGGACCCGCAGCTGGATGAAGAGTTAGATAGGTGCAGCGGCGCAGATTGGGATGGAGGGTTGGGCGCATGGGTTTCCCAGCGGATCCGAATAGGTCCTAAATGCCAGTGTTTCTGAAAGTCAGAGACCCAAGGACACGGGTTTCTGTCTTGATGTAGCAGTTGTGGATTGTTTTTGGTCTCGACTTTAGAGCTCATCCGCTCGCAAAGTAGGTCGAAGGATCAGTTTTTGACGCACCTGAAAGGATGCCCTGTGATTTTGGTTCATTCCGCAGATTTTGGTCAACTTTGTCGATACTTACTTGGATGAACATCCTATTTGAGAAGTGGTTGGTAGTCCTGATCCACTGTTGTGGGATGAAAGTTCAGGACCTTACCCATTACCAATCCTGCTTAGCAACGAGTTACTTGCTGGCATGCTCACCCGAGCATGGATCCTGAATTTTGGTGGGACCTCTGGGAGGCTTGAAGCCTACATCGAAGCCAGAATCCACGAGGACAATCCGATGGAGACGCCCAGTGGGGGAGTTGTTTGCTAAGGTTTTCTCCTTGCTCTCGAAATCTATTGCCCTTCCGAAGAGTCCATTTGAGTGATGAGCTCCATGTTCTGTTAGAGCTATTCCTTTTTTCATCCAGACGGGATTTCTGTTTTGCCCCTTTAGGAGGAGAAGGCGGAACGTGAGGGCCGTGAAGCCAAAAGCCGACCGAAGCTGGCAGTTTGCGCCACGCAATCGGAGGCAACTGCTGAAACTGGTCGTGAGTTCCACTGGGATATACTATGATATACTCAATGCCACGAGTCACTAGTCCATCGCCAGGTTTTTAGCAATGAACCCTGTTGTTTTTCTTGGCTGAGGAAACCTTTGGAATCATAAGGCCACCAAAGGCAAAATCAGTGCTCCAGTAGGCATCCGCGATCCATTGGAGGTCTCATCCTGGGTTGGTCCCCAGCTTGCCAACAGGTTCTGGGCGACATGTCGGCCAGCGGCTCAGAGGTGAGCTGGTCTGCCTGCGAACACCTGAAGGTGGCCTGAAGATGATCAGGGGACATTGACAGGAGGATGAGATCATATTGACCACTTGAAATGTTGAGATTTGGAGAACCCGCCGAGGCCAAGTTCCAACAGTCTCATCCCATGGGTTTGGACGAAGGAACAGGCGATGGGTGGATGAGTGGATCACTTGGATCACTTGGATCACTTGGATCACTTGAGATGATTCCGGGAAGCCTTGGGAGGTGGCACACCGATGACGTCCTACACGGCACAGGAAGAAGTGTGCGGGCCACAGGTCAAGCCACTCATTGAAGTCGACGCTGGAGCCTGGGTTTTCATACTAGGGAGTAGCACTACAAGTTCAACATCTTTGGTATAAGAATGGTCTGAATTTACAACAATGCAGGCAGTTCACTCCAAAGTCAATCCTTTTCAGCTTCTCGATTCAGTGTTGTACAATCAGTTGCAAAGAACGAAAACACCTGGAGAACAAGAAAAAGACCTGCAGACGCATCACCATTTGCATACTGTCTCCCCCATTATTAGTAGGGATCAATTCTCAGAGGCACGCCGGCAGTGAGGTCCTGCCTTTCGCACAGGCCCTTGTTCCTGTTTGACTGGAAAATTCCTGAAGTCAACCAGAGTGCAGCTCGCTATAGCCACCATTCTATGTGGCTATCCCCATTTGCTCACCATTTCACACCAATTCTACATTTTCGATAATTTTTGTCTTGTACAGGTTTTACTCAGCACTTAGAAACTTCATAACACTTCAACGATCATAGAGCCATCACTGTGTCGCCTTGAGGCACGTCCTCCCAGGAAGCGGTGCATGGTTCGATCATGAGGCCGGAGACTGCATCTTGTGGCGTGCTGCTTACCTGGAAGTTTAAGTTGACATAAGTTGACCATGTCCAGTGGCAAAATTCTTTTGGACATCCCAGTTTCGTCCCAGTTTCATCCAGTTCCTAGGTTCAATTTCAGGAGTTGGTTTATACGGTTTATGTATTGTTTATGTGGGTTCCATATGGTTCCATGTTCAAATTGTTCAAGGTTCAATTCGTTCAATTTCTACCTTTGGAACGCCTCCAGGTGCAGCATCTCTCCAAAGAGGTGCATTCGGTCTCCGACAAGCTGAACAAGGACGTCACCGGCCCCGTCGCCGGTCTTCAGCGAGGCTTCCCCTATGTTGTTTGACATGAAAACGTATGACCACCTTGGTGCCCGACACATATGAGCAATCACCTGGAGATGTGGTATTACGTTGCTTCTGATAAGTAGATAAATCATGATAAATCAAGATATCTAGTGAAGTCATGCACGTGATATACATACATATATATATTATGACTAACATATATATATATATTATAACTAATATATATATATATATATCTATATATATATTATAACTAATATATATATATATTATAACTAATGTATATATATACATATTATAACTAATATATATATATATTATAACATATATATATATTATATTATAACAAATATATATATATTATTATAACAAATATATATATATATATACACTATATTATAACTAATATATACATATATTATAACTAATATATATATATTATAACTAATATATATATATATATATTATAACTAATATAAATATATATATATATACATAAGTATATACATATATATATATTCATTCTATGTATAAATGTGCAAGTTCCCCCAGTTTTGGGTTTGCTCCTGCTGACGAGTTCTGTCCTAGGGTCAGCAAACTTTTGCTTGACATTGGAACCCGTCAATCCTCGTGGGACTTGAGTAGCTCATCTTTTCAGAGCCCAGGTGTTGGTTGAAAGACACAAAATGACTATGAAAAAGTGGAGTTCTGGGATCCAAATCATGCCAAGATTCCCCAAAGTAATATGCGTTCGTCATACCGCCATTCTCATATCCACACCTTGGTTGATTACAACTCGAGTTTGTGTTGGCAAAATCTCAGTTTTTGTTGCTTTCTTAGTGGAACGCCCCCAATTTCCTTTGCGTATGTATAGCGGCCTTTTTGTCGGCCGGTTTTCATGTGTTGAATTACAGGTTTTACGATGTTTTTAGATGTTTTCAGATCCAAATCCTCGCTTCTATCGATTCAATTCCCATCTACCATCGTCTACCAAAGCACATTGGTTGGATTTGGTGCGATTTGGGTTGTATAGAGATCCCCATTTTCGCGTGGTTAGCATCACCAATTTTCTCACTTCAACCAAACTGATCTTCTTTTGTTCTCAGATCCGCCAGGAGATGGTCAGCCGCCGACCTGTGCGGCCTGCAGGCAGCGCTTACTTGGGAGACCTCGCTGGGGTGCGCCAAGCACATTAGGTTTTGCTGGTACGCGATGGCAGACTTTCAACACTTCTGTTCCTAGATGAATCAAGGAGCTGGAAGGTTCATTAGCACATCTCCATTCTTATCCTAGAGCTCACAGCATCAAAACATGGCTGGAAGGTTCATTAGCACATCTCCATTCTTATCTAATTACTAGAGCTCACAGCATCAAAACATGGCTGGAAGGTTCATTAGCACATCTCCATTCTTATCTAATTACTAGAGCTCACAGCATCAAAACATGGAGTGTGCTTTTCTGAAACTTGGACACATATTTGGACGAATTGGGGGTCCCCTTTTTATTGTAGAAGCAACCACTTCCGCGTTGTAGATGTCATATATCTGTAATTATGTAGATACACTGCATAACATGTAACCACTAGACAATTGCATGTATTTATCCCTACTTCTCTTAAATGGTTCCAATTTCCACTCCTGCTAGTTTATCCTTTCTTGTTGGTCACTGTCTCCATGTCTTTTGGCAATGTCATAGCGTCATACCTTAATTTTTGTCGGAGAAATCCGCTTGGGCAGGGTAGTGGCCCGTCGCTCCACAACGCTGGGGAGAATGCCTGGGGCAACGTCTTCACTCCTGCGAGGTAAGGTTGATGTTGGTGTCGGCGTTGGTGTTGGCGCTAGTGGGTGATTGAGATGATGGAGTGGCATACCACCTGTACCAGATAGGCTATTTGAATCTATTTGGTATTTCACCAGCAGCAATGGGAATAGATTGACGAAGTGGACACGTCGCCTTGATTTGTTGGTGACACATGTGATCGGGCATTTTGCAAAGAGCAGACATGGCCAACCTCAAATTCTGAGAGCATTGACCCACTAGAAATCTTGTCTTTCTGCAGCTTGGAATCTGTACAATGATGGATGGACCGATTCGTTCCAAACTGAAAAGGAAATGGAACGTACACCATTTGTCTTGGGCTGGCAAGGATTCCACATTTGGTGTTGAAACAATCCTGTAAATTGACCGAGGGGTACTAAAATCGGACATGAATCACCCCTCAGCCTGTCCATTGCAGTGCAAAAGGTCACACTCATAATCTCTCACATCAAAGTTTCTCCCAACTTTGACCTTTCTGCAGGACGCCTTTTGAGGCCAGAGCCAGACCTATTCCTGTGCGGTCAGGCAGTGTGGTGCGGGGTGATGCCTGCCATGTCAAAAATATAGGGAAGTTCTATATGGGCATAACATGGCATAGCTTCATGTGGGAAGGAACGACTGAAAGATCATGGAGGGCTGCCAGCAAGAGAATCCGCGCGCATAGACTCTGAAAACTTGTTCGACCCTTTGGCACTCTGTCTTGATTTCTTTGTTTCTTTGCTCCGCACTTACAGGTGCCAGAAATGGTTACTGACGGGATTGCTTGCTCACTTCTCAGGTGAACAGCAATGCAAGGTCATAGAGTGGTGGAAACATCAAAAGCAGCTGTCGAAGACAGGGCTTTTTGATGTGCCAATTTCAACTAGCCATTGAAGCATGAATTGACATGAACTGACCGCACCAGCTTTGGGTGTGTTTGATGGTAAAGTTTATTGAGTTCGCGCTAGAAATCAGGGCCCAAACTGTGCACTTCCACGGTCCGTCCAGGTTCGCTTTCCTGACAGGACGGGTCAGTTGCATGCTCCAGTGGCTGGTTGACTTGTAGATAGGGAACACCAGACCTGCAGGCAAAAGGGCTGATTGTGGCCAGTTGCATGCTGTTTACCAGAGCAATCGGCCAACCATCACAGGGCCTGGGGATCGTGGAAAGCTTGGTTTCGACCAATGACTCTGAAATATACCGCTGAAAGCTACCTTAATAGTTTCAGTTTATCCTAAAGTTGGAGACCTTACGAAACATCACTGTCCCATCACTAGTTCCCAGTTCCCCTCATAGTCTTGAGGGATGTTGGAGCTCTGTGGTCAGCGGAGGCCTATGAGCTTTGCCGCTTCAAGGTGGCCATGGCCATTCTGAAGTGGAGCTACACTGGGGAACAGCAGGTTGCACTGACGGGATGAGGGCTGGACACTCTTTTCCTCTTAAAGGATTTAGGTGGCAGCAGCCCTTCAAATTCGTCCCCAGTTCGCAACAACTTGATAAAGTGGGATCTTCGCATGGTGGAGTTTGCACAGACGCCATAGATCCTACCGACAACTGCACTTATTTAACAAAGTGCCTAGAAAGCCCTGCAGGCTTGTTTGTGGTGCTTCAGGGCACTTAGGGTTTTTATCTTCATGAGACATAGGCTTTAATGATTTTAATGTTTTTGAAAGCGCGGGCTGCCGGGCCCCAATCAATGAAACTTCCCAACATCTTGAATCGAACAAAGATGACTTGAAGTAGGACACAGAAATCCCTATGATCAAGCTCTCAAACCTTGCTTCTGCCTCCGCCGTAGATATATCATACAGTGACAGGTATGTACTGGGGTATGTACTGGTCATTGAATGATCGAAGTAGAGGTTCATCGACAAACAGCAAAGACAAGACCACAGATATACATCATATCCATCTTGCTGGTAGATCATCAGCAGGTCAAATGACGGTTGCATCCCTCACTTTTCTTGGGTTTTCGTCCGAAATTCAGCCCGACAGCTAGGCTCCAGATTGCTTTGATGTGAGCGCCTTAGAAGAACCTCCACCACAGCTCTCCACGTTGCAGGACATCGGATTTTGCAGCTGTGTCATGGTCGATACCTGACCATATACAGGGGATGGCCAGATATGTGAAGTAGAAGAGAATCTCTGTGTTGAGCAGGACCCCAATACAAGGTAAGAACAGTAGACAGGATGGAAATCCGAGCATGTGTCTTCTTCGTTGGGATCATTTATTGGTTTCATACTTCCAAACACCTCTGTTTCTGCTTTTTTAAGGAGGAACCATCATTTCCATTGGTGGCTGAATAAATTGCCAGTTTTGCTGGTAGACTCTGTATTTTTTTGTCGTGATGCGTGCGCCCCAAGTTTTGTTGCTGAAACGGCCAGCTTTGTTGTTTAAATCGGCAGGGTTGTTAGTCGAACACGCCTTTTTTTAAATGTGTCTTCCATCCGCACATTTTACCCCGGTGCAATGCCCACTTTTTGGGACACTAAGTGGGTTCCTTTCAGGAGCTAGCAGCATGGCTTGAGGAATCTGCGGAGCGTGGCTCCGGCTCAACGTGGAAACCGCGGATCGGCCATGGTGTGGCTCAAAATCGAAAAACGCACCAGTGCTTTTTCACCAGGGAATCAACCAAAATCATCCACTTTTCTAATTGGGAACCGCTTCAGACTCGTTCAAAACGGGACCTTCCATTTGCATGATTGAGAACCATCAATTAACAGCAATTAATGTAAGATATTTACATGCATAGATATATTCAATAGATGTGACATGTTTGGGATTTCAGGGCCCAGGGGCAGCCAGAGCCAGGTGCAGCTGGTGCAGAAGCCACGAACATCGAGGAATCCTTGGCTCCGGAGGATGACCTGCCGGATGTGGCCACCATCCCGGAGGAGGAGCTGGGGTGCAGGGTGACCTACGGAGGCAACTTGCGGCAACTAATGGTTGGGATGATATATATATATATAATATGTAGTATAGAATACGTAGATAGATAAATAAATAAATAAATAGATAAAATATATATATAAATATGGTACCCCAAAAGCTACCTTTTTACAACTTTTCTGGTATTGAATGCATGTACTGATTTGGGGAATGTGGAATCCATGTCAAAGGAAAGATGGGGAGCAGCCAAATGGATGAAAGGGAAGCTTCGCATCTATTGCGCTAATGACTTCGATGCTGGTCGGGAACCTGCAGATGATGTCCCAGTGTTGGCCAAACACGCTGGCCACCCATCATATGTGACGCATGATGTCTTCATGAAGATGCTTGAGGTGGCATCGTATGTCAAGGAGAACCATCACGGCTGTTCGGAAAAGAACACATCTTGTGGTGAACACCAACAAAAATCTCTACGTTCGACCAGCAAATGACAACAAGCAGCCTGTTATCAGGATTCTTCTTAGTGACAAAGCCGATTTCTTGGTGGAGGAATCTCGTCTGAAGTATGACTTCTACAGGAAAGGTGGCGCTGCTGTGCCAAATGAAGTGCAGTGGGAGCTCTTATAGAGCCAAGCGACCCTTTGGAGATGTGAATGCGAAGGAGGAAACCGAGGAGCCACTCAGGAAAACACCCAATCTCGGCGATACTGTCGCTTGTTCCCAAGGAGAACTTGCTGAAGAAACAGAATCTGTCCTTGCTGCAGACGTGGCATTGTGATGATGAGCAGACCCTTGAGGAGGCCTCAGAAGAGCAGATGGAAGAGATGGGTACTGGGATGGAAGCCAGCGCAGGAGATGATTGAGCCGACACTTCCAGGTCTTCTACCATGGACCATGCTTTGAGTAGATGCGTGATCTTCCCGTATTGACACCATCTGGAAAGGATGCATTGGTCGCTTGCTGAGGGAGTTTGGTAGTCCCACCTCAGCCAAACCACTATGTCAGTCAAAATACGTTGCTTCTTCAGTACTGTGTTGCTGCCTTGTGCCACTGTGAGGGATCATGCTCTGTGCGATATCTGATGGTTGATCAATAAACTCCATTGTTTGCTGTGTGGCGTTCCAGTTGGGCTCCCTGGTGCGTCGTTGTCAGTTGGGTCGCCCTCGCTGGCGCGCCAATCTTTGGTTACCCAGCGGAGTGCTTTCATAATAACATTCTTTGTGGTCTTGCATTCAACTTCACGGGCAAGCTGTGCAGTTCTTCATGCTACGTGTCTTTCTAGTGAGTTGCTTTCTTCCATACTGACAGGGACACAAGCAATTTGAATGTGGTCCTGTGTGCTTGCAGCTGTTTGATTTGAGATAGTAATAGTGTTTCGAGCATCCATCCGATCAGTGGCGCAATGGTAGCCAGAGTGAATCATGGCAATGAAGGGTGGCAAGGGCAAGCTTAACGTGGCGAAGGTCACTCTGTCCTGAAGCGCCCGCCTGCAGAGAAGACTAAGGCATGGAAGCAAGTTCCCTATACCCGGCATTCCTCGAAGTTGCCTTCAAAGTCCGGCTTGAAGCTTGAAGCTAGACCGCAAGATGTGGAAGAGATCTCTGACAGACATCCTTGATGCCTCTGGAGGATGGACTTCTGTCCGCGGCAAGGTCTGTCCACGATATGGGACGGGGACACTCTCAAGCCTTCAAGGGGGTGAGAAGCCCCGGCATCGATGCAACCGCAAGACTTGCCAAGTATACATCAACCCTCAGCATCCCCATCCGCTTTTTGTAGACGCCCGTGGTACTGGCGCTGCATCATTGCGCACGCAGGCAACCCTGCTCATGCTGAAGCTGAACAATGTGCCCCATGCGACCATTCATCGTCTTCGTGTCTTCGTGGAGTAAACCACAAGTCGATCGAATCCATGGGAAGCCGTCTGTGCACTGTCCATAAGAAGTATGTCGAGGAGAAGAAGGAGATGGACTTTGCTTCTAAAGCTGCCTGGTCTGCCGAAGCAGAGGGGAGAACATTTGATCGCAAGAACCTTGGCAATGTGGCCGTTGACAAAGCTGTTTGGGAGCAATGGAGCGGTCTGGTCAGGAGGAGGGCACCCTGAGACATTGGTCCTCCAAAGATTGAAGTCCAACATGCCGGAAGCTCGTGATCCGGTCCAGGTGCCATTTGAAAGGTTGAGTGGGTGCCTTGGAAAAAAAATGGTTGATGAACAAGAAGCTCTTCCTCCAAAAAGCTACAAGAGCCATGTCCCAGGGGCTCTTCACGACAATGTGACGCATTGCAAGAAGCAAGTGAAAGTCAGTGGGAAGTGGCGCTGACAGAAGCCGAACTATGTCAAGGTTGTCACCCACAAAGTTGCAGGGGAAAAGCGATCTATCCGTTGCAAGGCCGGCACCGAGGTGATTGACAGAGCCTGGGGATTCTTGAAAGATCGGGCCCAGATCAACCAGAACTGTCGTGTTGGCTCCAGCACCATGCAAGCTACCGTATTTCCTCTGCTCAAGCATCGCGCGCCATCCTCTTACTGTGCAGGCAAGCATCCTCGTATTGTGCAGGCAAACTGTTTCGTTTGACCTCTTTTTACGCAAGCAAAAAATGTTCAACCATCATATCTGAAACTTGAAAATCTTTTTCTGCAACTGCAACTTGTTCATGCTGAAACTTGCCAAGATACATACACATACTGCGAAGTAATCACATGATATACCTGTGGAGTTGTATGTACCATATTTGCTGGACAGACACAGGTTTTCAGAAGGCATCATGTTTCAACTGCAAATTACTGGTTACAAGGTAGCAAAAACTAGTTTTTTGGGTTAACATATGTAAAATTATATATATGTATGTATATAATGTAATGTAATGTAATGTAATGTTATGTTATGTATGTATGTATGTATATATGTATGTATGTAATGTATGTATGTATGTATGTATGTATGCATGCATGCATGCATGCATGCATGCATGCATGCAATGTATGTATGTATGCAATGTATGTATGTATGTATGTATGTATGAATGTAATGTAATGTAATGTAATGCAATGTAATGTAATGTAATGTATGTATGTAATGTATGTATGTATGTATGTATGTATGTATGTATGTATGTCTGTGTGTATGTATGTATGTATGTATGTATGTATGTATGTATGTATTTATGTATATATATTTATACATATATATATATATATTTATGCATATGTACACAAATAAATGTATATGTACATATACATATACATATACATATACATACACATATACATATACATATACATATACATATACATATACATATGTATGTGTATATATATATACACACTATATACATGTATATTATGTATATATATATATGTCTATCTATCTATATTTGATATACATATACAATATACATGATGTAAACACCAAGACTGGGGCATGTCACAACTGGGTGAAGTGTTTGGGCCGAGAAGATTCAACAGGTGACAGAACTCATGGATTTGCCGTGGAAGTACAAGCGTCTGAAAGAATTGGGTCAGTGGGACACGCGGGAACCCACCCGAGACATTCCAACACATTATTGTAATACGTACTTACATTTAGGGCCTGGACCAAGGAACTTTCACATCAGAAGCAGTTGTCATCCATTTGTAGCCTGCTTCGTTTCTGAGATTTTGTGTGTGAAAGGTTTCAGCCAATGGCACACTGGGGATCCGCACCATAGAACAACTGGACCTCTGTTTTTGCAGGACAGCTCCATGCTTGAGGCGATGGCCGGCTGAACCCGAAACTTAATGGTGGCCAAAACCCAACCACAAGAATTGGCAAATGTGGAATTTTGGTGATTTTCAGCATCATACCTTAACAGATGATTGGAGATGATCCCGGAAAGTTGCCAGTTCGATGTTTGAATGGGACATGAATCATGATTTTCCACCATGTTTGGAATGGCTCGGATTTTCAATGCAGAGTCCCTCAAAGGATTTCTGCATGAAACATGTCATTTTTGGTTGGACTATTGTTTCGGCCTTTAGGCTCATCTGGTGTTGCTCTGTTGCAGGCCTCGGTGTCCGTGGACAACGCAGGGCAAGGTGAAAACGCCGAGTTGGTGGCTGCCATCCAAGGTGCTGAATGGTGCTGACAATCTCTGGCCAAGCAGAGACGTGTTTTTTTTTGGGAAACGCAGGATACAACATATGGCCGTTTTGTTTGATAAGACAATGAAACTGTAAGCCTTCGATTTGCAAATTGGGTGACGTATTCATTATTTTGCGACCAACCAAACCATGTGATATGGATGTTCTGGGCTGCCAGTTGCATCGATGCAGAAAAATGCATGTCAAAATCTGAGACAGAGAAGACAATTTGCAATGGAAAGTGTCGGTTGAAGTTCTAGTTAGCCAAGCGGGACGACATCCAGATTGTATGGTTATGTTCGATGTTCAGAAATCCTCTCACAGGTGTATATCCATCCAAAAATCCAATATGATACTGTAAGTCACTACTTGGTATCATTAATACTTGGACATCTTTTGATCACCCGGTGAGTCCTGACGTGACCGGTGCCGCTGGCTGCCAGCTGAACGTCGAACGCTGGCACGCCAATGCCAATGCATTGCAGTCGGGGCACCTGGAACGCCTTGCTGAGCGAGCAGAAATCTCTGGGCAAAATGGGCAAAATGGAACCACAATGGAGCCACACTGCAACCACAAGACATTACAAGACTAATCCCTGTTCTGAGGCCTGTCACCTCACCCACTTAGAAGTTGAAAGCGGTGTACAATGCCATTTCTTGGCACGGTGATCAGGGATTTTCCGTTTGCTTGCGAGATCTTTTACATATTTTTACAGTAGGTATAAGACTTTGCCTTATGGATCCGATTGATCCATTTGGGATCCTTATTGTGGGCACTCACCATGCCGTGCGGGCGGCACGAGGCCTGGACTTTCGCCAGACTCGAACAGATGCGGGAACAATACAACGAGGCCAGGGCAAGTTTTCGGACTCACTGCATGTGGTTCATAGTGGCATATCGTGACTCAGCACGTCATGATTGGATCGTCTTCCAATGTCCAAAGTGGACCAGCTATGCGGAACTTCGAGCCCCTTAAAACAGATCAGGAGCAGAACCTAAAAACTTTTAAACGCTGCAATTCCTGTGCAGATTTTCGCCCGCATGGACGATTGGATCAAAGATCGTGTGCGGGAAGAGAATGAAGCCATCAAGGACATGTTCGTTGGCTGGCCATGTTTGCCATTGTCGATAGCACGGCCGTTGCTTGGGCCATGGATACACCCTGGGGACAGTCATACCCCGTAATACGGGATCTGTGTGCATTTACATTAAGTAATACTACCACTAAGGCTTTGACCTCATCATACGTGCAGGGAGGGGAATAGATGAAGAAAATAAAATGTAAGGGATGACTTTTGTCTTTGTTTGGACGAGACAAACCATCACTCCCAGAATTCATATTATCTTGCAATTGGGCTTTAACAGCCAACCTGCCAAGGAGCATGATGATTCGCAAAGGTCTAAATAAAGGATTCAGACGCATCACTTTGGCGCATGTCTGCTAATATTGTTGATTCCCTAGTCCTGTACTATCAAATTGACACCAGCAAAATCCCCACGTACCGAGTACTGTCCTTTCTCGGTGTCACGGTTTGCTTTGCTTCCACCAACTTTCTGTTTTGTCGGGTCTGGGATCCCAACGGCCTCAGAGGAGACAGAACGACAGCTGCGCACTGGTAAATGGGAGGATGAGGCGTGCGGGATGGACAAGTGACGTCAGGTTATCCGGTTACCAGGTTACCCATTTGTTTGCCGGAAAGGGACATGCCAGTCTAGCTTGCCAGGGGGTGGCTTTGAACAAAGCAAGCCAGGGCTCAAACTTATCAGCTTCGAAACTCCAAGACTTCAAGAACCAAATGGCTGAAGTCACATCGTTTGTCTTGGATGAAAGCGCTCCCTGTGTCTATCCAGGTATTACTGACTGTGGTGAAGTCCCAGCATTGGCTTAAAACTTAAAACCTTTGAATTGATGCTTCATTTTATTATATGCATACTTAATCATACTTACACATTTTTTAGATATCAAATGGATTGAAATTTATTGCTTCTTTTTATTTCTTGACATTTTCAGCACAGTCAGGAGGGTCATCAGACCATCAGCAGAACCATGACAGTGCGGAGATCACACACAGGAAACGTCAAGGTGTGGGTCCTGGGCAGAGCTGGCCATTGTTTGATCGTGGCAGTGGAAATCTTCAGCATTGATGTGTCCAAATCGGCCGTTCCACAAGATCATGGGCACTGAACTGCCAACACAGGTAGATGTCGAACATGACACCTCAACTCATGGAATTTCCTGGTTGAAAGAGGCATTTCTTGTGCCGACAAACTGTGACACCCTGCATTTACAGAGATTCCGACAAATTCGTCAAACTTGATGGACCGCTCCACATTTTATTGGCAGCATGTTTGGGCCAGCGGGCCCCCTATAGTATTTGTAGTGGAATGACTGAGACAAACAACATTACTGGTTTCCATAGCCATAAACATCAGCTTCGGCTTCATCATCCAATTTGTGATTCTGTCCTTTCCCAGTTCTATATTGATTCACACTGTTCACACCATATGCCCAAGACGCCGTGCTCAGCCGGCTCCCTCGAGCGCTGCGGGCAAGCGACGGCGTGATGTGCTCAAGGTGCGGGGCCGGTGTGGGTGGACATGGACCCAATGGACAGTGACGGATAGTGGCAACAAATTTGATCCGCTGGATGTGGCTGATGGAACCAAGGGATTCGGGAATTGAGAGGTTGTTGGCATAAGACCATTGGTGATTTGGAAATTCATCTTTCAAGGCCTCCTTGCTGGGGTTCCTGGGTTCCTGGTCTTCAGCTGGTCAACATGCAAAACTGGGTTACAGCAAAAACATAACCTTAACCTGAGAACACAAGCAACAACAAAAGTAACAAAATTGAACAACTAGACATGCTCCCCAGTTTCGCCTCACCAAAACCTTGTTTGAAACGATAGGGCAACATCAGTTTTTTTCCTCTCTCCACGGTTATAACCAACTTTGCGCAACACGATTTTCTTTGTAGTTGGACTTTGCAAGTGGGCAGGTCATTGTTCCGAAGACGCTGGACGTGAATGTCTACGTGCCGCCCAAATTGGAGGCTGGTCATGATAGGATGGGGGAAGAATGGGGAATCTACTTGTGGGATTTGTATCCGATCCACAATATTTCCTTCAAGACAATTCAATACAGGCTTCAAAGATTTGAAACCAATAAAACACTTAAACAAGGGCTTAAGCAACTCAACGCTTAAGCTGAAATTTCACCATGTCTGTTTCGACGGTTCGATGCCTTGGAGATGACTTTGTTCTCTGTCCAACTTGAAAATGCTGCTGGCTTTGAACCCTTGGGGATCGACCCCTAGGGCCCTAGTCATCGGTTTCTGCACTTTCCAAATGACAAAAAACGAAAACTATATATGAAACTATGAAACAATGCGATACATATGGGTCTGTCTGTGTCTTGATATGTGTCATATGTCTTCATTCTTGAATGCTACTGAGGTGCTACCCAGTACAGACACTGGCAGCATGGTTCGGTCACCCTCCACGGTTTCGCAAGGCTGGGGTGCTGCAGCTGGGTAGGACTAGTATTATGTTCACCAAACTATAGCTTATTCTAAGAATCGACAAACTTGAAAAAACCGAGACAAATGCCAAAAAAATGGAAAAAGCAAAAAGCAAATCAGCAAAATCCGAAAAAACACAAAAGCAAAATAAAAGGGGAAGAAAAGAGGAAAAAAGGAAAGTCAAAAAGGGGGAAAAAGGGGAAACAAAGGGGAAAACATGGGGAAACAATGTACTTGTCCATTTGCATTTTTTTTCATTTATTTTGCTTTTTCGATTTGCTTTTTTTTGCATTTATTTTTGGAAAAAAGCAAAAAAACAAGCAAAATAACACAAAAAAAACAAATCGAAAAAGCAAAATAAGTGCAAAAAAATGCAAATGGACAAGTCCATTTTTTCCCATTTTTTTCCACCTTTTTGACGTTCCTTTTTTTCACCCATTTATTTTGCTTCCGGTTTTTTTCAGTTTGAAGTTTTGTTTTGTTTTCATTTTTTTCAAGTTTCAACATCATTAGAATAAACTACTGAGGAGAACATAAGACTAGGATTCAAAATTACATCCTATTACATCATATTACATCCTATTACATCCTATTACAATCTATTACATCCACTATCCACTGCACTATCACCCTGTTGGAACTTTTGGACTCTGCCATTGGGAAACCATCCGTTGCTTCTGCGGCCCTGGAATCCTTCGTGGTGCTAGGCTTGGGAAAGACGCGGTCGTCCTTCCGTGTGCCGGCAGGGGAACTCATTCTTTCTCCATCGCTTTGTTCTAAGGTCAAACCTAGGCACCCCAAACTTGATTTCTGGCGCTACCTGAGACATGGAATCTCCATGCGTCTCCCCTGTTGAAATGTCAGGATATTTTTTACAAAGCACATATAGTTGAGTGAGCATCGTTTTT
This sequence comes from Cladocopium goreaui, assembly GCA_947184155.2. NCBI lineage: Eukaryota > Dinophyceae > Suessiales > Symbiodiniaceae > Cladocopium > Cladocopium goreaui. The sequence continues at coordinate 150,383 of CAMXCT020000211.1, read as the reverse complement.
TTACAGTTTTCAATCCATCACAGACTCCATTTGAGGCGCCGGAGAAGTGGTCTCAGGACGGCCTGATTTGTCCATGAGGGAGCAGCTGAGGTAGTGGTGAGTTTGCAGAATGTGGGGCACTGTTTCATCTCTTCCTCCGAAACCCTCCGAGCCTCAGATTTTGCTTACAGCTGTTTTTTGGTATCGGTAATTTAGTTAAATTTGGAGGTTTGGATCATAAGAAAAGCGTTGAAGCAACGTAACTCAATGTGAAGTAAATAGATTTCAGCCGACTTTGCACTTCTCCACCTTATCTTGCAGATCTCACCTTGCCATGACCAGTATACGACGTACACATCGGGTGCAGTTTCCAAAAGCATCCAGAACATTACGTATTTCTCTCTCTAACTCTCTCTCTCCCCCTCTCTCGTTGCTGTAGGAAAAGGACCTCTCTCTTCAGGGACTTAAACGGCCTTTGTAAAGTGACAGTAGGCAGGACCCAGTGTTAACTCAGAATGGAAAAATGGAATGGCCATCAAAATCTGACCCTGATTCCACTCAAACAGCCGATTCCATGATTCCGGTTTTGTTCATTTTTTTCCGCTTCGCAAGTTGATGCAAGTTGATTCCTGATCACATCAAGTTTTGTTACAGTAAGGGGCTGTGCCGCAGGAGATGATGTGGGGCCTCTTAACCCGGCTTACCTCCAACCTGGAGATGGGAGCCTGTGATGCAGAACAACTAATGAAGGTGAGGAGCAGCTGGATGAGATTGAGGATGAGGATGATGTTGTTGCTAAGAAACCGTTTGGGAAAGAAGTGATTGGACACGGATCTGCGTTTAGATGTTTAGATCAAGTATGATCAAGTTTTGGTTGTACAGCATAGATTTTTGAGACCGTGCCAGGTCGCAGATGTCATACCATGTCAGCATAGGATGCTGCTGGGCCTGTCCAGAAAAGAATCTACAAAGCGCGTCGTTCGAAATAATCAAGTAGGATCAAGTAGGGATGACAACAGTCACCCTCTCACCATCTATCTCCGGCATCATGCATGAAACAAAACAGAAACATCAGGAAACAAGAGTCAACAAGGCAAGAAGAAAGCAATAAGCGAAAGAAGAATGAACAAAGGCAAGAAGAAAGAACAAAGAAACGAAGAAAGCGGACCTGGGAGGAGGTGAACCTCCAAGTCCTTCGTTTCAACCAGAATGGCTAAAGAAAGCCACAGCCATAGGGCGACAGGTCCTGTTGCCTCCCTTTTTCTTTGTGTAACTGCAGGGTGTGGCTTGATGATGGCGGGTGCCGGGCCACCTCCCAGTGACCAGATGCCATAAATTGGGGCATGGTCCCAGTGTCGGACATATCCACCAAGTCAACCTTCAACGCATTACTCCATCAACCATCAAGAGGCACGTACTTACAGGTTGCCTACGACCAAAATTTGGAAGCGTTGGGGTCATCTTCTACCGTTTGCATCCCTTTGTGAGGCGCTTCTCGAAAGACGTCACGGTGCTTTGGGCTTTGAGAACGAGCAGGTCCCGCGGACACGGGAAACGGCACAATGACAGTGGGGTGATGCCCTGGCACCAGGTGATTCCACCCTCATGGGTGCAGCGGCCACTGGTGCGGGCCGCAGCTGGTGCAACGCCGGTGCGTTGCTTCTGAAACTCTCGATGATCTGAAGGTTTCTCGGGTCCAAAAAATGTTCCAGTCGTCAAATTGGTCACGACTTTCTTGATTTATCTGACTAATTATGACTAATTATTTGTAAGTTAGATTTGATATGATTTGATTGCTCCAAGAGGTTTTGAATTCCTTTGGATGTTTTGGACCTTTGGATACTATTTCTGCTCCGCACCGGGCTCAGCTGGGCGTGTGGCGCGTCGTCAGCTGAAGGATGCGGCCATGGCAATGAAGGCGGTGATAGCTGGCCCCAGCTGGCACTTTTTCTGATGGCATGGAAGATCGCCGCAGCTCTACTTTTGCTACAGATTTTAGTCAAAGGTGGGGAGCGTTTCATGATGCTTCATGCGGATGCTCAAAGAATGGGCCCTGAGAGCACAAACTGGGTGTTTCAAAGATGAGAGTGGGTTTGTGAAGATGGTAGATCCAAAAATTGGAAGCCCCCACACCACATTCTTTCTTTTCTTCTTTAACACCTTCTTTTTTCCATTAAAAATCGACCATCAACAATTCAAACCACTACCCGCAGCACATGATTGAGATTCTCTGAAGTCTATCCAGTCTATCTTGTGTCAGGTGATGATGCCTTTGATGCGCTGCCGTCCTCGGTGGTGGTTCACGGCCGCCAGGGTCGAAACAGCAACATCAACGGCGTGTACATACGAGACTGGTCCACCTCGACCAGTCAGCCATGTTTCAGACGTCCCGACTATGCCGGCGGTCAAGCGATTTTCCTATACTTTGAAGGCGAGTGGCGGCTGGGAAGGTCCCCTGAACACGGATGCTGGGCGAAGGAACTGAAGGAACTGAAGGAACTGAAGGACTTGAAGGACTTGAAGGAACTGAAGGAATGAAGGAACTGGAACAAATATGAACACGTCAGAAAAGAAGCGTCTTTAAAAAACATCCTTTGGACTACAGGTTTGTACAGATATACATAGAACATATTGAAGTAGAGGTTTTGAGATGTTTTGAGGGTCGTGGTAGTCAATGATTCATGCAGGCCATGTTTTTTTGGGCACCCAGGAAGTGTTTGGGCGTATGCTCGAAGCATGGCGCCCTCGCCCCTCTTGATTGATGTGCCTTGGGAAGTCTGGGATGGCCACTTGGCGGGAAGCTTCAGGTTCATCACTGTCTTGTGTGATTGGGCATTAGCAACGAATCAGGATATAAAGTGATATAACGTAATGTAAAGTAATGTAAGGTAATGTAAAGTAATGTCAAGTAATATAAAGTGATATACCCGGCAAAACATAGTGGTTGTCAACTTTCAAGAAGATCGACGGGCTATTGTGTGATTTCTGCGCATGCATCATCAAGTTGAGGCACTCAACCCAAATGCCTGCATTTTCGTGCATTTTCCAATGTTTATTCCAGACAGGTGGTCTTTAAGTGACATAATCACCTGAGAATATCATTTGTCAATCACCTTGTTCTGTTAATTGCCCAAGGGGACCCAAGGCTCACCACACATCCAACTGGCAGCGGTCCCTGGCCCCAAGTTTCTGCCCTAACAAGTTTCCGGGAATTCAGGACCCCTTGGGATGTGGCGCATCACGAGCAGGTGATACCCCATCTGATTCATTCTGATTCATTCACTAACCAGTTGTTATTTGAAATTTGAAGTTTCCCAATGATCCCATCCTTGTGGCTGTCAAACGGCTTGATCCCAATACCAGCCACCTATTGTTTTCCAGCTGAGGTCAGCAAGTTGTCCAGGATCCACATTTGAGAGCCGCCTGGTTGCTGCAAAGGTAGGTGTTTTTGTTCGTTTAATCCGACACCTTCAACGGGGATTAGTTTCCCTACCGAAAAAGATGCTTTGGCTATCTTCGGCTGGTGCTTTGGCACCAAAAGCGGGACACACTTAAACACATTGCACAGTTTTCACGTGCTGTGTCAAGGCATCCATCTTACATGTTTTTTCGAGTTTCTATTCTTCTCACCTTATATAGATTGTATATGTATGTATGTTTAGGCCAAGACAGCTCCACTTGCTTCGCACATTTTTGGAGCACTTGAGGTGAGCGATCTATCCTTGGTCCCACAAGTGCTGGAGCTATCTTTTGGACCTGGGAGCCCCAGCGAACTCCACCAAGTAGCAGGTGTGCTGATGCAACAGCCCGGACTCTGGGATGGAAGACCCTACTACAAGCACACAGCCTTTCAGGACCGCCCGCATCATCTCACATCATCTCACCAAAAATTCTATTCACTTCACAAGCTTATGACGCAGCGCTGGACAGGATTTTTCATGTTAGCAGGACCAGAATAGATGGTAGCAAGATGTAGCAAGTAACCTTCCCAATTGTTGGGTGCTGTTGTCATTAGATTCTTGGCTACAGGTCGACATTTTATGTGGACCTCCCAAATTGGATGGTTTCAGGCCTTAAAACTGGCAGGCAGTTTGTGGGTTGCCACAAACCCATAGTTTTGACAAGTAGGCATTTCACCACCCCTGTTTCCACGTGTTTCCATGACATCCCATGTTTCCGTTCGTCGTATCATCATTTGTAATCCTTTTGGTAGGCTATGATTCTATCCCCATATTTGTTGAGGTCCTCCCTGTTCGAGAGATTTTCACTGCCGGCCCCGGAGGAGTTATTTTTGTTGTGTTCTGCGGAGGGTTGGCGCCTAGGTCCCTTGCCGTTAGCATTGGGACCTCAAGGTCCAGGAGCTTCGGATAGTTTGGGATAGTTTGGGGTGCGCTGGGCCAAAACCAAAGTTTGGAAGGTTTGGCCAAGAGAATGGAAAATCGTCGCAGGCACTGGATTTTCACGTCATTTAAGGCCTTGACATTTTGAATACAGTCATCTAAAACATGGGAAAGCTCCGGTAGCGCTTGCGCTATCTAGCGCTTGCAGGAGTGCGAGCTCCCGTGCTGCTGTCACGAAGTCCAGCAGCATTGCCACAAGAAATCGTAGAACCCTGGACGTTTTTGGGACGAGGCATGAGCCAACTACCCCCAGGATCAGTGAGGCTCAGGCCAGGTTAGGGGTTGGGGATGTTGGGGTTGGCTGGGCGGATATCCATGGTGGATCAATGAAGTATGATGAGTACAAAGAAACCTGCCCAAACAACATCAAGCAACTTTGTTGGGTCTTTCAGCCTAGGGTCCAACTAGAGTCACTAGAGCATATTTTTTCCAACCATATTCTAGGAGGTGCACTGCAGTGGTAGCGTGTTCCATGGCTCGTTTTCAACAGCAGCTTCCATGAAATCCCCCAAACCACATCCAAAAGTGTCCAGACAAGGATTTTCATTTTTTACTTTCTGATCTTTGCATCTCTTTGCGCTTTTTCCATGGAGCATCCATGCAGCATGGCACCATGCCCAGCCATTTCGGCCACGCTGATTGGACGAGGCCCATGGATGGTGCCCCTGCACCGTGGATGGCGCCGCAGACGCATCCGCAACATTTGGTGATTGAAGGAGTTGTGGCTGGTGAAGGAGCGGCCAACGGCGTGTATAGACTCGCCACAGAGCCCTTGCACCTTGGCACATGACACAAAGATGCAATATGATGCAATGGGCATGGGTATAATATGGTATAATATAATCTTCATGGAGCAGATGTCAACAATGCCTCCAGGTATGCCTTCTGTATTTGGGCATCAAGGTTCCCAGGCTTAGATTGTATTGTCGTTTGAGTTTTTGGACTCAGGTAGTATGTTTCAAGGAAAAGAACAGCGGCCTGGAAAGTTCGTTCTTACAAATTATTTTCTTGTAATGTTCTAGAAAGCAACCAGGCAATGTTCCAACTTCCAAGAGTGTCCTCTCTGCAGTGTGTTCCCCTTTTACCAAGTCTGCAGTGTTTTCTCAAACTCCAGTTCCACGGATTTTTCTCTGTGTTCAGCTCCTTCTCATCCAGAAACATCCAGAAACCAGATTTCTCGGGTAGAGGGTAGAGTACCTCAATCATTGCCAATCATTAAATCATCCCAATTTGCCCAATTTGAAGAGGCTCAGTTCCATGCTGGGTTCGACGCCCAGGAACCACCAGCCGGTGTATCACAAGACCGACGCTGTTCGCTCTGCCTCGCTGTGGTTCGCAGCGGGGGATTGGCGCTTCGGGCCGTCCATCGAAGATGGGACCGTCTGGGCGTATGCCACCAGCGATGTTTTGTCAGGCTGCGACCGTCCAGAGTTTGCTGTCAATTGTGGAGACTGTGAAATAACTTCTCTGCGAGCTCCGTCTTGGAAAAACAGCCTGCGTATCATGATTTGACTTCGTCTATGATTCTGCGGCGCTCGCACCCCAACCACCTGCGAATTTCCTTATGAATTTACACCTTTTCCATCCTTTTCCCATTTTTTCGCTGTGTCATTCATTTTTTGGTGGCAGGTGATGCCAATTGGAGATCCTTTGATGGCCAAGCACAGGACAGTAACAGGGTTGCGCATCCCAATCAGAGTTTTGACACCATACGGATATACGGTATACGTATATAGATGCTTTGATTGGAGATGATCCTTTAAGGGGATGAATGGGGCTCTCGATCAAAATGACATACCCCAAACTGATGGTTGTCTGCATATCCATATCCAGTCGTCGTGTCAGCATATTCATCATATTCCATTGTTGCGTCATTGCGGCCCCCAATTCAATTAATTAGACCATAATGTTAGACCCACGCACCAACTGTTGACTGCTTACATCCCATTGTGCACTTGGAAGGAACTGCCAAATGATCTATATCAATGTTTGTGGGCATCCACCCTGATGTAGTGAACCCATGTGAACCCAAGGTTTGGCCCTGTCACCCTGAGGAGGTTCACATCCGCGATGCTCGGATGGCCATTCCCGAAAAGCTCACGATCAGCGGAACGGAGTTCCTCCAGGAGAAGCGGCTCTGCGACGCCCGACCGGTCTTTGGCGCCACCCTGGGAAGCAACGACACCGGCCACGGTGGCCACGGCGGCGGCCACGGCACGAATGGGTCCCCGGCCACGTCCAGGGTCTTTCTGTATTTTCGGGCACACCAATCAGAGTGGTGGCTAGGTCCAGAAGTGGGTGGCACAGAATTCGTGGCGCGGGCCACGGGATCTCTCTTCCAAGTGATTCCAAGAATCGAAGAGTTGCGGTGGCGCGTGCAAGTTCAAGCTGAACCCGACACCTGGAAGAGTGACGATGAAGCAGGTAAAACAGATCTGGATTTGGAGACCGTCACGGTTCCAAGTTGGTCCAGGCTGCTTTGTTCCTTTGCTTTGGCGATCAGTGGCATTCTTCTTTGGAGCTTCCGCGGATCCTTGGGAGGTGGCAAGAAAGGTGGGGCCGAGTTTTTTTTGGCAGATTTTGTTTACCACTGATTCGGAATCCTGGGATCCCACCTTGGCGATGATTGTCGGGTCTTGCCAGGGTACCAAATCACCAACTCAAATCACCAGTTGCAGCAGTTTGTTGCAATGTTTCAACCTCCTAAGCAGGTTCGCGGCAGTGTTTTGCGGACAGGGGATACGAGTGCTCAGATATCAGTTTTGGTTGGGATGGAAATGATGGGGCCCAAGGTGAGAGTTTTGGTCAATCCCTGAGGCAGAGGCTTGAACCCCAGCAAGTCAGAGACTGAATTGGCTTGCGTGGTTTGCCTGGAAGCTCCAAGGCACCAGTGGGGTTTCATGCAGATTTGGGTTCAAGTGGTGCATTGGACTGTTTGGAAAGACCAGCCAGAAATTTGGTTCCAGTCAGAGATGCAAAAACCCCTTTGCCCTGAAATCTCTGAGACAGTCTTTTTGGTAGGAGGGTTGGAATAATCTGCACATAGTTCTTGGAGATGTGATGAATGCTCTGGGTGTTTCCAACCATCGGAACCCCCAAGCCGTTCACAGTTTATATCCCCTGGTAATTTCATAATCCCGGAAACAAACCATCCTTGTTCAGGCATACCACTCTTAATCCTCTCTTAAGCCTCTTTGGAAGATCCATGCTGACTTGAAGCCGCAATGGCCAGGCAGATCCTCTTGATGCCTTGCAGACATGTTTGTTGCTGCAAAGATTGCGCTGAGCGCTTGGAACGTTGCCCCATTTGTCGCACTGAGACCAAGAGCTTAGCTGAGGTCTTCCTGTGAGCAGCTGGAAAGCTGGTGGTGTCACACCCTATCAACCATGGTACGTAGAAAAGCAGATAGGGTGAAATTGATATAAGAGTAGAGTCATAAGTGCAGCGAATTGGTTTCAGACATGTTGTCCTCAGGCTTCGGGATTGTCAAACAAAATGTCTTGGATGGAACAAACAAGAGATGGTGCTTGAATAGGGCGTGGAGCTTCCCAGTATTTTAGAGGCGAAGGGGGCGGAAGGAGTAGGGGCAATACGGTGGTTTGAAGTCCGTTTGGTGCAACATGTGTCCGTTTGGTGCAACATGTGATTGGACGCAGCAAGAAGATTAGTTTTTTTGTTTGAGATATCTTGCACAAGTTGGGATACACTGGTATTTAGAAGACCATGCGTTTTTTTTTTCGGGTAAGCAGCAGCTTGACCCATATCCTTTTATCAAACATATATACTATACTGTATATATATATACATTTACATATTTACATACATATGAATGAAATGAAATGGAATGAAATGAAATGAAATTACATGACATGAAATTAAATTACATGAAATGAATTGAAATAATGAAATGAATGAAGGAATGAATGAATGAATCAATAAATAAATAAATAGATAAATAAATAAATATGTATATATATATATATATGATAAATATCCCTCTTGATCTGCTTAGCCCATCCCACGTGGGATACTGACGGTGGATTCCAGAAAGGGATCAGTGGCTCAGCCTGAAGGCATTTGTTTTAGGCGCGTCCCTGGCTCCAGACAGTTCCGACTTCCGATAGAATCTGAAACAGGGAGCGTGGCAGTGCAACCGTTCCAGTGGACTCTGAAAAGTCTAAAGCTCTCGCGCAACTGTCTGTAGAAGCAGAGCCTGTGGGATTTCTGCCATTTTCAACATCTTTTTGTTTCACCACAGGATTTGGCAGATTACAAGCTGCACAGGCCACTTGGTCTTGGGCGGCGGTTGAGTTGCAGAAAAGAAACGAGTGTCTCACTGCCATATCACAGGCCATGTCATGGTATGTCATTTGTTTTCACTTTGCGTCGTGCACTTGACTCAAACCGAACCCAAGGCGGTGTACCACTTGCTATGTCGAAGCTTTGTGGAACCAGCCAATAGCTCAGAGAGCGGGTTGAGAGATTCGGACTTTGGACTGCTTCAGCTCACAGCCTTCATTTTCTTGTTCTGAGAGTCCATTGGCTGACTCAAGATACTCAAGTGAAATATAATCGAGTCAAATCAAATCCATACAAGCCTGGTTGACTTTTCCTGTAAGGTCAATAGAATTGGAATTTATTGGATTTCCTTATTTTCAAGCTGCCGACCATGACCTCAACCATCGCTCCCTCCAAATTGGTGGAGTTTGGCTCAGCAAGAATTAGCTCATCCAGTAAATCCAGTTGACACAAATTATGAAAACATGACAATGACAGCAAGTTAACAGCAAGTCAGTGAACATCTTGGTGCGATGTGCAGAGTTGTTTAACGTACCCAGGCTTGGGGAGCCACACAAGTTGACCTGACGGAGTTCTTTCTCGCCACTTGGCAGTTGGACATGTCTTTGTGAAGGATCTAACTGAGGTTGTGCCATGTTGTACCACGATTGGAATAGGGCTGATACTATGATAGTAGGGCTTATCACTCTTGGATGATGCAAATTCCTCTTATCAGGATCAACTGCACGGATTTTTTGTGAGGTTTTTGAGTGAATCTGCTGTATCTTCGAAAGAATTCGGGTTGCAATAGGCCAACAAGTGGTGGTACAGTAGCTGATTGGGACCAGGGCCGCTGCATTTTGACCGCCTTTTACTTGATGCAGAGGTAGTAGCCACGCTCTGAAATGATAAATCAGAACATAGATACACAGACAATAGATAGAATTTATCGAATGATACAGATATATATATATATATAGATATCCCAATTGTTGACCATTGTTGATAATATTTGAGGGTCACAAAGCGGTGTTTCAGGGTCACAAAGCGGTGTTTCAGCTATCACCTCTACTCTACAATCTTGAAAAGTTAGAAGGAGTTTGAGTATCTCTTTCAGCCACCCAAGGTGTAACTTAGATGGAGTAACTTGCTGTTGGGAGTTCTATAATAGGGCTCTAGCTCGAGCTCTCCTTATGATTGGCAAATGACCCCCGACGGTTCAACACATAACAGGGAAACCGGTTCATTTTTTCCATGGTCTTCATTTTTTCATATTTTTCCAGCGTTCACAATGGGGGGATCCCCAAAGGATTCGTAGGGTTAATCTGGCCTTGCAGTGCACGTGGCTCAAAGGACAGGCCAGAACATCTCCTTAAATTGATGGCCAATGAGTGGAACCAACAAGGAGTGGGGGGTGACACCCGTTCCTATCCATTCCCGGTTGCACATGTTTTTTCATTTTTGAGCCGCTTTCACCTAACATCAGTCGTGCACGTCAACCTTTCCTGGAGGGATTCTCACATATTGTCAGACTAATCAACAGTCATTTTTCCAGAATTTTTCATTCACCTTCCGCTGGGGTTGCCGCACCATGGCAAAGTTTGCGGACGACCTTTTTGAGGTGCAGCTGTGATGTCAAGATGGAACTGGAGATACCCTTGCCATATCCTGCAGTATGAACAAAAAAAAAATATGTGGGTGGGCAATTCTCCGTCCAAAAAATGGGCTCCTATTGAAAAACATCGTGAGTGGAATCAGCGTGGAACGAGTGGAATTCCATGATGCTCAGGCTGAAGAAGGTGCCAGGCGCAGTATCAACTGGGACCTGGATGAGAATCTTTCCGACGCAGAGAAGAGACGCCTGGTCCCAGGCAGGGAGGAATCGGGGACTTGGACTTCTCAGTTTTGGGTTTCTTCAAATGTCAATTCTGTCCGATGAATAGACTTTGAAGTTGCAACCAATTTAGTTTGTAAATGCAAAAAAAAAGGTCCGGGTTTGTAGTGGCAATTGTGGTTTCGTGAGCTCCTGAAGTTTCAGATGTGGAAAAGAACCTGAAGCTGGTGAATCCAGTTGATGGAGCTACATCCACAACATTCCACAACTCCATACAGTTTCCATACCATTCCCTTCGAATATTTCGAACATATTCGTCTTGTACGCCCTGTGTGTATCGTGGGACGAAGCTATAGGTTCTCGTGTACATTTCACCGTCATCTAGCTTGGTTCGAACCACGAATTTCTTCTCTTGCAGAGTGCTGAGTAATGGCAAAAGAACTCCATCCAGCCATCCAGCAGCCATGGATTTGCACTCACCACTTGCCCCATGTGAAGATGGACACTCCATTGATATCCAAACACTCTACCAACTCACCAGCCACAGGGATGGCGGAAGTCGGCCAACTGATGCAGCAAGATGGGCTGACTTTTGATGAGGCGAGGGAATTTCCTGATTTTTCGCTTCAGGATCTTCGGAACGAATCTCGATTATCTCGAGTATCTCGAGTATCTCGACAGCTTTTCTTCGCACTGCTTTGCATGTGTTGGACCTAGAGTCTTAGAGGGTGGACGACTGAGGCGCGATTTAAGATGGTGGCCAGACAGATGGAGTTTCTCCGGCATGGCTTCTGGACAGCGGCACCAATCATTCTCGCTCGCACTCACCCAGTTGTAGGAGCAGTCGCCACCACATCCGCTGGCTGCTGATTTTTGAAGATTGGACGTATTTTTTTTTCAAGATGCTACAAGATGCTACAAGATGCTAAAAGTCGCAAGCAATCACATTGTATACTCTCCCATTCAGAGGAGACACCCATCATAGCTGCATCTTGAACATTTTCACAAACTGTAAACCAGGATGAATTATCCAAGAAGCTCTTGCCTGCCACAACTTCTCGGATTACTCCTGGTTGATATTGGTTGATGCTTCAAAACAGCTGCACTCCCCGGTGGCCAGGCTTATGGGTGTAGATCCCTCTGGGATGCCATTGGATCCTAAAGCCTTCACCTTTGAGAAGGACTGCCGTTTCTGGTGAGGATCTCTTGACACAGAAATGATTTCTTGGTGATTTCAGTATGGAAGCCACAGCCACTTCCAAAAAAGCGATGCATTGGCTGTTATTTTGACTTGGATGGCGGCCACTCGTAGCGCCACCCATTTGAGTTTGTATCAAAAGAACTTGATACCGGTAGGTCATAAGACACGTCAAAAACTGAAAAACAGTCAGCTGTCAATAAAAATATCAAAGGATTCTGCAGGATGAATCTCAATGGATATGATGACTGCGACTCAAGCGATGCATTGGCAACATCACTAGTTTTTTTTTACATGCGCAAACTGACTTGCCATTCAGTACGCACGCTCATGCTGGTCGACTTTCCCTTGGGGACAGTTCGAACGCGTGCATTGCTTGGACCATTTTCAGGTTAACTTTTGCAAACATGCAGTATCCAGTATCCCCAATCGAGATAGTCTGTGTTGATAGGAGAAGCTTCCTCAAGACTCGCCTCACTACAAAGACACTCATTTCAGATCAGGAATCGCAAGATTGAAGCTTGGACAGACCATCCTGGAGATGTCTTTCTCTTGGTTACAGCCTACCTTACACATCCTTTAGTCAAATCCTCCTGCAACAGGACCGGCCAGTTCCTCCTAAGCTGAGTGATGACTGGGGTCCGTGCGCCTGGACGTGATAGGAAAGAGGGGTATCAACAGAAATAGCGATGCATCCAAGGCTCATCCGAATGCCTGGATAGTTTCTCCAACAAACCTTTGATGCGTCCCCTTTGCACAACACACACACAAAATCACACAACTATGCATTGTTGTGGCTGGGTTATGATGTCACAATTGCAGTAAGGCATTGTTCAACTTGGAAGAAGCCAGGGAACGCATGATCATCGGGATTCCATGGAATTCCAACCTCTCAAGATACCTCCGATGCAACACTTCCAACACATATCAAAATAATCTGCCAACAGCAATATCAGACAGTCATGGATTCCCAACAGTTTACTGCCCATCAACAGTTGAGAAGAGAATAAATGGGCACGAACATGACCGATATACATCCCAAATCATCCCCACATTTTCAACTTGCGGCGTCTCTGAAAATTGGGTCCATTTCCATTGTTGGGATAAGGCTGCGCATCCCTGCATTGTGAGGTTCCTTGTCACGATCCACGGGGTCCAGGTGCTCTGCCGAGGTATACCGGGTATGACATTGGATCCCAAGAGCGATCATGAATTCAAAACTCAGCTTTTTCATGTTTTCTGCCAAGAAAATCCTGGAATGTTCGATTTACTATGATTTACTGTATATAACATTATATAACTGCTCTATGATTTCCCCATTTCCAGGGACTTCAAAGCTCTTCTTGGTACTCTGAGGCGCGGGTACCAGACGGTTCACACTCCAACCGGAGAGCCACCGATGCCTGGTGCTCAGAAGCTGCAACTCACATTTTGCCACCCAGGCTTCAGCTGTTTCAGGCTGTTTTAAGGTTGCGCCCCCAAAGTTTCTTCACTGAATCCCAGCTATTGCTGGTCAAATTCCAATCTGATTGAGTTTGAGTCATAATTTTTCTTTCACTGGACAATAGTCCAACGTCAACCCCCAAGGCCTCGCCTGCCAGTGGACTTGCCAAAAGTGAGCGACAGTGGAAGCCCATGCCTTAGCCAGATGTGGATCTCCAGAAATGATGGGCTGTGGTTTGCATCGGCCACGTCCTTGGTTTATACATTAAGAACTGGCTCATGCCAACATGTTCGAACTGATTTTACAAAACATATCATATAAGACTATAAGATATAGTTATATAATTATGTACATATATATATATAATATATACACATAATACTATATAATATTATAATATTGTATATATGATATTTATAAAGATTTCAAATTCAAAGGCATATTTCAAATTATTTCAGCATGTCTAGCTTCTAGCTGAGCACTGGACTCGGCATGTTTTCCAACAGATGCATCTACCCAGCTCCACAACATCTCCATGCTTCCAAAACCTTGGGACCAGGTGCCCAATGTCCCAAGGCCCACGGAAGTCCATCCCTTCGTCCGACTGGCAGAGTTGCTGGTGGCTGAAATGTGAAGGAATGCGGTCAGTTGGGATTCGGAGTAAGAGACAGAAGGTGTGGCAGGTGGAGGGAGACGGTTGTAGATCTGACCAATCTGACCAACCAAGAATGGGAATGGAATAGTGGTTCCTTGCCTTTGGCCGATCCGTGCCAGATTCAAGTGGATGGCGGCCTGCTACAAGATTGTCAAGCCCGTGCTGTGCTGAACTCAGCTTCTGAGTCTTTGGCACGGTATGGCTGAAAGATGGGTGCCAGTGAGTGGCTAATTACAGGTTTTCAGTCCAGCACCTTGACATATCTCCACGGACAAAATTGAGTACAAATTGGGTACCTTGGAAAAAACTGACAGTCCAGCATTGAGTGAGCAGTTGAGCAATCAATTTGGCAAATATCGATGGGCTCAGTCGGCTCAGTTTCGGCGTCTCAAATATCAAGAATCTGACCCCTCGGGTTCTTTCAGCGATCTCTGGTTTTGCCGACGCCAATTTTCAAACGTCTAAGGCGTGGTACAATGTTTCTGCGCGTCGGACGGCCCAGTATCAAGCATACGCCTAGGCAAACTACCAGCTACAAGACCACCAATGGTGGGGAAAACTGTTAACGGCTGGTTCAAGCGCAATGTACAACTTTGGTATCAATCAAACCTAATGCAAGACCGTATCATTTTCAGGCACGTGTCACCGCCAGTTAATGTTAAGCTGTCAAGACATTTTGTGCATGGGGATGGGTCCAAAGTTTCACCCCCAAATTATCCAAATCGGATGGGGAGCCAAAATTTCCGGGTTTCCCCCATCATCACCCGGCTGCCACAGGCAGTGGTCTTCTTCCTGCTGGTGGTGCTTGTCCTTTTACTGCGGCTCTTCCAGGGAACAAGGGAACCCCACTTGCCTTCCATGTCCCTCGGCAGAAGTAGCAGGGCATGATGCGAGGCTTGAAGAACTTTATGAGGTGAGGTGGGTTTTGGATCATGTCCAAGAAGACTTCTGATCCTTCCTGAATATTATGTTTCCTTCCAGGGTTGGGTTCGAGTTGGATATGTTTGTCGTGTGGCCACGGGGGCAGCGATGCGTGAAGTCAACCGTATGCGCTCTTGGTGCCCCTGCCCACGAGGCTGTTTCAGCAGCAAGTTCGGAAGCTCAGTGGCAACCGGGGGAGGCACAGGTGAGGCTTCCAAAAAAGACATTCGACGCAATCAAAAGTTGATCGAAACGATCATTTTCAGCATTCTATTATAATTACTTTATGTTTTTTTTGGGTGTCGACCAGTTTGGCCGATTGATGAAGTCCTTTCAGAATGTCAACATCAATGATTTGGGGCAAGCATGCGGTTGGTGGTTTCAACATGTTTCAACCATAGGATTCTGTCTGGGTGTCGAGATGATGCCAATTCAGGCAGCGGCTAACAATCTTCCTTGAGCGCCAGCAATGGCGCCGGCAGGTGGACGGGCACTGCCATTCCAGCACAACGATACGTACGCATACGTAAGATATGATGGTAGTTGAATGTACTTGATGTACCCATTGCAAGGCATTATCCTGATGTGATGAGCATCTAAACATTTTTTCGTCTTTCGCCATGGCACACATGTAGGTTTACAAGTGTGAAGTTGAAGAAGCTGAGATCTTGCTGTTTGTGGCAGGTGTACCGAATACAATGAGCATAGCACGTAGTTGCTGAAGTTTGCACTGTTGGCCGCAGCACCTTGTGGTGTCAAGGTGGGCGTGGATCCAATCACATTATTGTACACTCCATCATTTGGGCATGATCATCATCCATGCTGCTACACAAACATCATGAATGGGATCCTCAGACAATCAAGCACTTAAGGCAGCCAAACTTTTGCTCACTTCAAGTGGTGCTGGCCAATTCGCAGAGCGACACAGCTGAAAGCGACAGCATGTACAGAACCCCATGTGCCGTGCCTGACTCGACGTGTGAAAACTGCTGGCAGTTCTGGTGGGGCCTCTCTTTTTGGATGTTGATGCTTCAGTTCTGAACGAGCATTGATTGCCAAGTTTCAAACATTTTTGGCACTAAATCTGACAGGATCACTATGCTTTTGAACGAATTGGCAGAAACTGATTACAAGCTTGTCCCCGATGGTTTCCTACTCCTAGCTCAAGCACAAATTGATTGGCAGAGTTTTCCGGCATACCCAGTTATGTAAACCAACAACATTTATATAAGTTAAATTTAAACAGTTAAGCAATCCGACCCCATAACAATCTCCCGCAATCTCCTGTAGTCTTCCGTAATCTCCCGAAATCTTCCGCAATATACCAGAACAATGAAGGGAAATGAAAGGACATGAAAGGAACCATCAACTACAATGAAAGGCAGAACTATTAAGCAATATCTGTACATTATATATATATATACACACATATTTTTAGATATATACACAAATATAGACAAAATACAGATGTAATGTACATATTACCTTGTTTATCGCTGTTAAGACAATTAAATGCATAAATACCATTACACAGCTAAACAGCATATATTATATCATATATTACGTGGGTAGAATTTCCTGGAAATGTTGCGTGCCTAGGAAAGCGCAACGCCCATAGATCACTCCTTTGAAGATTTTGTTTTGATGCATGCCACATGCCTGTTTTGCTTCGTCCTTCCATTCACAGAAACCTGGCCCAGGCCCTGACACACCATGAGAATTTCCTTACCTGGCCTACGATGGAGGTGGGTGGATCAATGGATCAACAGCTGGGATTGTTGGCCACTACTTGTAGTTATATAACAATATATAACATGCATAATATATATATATATGTATCATTATGTATCTATATCCATATCAAGATCTATATACAGGTCTATATCTTGCACATTCTTGCACAGCAGATATCAAACATTCATTTTTCGGAATCCGAACTTCGGGTGGTTTTCTCGCTGGCCAGGCCTTGGAGGCGACGCGTAGTTTCCTTCACTCTGAGGCGGCTCCGGAAAGGGACTGGAACCTCCTTGACAGGAAATGCACATAGAAATACATGATAGAATGTACATATGTACATTACATAGAGAGAAAGGTATATTATATATAGAAATATGTTTCCCAGAGATTTGCCATTGGATAATTTGAAAAAAGGATTGGACAACTAGTGTTTGTTTGATTGTAGGTATGGGTCAAAATCGGTTGAAACAGCAAGATAGAATGGCGGATGATTTCGAGTTAATACCCCAATCTTCATCTTCAGGTATTTTGCATTGCAAGAAAGACGACATAAAGAAGTGTCTGCATGGGACAGATGGGACAGGAATGGCGTTGACAGTCCTCGGCACTTGTGGCAGGAGTCTTCCTTGAGTGAAGAGGAGCTGGCCATGTGCCCCGCAAAGGGAGGGGGATGCTCATCACCATCATCACCATCATCATCATCATCATCATCATCATCATCACCATCATCACCATCATCACCATCATCACCATCATCACCATCATCACCATCATCACCATCATCACCATCATCACCATCATCACCATCACCATCATCACCACCACCACCACCATCATCATCATCATCACCATCACCATCATCATCATCATCATCATCATCATCATCATGATCATGATCATGATCATCATCATCATCATCACCATCACCATCACCATCACCATCATCATCATCATCATCATCATGATCATCATCATCATCATCACCATCATCACCAACATCAGCATCATCAACATCATCAGCATCCTCAGCATCCTCAGCATCATCAGCATCATCAGCATTATCATCATCACCACCACCAGCACCATCATCACCATCATCACCATCATCACCATCATCACCATCATCACCATCATCACCATCATCACCATCATCACCATCATCACCATCATCACCATCATCATCATCATCACCATCATCATTATCATCCATCATCATCCATCATCACCATCACCATCATCACCACCACCATCATCATCACCACCATCACCATCATCAGCATCAGCAGCATCATCAGCATCATCAGCATCATCAGCATCATCAGCATCATCAGCATCATCAGCATCATCATCATCATCATCATCACCACCATCATCATCATCATCATCGTCATCATCATCAGCATCATCAGCATCATCAGCATCATCAGCATCATCAGCATCATCACCATCATCAGCCTCATCAGCCTCATCAGCCTCATCAGCCTCATCAGCCTCATCAGCCTCATCAGCCTCATCAGCATCATCAGCCTCATCAGCCTCATCAGCACCACCATCACCATCGCCATCATCATCATCATCATCATCATCACCACCATCATCATCATCATCATCGTCATCAGCGTCATCAGCATCATCAGCATCATCAGCATCATCAGCCTCATCAGCCTCATCAGCCTCATCAGCCTCATCAGCCTCATCAGCCTCTCATCAGCCTCATCAGCCTCATCAGCCTCATCAGCCTCATCACCAACACCATCATCATCATCATCATCATCACCATCATCATCAACACCTCCGCGATCATCATCATCATCATCATCATCATCATCATCACACCACCACGGCTGGTTCCGGCCCACTATTGTTGGTGTGCCGCAGGTACCCTGACGTGGATGTCAGCGAGGACCCAGCAGTGGTCTAGTTGGATAAACAAAAATTGGATAGCTTGCAATTGAACCAACCAAAACAAGGGCACCTACTGTGTTTCACTCTTCATATAATTAGTTTAAACAAAGAAGATGAAACTACAAACAGCCGATGATCGAGCGTGCACGCAGATGAGTGAGGGCTGCACCTGGAAGAGTTTGCAGCTACGCAGACAGAACATCAACCCGCGGATTTTTGAGGTTTCCAACATTGTTAAGAATTTCTGGGCTCGGACACGCTGGGTTCAGAACATTCCCATAATTTTTTTACCAACCTCCCAGTGACCTGCATTTTTTTTATATTTCTTCGAAACTACAAATGGACTTTGGCCTAAAAAGGGGGATGCAATTCCACTATTTCATTCATGTCTGATGCTTCATTTCTTTCAGTACCCCCGTGAATCTAGGTGCCCCGGTCAACAAATGACCACATTCTTCACCCTGACGGAGGAACTCTTCTGCCAACTGCCTCTTTGGCTCCAGCCTTGGCACCTCTACGGGATCGCTTTCCAAACAGATGAAATTTGGGACTGACAACAGCATCTTGGAATCCCTGAAAGGCATTCCAAGTTTCAACTCGCATGCGGGAAAATGGACCAATTCTTGATTCTAACTCTCAATGTCATGGCATGCCTGTTTCTGGTCAAACCCTTCAGACCCAAAATATGGGCAGGTGAAAATCTCAGGATTTCATCTTCTTCTGACCCCCCTTTGACCCCCACCTATATTTCGGCATGGCAGACAATGCAGATGGGAAGCACCCAAGCAAAGTCTGTGATGGTTGGGTGTCCTGCATCTGATCCGCCCAAAGAGGTTTTTCTGCAAAGAACTTCGACTGAAATTGACATTCTGGTTGGTTCTTTGGCCATCACTGATGGGAGACACAAGGAAGGAATGTACAGCAATTTTGGACCCCGTATGCAATCTCCAAGAAGATCACATGGTAATTTCTCCCACAGATTTTGATGGTCTCTTCCCCCTCTTTATTGTGCTCTGGAGCAAATTGTTGAGAAAGTCCTTTTGACCTTCCATGGAGTTGTCGATTTGAGGCCCGGAGGCTGCCCTTCCGAAATGCGCAGATGGATGTTCCAGGTGCTGACATGGATTGTATGGATGGTATAAAGAGAGGAGAACTTCGTGGTGGAACCATTGGGGCTTTAAACGGCAGGTGAAACACTTTCTGGGTATTTCCCCTTTCCAAGCTGGTGAAAATCAGAGGGCCTGGCGAAAAGTGAAGGGGACTTGATGTAGAGAGATACTTGTATGATGTATCACATGTCACATACACCACACAGTCTCACACAGTCCTGTCCCCTTCTGGGGTGGACTCAAAATCACTGGAGTTTCAACGCCAGGTGTTGTGCTGCTTCTCCCAGGAGGGGTTGCTTGTGGTATGACGGTATGACCTATAGTTGGGTAGACAGCATTGACAGCTTCAGCGGGTCGGTTCAAGCCAGTAGCTAGCTTTCTGAGGGTGGTCCAGCCTCCAATTGCGCCCGCTGGGATGACCCCTCAAGCTACAACCTGATCAACATGGTTGGCAGTTGGCAGCGGTTGGCATTCTTAGGTTACTTAGGTTAGGTTTCAGTTTGCGATGTTTTTGCACTTGTCACTGCTTGTCACTGCTTGTCACTTATCACTGAAGTTTCCTTCTCCCATTGACAAGCCATTGACGAACTTCTACCAGTCGGCTCCACTGATTCCAGGCAGAGATTTGCTTGCCGCCCAAACCTGGAGGCCGGGGCCACTCCAGTCGAGCAGCCAGTCCACCATGGTTGATGGATCGTGATTTGGGGGTATCCGGCCAGGCTTAATTTAGATCATTCAAATTGTTGTATATAACACTATATATACGTATATATATAATACATACACATCATTATATGTGTAGATACATAGAAATGAATATGATGCAATATATGTGCATGTTTGTATTGCCACCACAAGAATCCCAGAATCCCAAGTACTAAGTAACCCGTAGAATCCGTAGAAGCTTCCCAGGTCAAGACACCACGCCACGAAGTGTCACTGCACGAAGGCACGGCAGCCTGGTGCATGTGGGGTCGAAGAAGACCGGAGTCAGACCGGACAACCAGTTCCCTGCCAAGCTGCCAAGACAATCATCGCATTCATCGCATTCATCGCATTCATCGCATTCATCGCCTGGTAGATCTTGGATGATCTTGGCAAGTTTTGGCCCAAATCCGTTTGACAGATGCCTGGGAAAGGTGGGCCTAAAGTTCTAAAGGATATTTGTATTTTTCAGACCATCTGTTGGGTTCCATGAGTGGTGTAGACGTGCCTTTCCGGGTAATTCCTGCTTGCACTGGCTATAGGATCATTGGGTACTTCGGCCTTGCAAACGCTCCGGCCAAAGCCTTCAGCCAATTCTGCAGGCGAAGTCTGGGGGTGCTGCTCACTTCGAGCCCACCTCTATTGCTGTGGCTTCAAATCATGACCCCTGAAAACCGGATGCTCTTCCTGAAACTGACAAAAGATTTGGTTCTACCGCAATATGAGCCATACTCAAAAACTCCCTGTGGCTACCTTGGCCTTTTAGCTGCCCTGTTTGGAGGCTGCTGCTCCCTGCCAAGCTCTTTAGCGCAGCCGAAGAAGATCCCTCGCCACAGGTTCTGGTGAAGGACCAGCAGTTCCGGTTCGGCCTCGTGAACCCCACTGGCATGGCTCATGACTAACCACTTTTTGTTGATGTTTTGGCATGGAAATGTGGATATCCACCTCATAGGGGTTCCGACTCTCGGTTTTGGTAAGACTCTTATTTTTCCCACATTATTCATAGGAATTCCTGTCAGCCAACTAATCGCTAGTAGAGCCAATCCTTCATAGGGTTTGGAAATTGCTGAGCCTTCATTTAAACGTGTGCCAGCAGAATTGAATTTTTGTCAAACCAGCGAATGGTCATGCCAAGGACCATCTACTTGCTGGTGTGTAGTTTCACGGATCTTCGATGTTGTAAGGTTCAACTGTCCAACTTCTAGTCTTTTAGGATCATTTCAGGGCAATGACAATGAGTTTGATCGTGAGCACCATGACAAACGATCAGGTAATGTGATGGACTCATAACTCCTTGCATCAAAAGCTTGTCCGTGGCACATGACGGACATATCACTCGACACCGTGGCAGGACCTGTGGACCATCCTGTACAGTCAAAGAACGCGACCAGCGGCTATGATGGTTCGGGCACTCGGAGCCCCACGGTGCAGCTGTATATGACCCCGAAAATGTGGAAATACTCCCAAGGCAACGTCCCAAGGGCAAATTCTCTTTTCAAACACACTTTTGTATCTGTTGTTGTTTTATGAATTTTCATGTTACTTTTATGTTCCAAGGCACCTGTGCCGGACCTGGCGACCTTCTGCAACAACCTCATCGATGAGGAGTGGCCTTACCACCGTGGCATTCAGATTTGGGTGGCTGGCAATCCCCAAGATTTAACATGCAGCCCAAAATGTTCCATGGAGAAATGATCAAATCCTTTGCATTTTTTGGAGATCCCATGGGTAGGGATCCCATGGGTCCAAGTCTTCCGGGCATTGGGGTTGGCGACAATCCGCAGGGCAAAGTCCCAGATGCTGTGCCGAAAGCAAAGGCGAAAGCCAAGGCCTGGGGAGATGTGAAGATGTAATGGGATGGACTTCGGATGGGCTGGGTGAAAATGTCAGGGTAGGTGAGCATTTGAGGGACAGCAGTTACTGTACACACACTTGCTCAGAAACAACATTGCGAATTTTGTTGTGGAATGCATCACACGTGCACAAAACAATCCCTTACAAACTGCCAGGAAAAAATTAGTTGATCCAGCGTGAATTTCAGTGCGAAGTAAGCTTTCTACGTCCTTGCTCTGAGGAAGGTTCTGATGCAGCTGAACCAGTTGTAAATAACCAAATAAATCCAGATTGCGACAGTGCAGTAGACAACCCTCAAGTGGAAAATATCGACGTGCCGGTTCTTGGCTTGGCCGGTTGCCATTGACGGAAATGAAAAATTGGTGCAGGTACGCAGATTGGCGTCCCAATCTGTATCACCAGATCAAATGGGTGTCTTCGTTGGTAGCGGTCCCAAATGATCTGCCGCTACCCCCTGCTTTATAAAGGATGTTTAGAAGTTTTACATCTTTTCAGATGGTCCACACACACACGCCTCGCTGCCGCGAGGCTGTTTTGGCAACTGAGGTCCCGACAATGAGATGAAAATGAAGAAAAAGGGAAATGAAAATGAGGTGAAGATGACAATGAGATGAAAGTTACTTAACCAGGACGCAAGGAGGGGAACGCAAAAGAAGAGGGAAAGAGCAAACACCAACACAAGAAACCTAGCCCAGAACGGGCAACCCTGGAAAGGCAAGGGAAAAGAAAAGCGGAGGCCGACGGAAAACGGAACAAGACCAGCGGAGGAGGGGGAGGACAGAAGTGCCTGAACCAGCCTGACACGGCGAAAACCTACAACAACCTCAGCACGCAACGGGCCAAACCTACCTGGAGAGAGGAGAACGCAAGAACACATGAAATAGGGACCCATGGGGAACTAGTTAATGACATGATGCATCCACAACGCATGCAGTATTCGTGATAAGGCTCAAAGGCCCTCGGCTTTCAAGTCACAACCCTCTGGACGGCTTACGTGTTCAACCCCTGAATTACGTGCACAATTGAACCTCACCAACGACCATCAAAAGAAAGAAAACCACACCTAAAGCATGTCCTGACGCCTCCACATGGATCCATGTCATGATGTATCTTGTCTGTCAAGCTCTCGAGCAACGTTGAAAAAGAAGGTTGTCGCAGCTTCAGGCTATGCAGTGAGAAGTCCACTGAAAAAATTGACGCCCCACGGCGGCCAGTTGTTCAACCAAACGACAACGACAGGGTGAAAAGCGAAAAAAGGCCAGCAGTTCACTTTACTTAAACGAATTACTAATTCAAAAGTGTAAATTCAGACATCGATTTACTGTCAATTGTTAGCCTGGAAAGGCTTTCCCCGAAGGGTTCCTGCCAACTTGACGTATACAGCAGGAATGACACACTTGCTCAGAAACAACATTGCGAATTTTGTTGTGGAATGCATCACACGTGCACAAAACAATCCCTTACAAACTGCCAGGAAAAAAATTAGTTGATCCAGCGTGAATTTCAGTGCGAAGTAAGCTTTCTACGTCCTTGCTCTGAGGAAGGTTCTGATGCAGCTGAACCAGTTGTAAATAACCAAATAAATCCAGATTGCGACAGCAGTGCAGTAGACAACCCTCAAGTGGAAAATATCGACGTGCCGGTTCTTGGCTTGGCCGGTTGCCATTGACGGAAATGAAAAATTGGTGCAGGTACGCAGATTGGCGTCCCAATCTGTATCACCAGATCAAATGGGTGTCTTCGTTGGTAGCGGTCCCAAATGATCTGCCGCTACCCCCTGCTTTATAAAGGATGTTTAGAAGTTTTACATCTTTTCAGATGGTCCACACACACATATGTATATATATACCCATGCATCGAGTTTGGCAGGCTTGGGTGTGCATGTATCATCTTTAAGTGTTCAATGAATGCTATCATTTTGGCTCAAGTAAACTTGAACCAAAATAGCATTCATTTGCTGTTTCTTTCTCGGTCGTTGTAAGGGGCGACCTTACTTGACCTTGATTGGTTGGTTCAAACTCAACACAAGGGGTGACCTTGTATGCAGCGCAAACTCCCAGGCATTGATATTCCAGCAGCCACTGAGGCGAAGATCCTGCATGCGGCTGCGTTTCTGGAATTCAAGAACCACTTGGAGAGGCTGGCAAGGGAGGGCTTGGGCCCGGCAGCATACACATGCTGGATGCATGGTATCGAGGTGTTGCACTCCCCCTATGTCATCACTACTGGAACGGATTCAGAGATGTTTCCCCCCTTGCCGAAAGTGCCCTGCTGCCTTGATGGATGTCCACGTTGCGCAGCTCATGTGGGTGGGTTCAAGTTCCCGTGGCTTGGCTTGTG
Source organism: Cladocopium goreaui (assembly GCA_947184155.2). Lineage (NCBI taxonomy): Eukaryota > Dinophyceae > Suessiales > Symbiodiniaceae > Cladocopium > Cladocopium goreaui. The sequence goes on along the minus strand of CAMXCT020000211.1, from coordinate 126,023 downwards.
GAATAGCCGGGGAGTTGTGCTGCCTGATGATGTGGCGCCTGCGGATGCTTGGGAGTACTACTACCAGCACCAAGAACCCATGGATCTCCTGCTGGTCTCGGCATACACGAATTTCAAGGTGGCCGATGACGTGGTGCCCCAAGAGCTCTATGGACTCCAGCTCAGATGTTCAGCGGGTGACGCTGGGCAACTGGGCCTGGGCGAGCTTTTCGAGCAATGGAGGGCCTGGCTTCGATGTGTGGGCCCGCACGAGCTCCTGCCCATCTTCCTCGAGCCGCGTCACTTCCCCAGAGCCCCCAGGGGGCGACCCTGGCCGGCATGGGGGAGAGAGGGCGCCAGGGCTCATCGAGCTCTTTGTGGATGGCTGGAAAGCCAAGAGGCCAGAGTCCAGCATCTGGGGACAGCATGCACGGAGTGTGGCGACCCCACCAGGCGCGTGTGTTGGGCCTGCTGCGTTGGCATGTGTAGTGACTGCTATACATGGAGGCAGCCATGCACAGTTTGTGGAGGCCGTAAGAAGATGTTCGCTGAAGGTTGAAGCTATGACAGAGGAGGCACCTCTGGAGTCACCGCAGCATCTTTTTGCTCTCCGCACCTTAGCAATTTTGTTAGGGTGCAGTGCCATGGCATCAGGCGGAAAAGGCTCCTACGCAGCTCAGGCGGCAGCCTCATCTTCGTCAGGGGGTGACCCTGCACCAGGATGGAGGGCGGCCGACTCTTTGATGATGATCGCTGCTCAGAGGGCTCGTCAACGGAGGGAGAATGAAGGCCTTCTGGATGACAATGACTTTGCCTATGCCTACACAGACTACGATCAAGTCGTTGGACTCGCTGGCCATCATGTCGCTGATGACTGGTTGCAGACGCGAGCAAGGGTCGAAGAAACCCTCCTTGGGTCGTGGAGGACCACCCCAAGGGTTCCGTCACTCTGCGCCCAGTGCGCAAGACGATCTATAAGAAGAAGCCCAGAGCCATCAACGTCGACAAAAACCTGAGTGAAGCCGTCCAGAAGAGGGTGAACGGCGTGGTTTCAATGTTTGTTGGCATGGGCGCTTACAAGCCAGCAGGCATCTTGACCGACACCCTCAAAGCTGAATGGAAGCAGACGTGCAGGAGGATCGCTGAAAAGAAGGTGAAGGACGCTGAGAAGGCCACCATTGACAGAGTGGTCAACACCTGGTTGGAGCTGAGGACCTTCTTGGAGAGCCGGGGGCGACCCGCTCCTCCCGGAATGGTCGACCTTGACCAGTTCCTGAACCACACAGCGGCACCAGCACGGGCACTCCAGGCTTTGAAGTGGATGAACAAGAATGCCGACCAAGATCTTGAGCTGGGCAATCTGCAAGTTCCCACAACACCCAGGGCGACTGGGCAGCGTGGGCAGGCTCCTGTGGTCGAGCCACCTTTGGTGCAGGCCTTGGAGGACCGCATCATGGAACTGCATGCGGTAGGCGATGAAAGGTGGTCAGTCCTCCTGGCCCCTTGGGTCATGGCGTTTGGCTGTTTGAGGTATGCGCATATATCTCGATCAGAACCTCGACGCCTTACCGCGGCATTCCTCCATTGCAGGTGCCCCAAAGGCAAACAAAGGCATGCTCGTGAGGGATTCGACTTTGCAGTGCCGGCAACCTTTGCGAATGGGTTCTTTTGGGCCAAGGAGGTGTTGGAGGCCTACAGAACACTGGCACCGGCAAGGCAGAGGCTGGCAGGTCTTTGTTTTTCGGACGAAGGACGCCCTTGGACGATCCTGGAAGTCCAAGAAACGATGCAACAGGAAATGTCTGTGTTCCTCGACAATCCTGAAGACCTGACCACCTACAGTTGGAGAAGGTTGGCACCCACTGTGGCCCAATTGTTGGAATGCAAGCCTGAAGAAATGGCCGCCCTGGGCGACTGGCAAGCCAAGGGCGAGGTGCCAGAGGTGGGTGCGATGGCTTTTCACTATTCGTCGGCCAAATACGCCGCGTCGATCAAGGTGAAGTCACTGATCTGGGGTGCGACAGCAAAGCTGACTAGCAACCTGCTGTGGGAGGCGATCCCGCAGTCAGAGCTAGATGCAGCCCGAGCCCACGGCTTAACAGAGGCAGACCGGTTGCTGAGGCAGGACAGGCAACCAATGTGGGCCTCCTCACACAACTTTCAGGATGTGAAGAAGAGGCTCAAGCTGTCGCAACAATTCGTCGAAGCCGCGCAACAAGCCCGCCAGGAGGCAGAAGCGGCACCGGCCCCCCAAATGCCGGACCACCTTCAAGGAAAAGTTTTGACAGCCACCCTGAAGAACGGCAAGGCCATCTGCCCAGACTACCAGACGGATTCGTGCCCGAACGAAGCAGACTCCTGTCCCTTCGGAGTGCACTTATGTGCCGTCTTACAAAAATCGGGACGGGCATGCGGTGGCAAACACGGCGCTGGTGTGTGCCGCATCAAGCGCGCAGTGCTGGCTGAGACCGCAGTCCCGGCAGCCCCTAAGCCTTCGGCATCCTTGGTGCCGGCAGCCGTTGGAGCGAAGGCTCAGTTCGGCAGAAAGAGGACCGTGGCAAGTGGAGCAACCGATGACGAGGTGGCAGAGGCTATGCGCTCAGCCGTTAAGAGAGCCCGAGGCAAAGCTGCACCGAAGACACCGCCTAAGGCGCCAGCAATTGCAGCCCCAAAGACGCCTCCAAAAGCTATGGCTACCTCCCCCAAGCCAATGGCGACAGCCACAACTCCCAAGCGCATGGCAGCCCCTGGAAAGCCACAGATCAAGGCCATGCCCAAGAAAGGCCGTGGGAAGGCGGCAGGAGATACCTTGGACATGCACCTCGAAAGGTTGGGTGTTGGCTCAGGGACAGCCCAGGCGCCAACATGCATCTGGCAGTCTCGGAAGGGAGGTGGCCTTTACTTGGCGGGACTTCCAATGCGGCAGACCGTGGATAAGTTCCCCAAGACGGCATTGCAGATTTGCTGCTTCCCGCATGGTCCTGAGAGCCGGGGGGGGGTGACCCTCCCGGGGGCTCAGCTGATGACCTTTGCGGCGGCTTACAGCCAGGAGCGCAATGAGCAATGGACAGATGTGTGGCCAGCTGTGAAGAACACGGTCTGGCACGGAGACAATGTCCTAGTGCACTGCATCAAAGGGAGGCACCGTGGTGCCTATCTAGGCACCCTCTGCCGAGCCTTGCTGGAAGGTGAGTCCATTGAGGAGGCCAACAACTTTGTGGAGAGTCGCCGAGACACAGAGCTGCACAAGGTGATCAAGGACCAAGGCATGAAGAAGTGGCTGTACAAGACCTTCCAGGACACAGCCGTGGGAACACAGCATCCTGAACCCCAGGGGTATGCAGCCACAGAGCGTTCCAGCACACATGTCACGGTCGAGGATGGCATCACCTTGTGCCAGCACAAGCAAGCTGACGGGAAGGCGAAGCGCCTGGTGAACCCGTACATGTCCACGGACATCTATGAGGCCCTGGCCTGGGAGCGTCCCTGGTGTGACCAGTGCCTCCGACGAGCACCGGCATCATGGTGGCCACCGGCCTGATCGACCAAGCCGAATTTTTGGCCATTGCGCTGATTTAGCTGCATAGGCCCGTTCCGGCCATGGAGAGCCGAATTCATCAGCTCGGGGCTTGGATAAGAGCTTAAATCCAGCCTGCATGACTGCCCCCAGCAGTGACATCGAGTGCGTTTGAAAAATAAGTGCTGCTAGGTTACAGTGAGGGGTCCACTGTGGTAACCGCACTTTTCATGAGCGACTCGTTTCTTTTTCATTTATTTTTGTACTGGTATGTCGGACAAGCAGGAGGGGGACTCCAGCGGAACACTTGACACCATCAGGGGATTCCATGAAGGTGAGTTCATGTGATGCCTATGCTGTCATTTCAAATCATTGCATGTTTTGTATTTTAGTTTTTGCCGAAACAGTGTCCCATCTGTCATGTCAGGCCGTTCGAGCACACTGCACGGGGGAGACCCGAGGCGCAGTTTTCAGTCAAAGGGAGGGATCCCTGGGCCTTAGCTAGAGGGGTGTCCTCAAGATCAGGCCATGGAGACTGATAAAGTCCCCCTGGAAAAGGGTTCCCCCGAAGAAGTCCTTAGGAAGTTGGGTGACAACTTCTTATTGGATGATGGGGTAGTGGAGGCCCTTCTCCGTTTGGGAGTGGAGAGCTTGCAAGAGTTTCGGTTCCTTTGGGCCTCAGAACAGGCCATCGAAACATGGGTAGCCAAGTTAGGCCTGGGAGACAAGGCCCTGCTGATGACAGCAAGAGTCCGCAGAGCATGGGCCGCAGTGGGGCTTTACTACCGCCAGGTGGAACAGGATCGGTCCAAGGTCGCACTGTCGGACCTCGACACCATGCTTGGGGAGACCGAGCTGCGAGACACCAAGCAGCAGTTTTGGCGTCGCTACAAGATGCGTTTCCCCCCAGAGATCCACCCGGCCGACACCACCATTTCCCGAGTGGCCAGGGAGATGCAGAAGCGCATGCTTTGCGTCTACAACATTTGGAGGGTGAAGACCCTGCAATTCCAGCTCACCACATCGCAGAAGAAGAGGAAGCTGAGTGAAGGGCTTTTCTTGGAGGACGGAGAGGATGATGAAGTTGTGACCCATGACGTTGACAACTACCTGGACAGGCTGTTTACGTTGCTCTTGGCTTACGCCATGGCAGGATGTTCCGGGGCGACCGGAGCGCCAGACGCTGCTCAGGAGCTCAACTTGGGAGCCGACACAGTGAAGTTCGTCAACGTTCCCATGGATGTAGTCTACAAGTACTACTTCAGGGCCAAGCGCACAGTGACAGGGCTGCCTGCGTCACAGCGCATGCAATGGCTGCAAGCCAAGGATGTGGAGGAGCGCAGTGAATGGGTCTCCAAGTTCCGTGAGTCCACCATGAGCTTGGGCCAGGTGATCAGCGAAGTCTACACTTCCAGGGATGCGCACTGGTCAGCCCCTGGGCCGGCTACTCCGGAAAAGAAGACCACTGCCCCCACAGCAGCTTCGACTGCGAGTCCGTCCAAAGTCCAACCCAGTGCGTCGCCATTGAAGTTGGGGAAACCGATCAATGGCAAACAGGTGGCGACGGCCATGAAGGACGGCACCAAACTTTGCCCCCAGTTTCAACGCGGAGGGTGCAAAGCCAAGCCATGCCCCCAAGGAGCCCACCGTTGCGCAGCGGTTATCAGGAAAGACCGAGTGTGCGGAGCTTTCAATCATGGGGCGGCAAATTGCACTGGCAAGCGTTGACACACCCCAGAAGAGGAGGCGGCTGCCTCTTTTGGGTCAAACGGCATAGAGCCGCAGGAGGGGCGACCTCTGATGGCGGATCTTATGGCGGGTCCCAATGCCCCCCTTACCAAAGCCTTTGTCAGTTGTGGCTGGAGCTGCCTGACGGTCGATTGGTTGCTGGACGAGAGCCATGACCTCTCGGACGAGCGCAGGCAGCAGTCCTTGAGCAAGCAACTTGAAGAGGTGATCTTCATCGCAGCGGCCATCGATTGCTCCACCAAGAGCCGAGCCAGAGAGATTCCTCAGAAGTTCGAAGATGGTAGGCCAGCACCTGGCCCTCTCCGTTCTGAAGTCTACCCAGATGGCTTGCCTCACTTGGTTGGCAGAGATGCCAAAAGGGTTGACATGGACAACAAGGCATGCAACTACGTCTTGGGGGAGATCCAGAAGCTGAGAGACAGAGGTGGAGGCAGTGTACGAGAAAACCCTGCCCGTTCTTTGCACTGGTGGACTTCAGCAGAGGTGACTATGTGGGAGTCTGGACAATGGGTTGACACTTCGTACGCAGCATGCACCTTAGGTGGCGCACGTTGCAAGCATCAAGTGTTGCGACACAATGTGGAGGAGATCCAGCGATGGCCCCCAGCCAACTGCCACCACGTGCATGACCCACAAGAATGGACCCCCTACACTTCTGATGGCATAAGAGTTTACCCGTCCAAAGAAGAGGCAGAGTACACGGCAATCCTTGCTTTCTCCATTGCAGTCTCAGCTAGTTGGTGGGCAGCCCGTCGAGGGCTGGCCAAGTTGCATGTTCCTCGCATGCCCACATTCTTGGCTGTGGGGCGACGGGAGCATTGGTTGGACATGGACCCTCGTGCAATGCGAGAGTGGGCAATGGCACCTTTAGCTGTGACACTTGGGTTGACAGAATCCCTGCGAGCCGAGCGACCGGGGTTACCAGTCAGGAAGCTCGTGCAGGACGTCATGATCGAGAAGAACAAGTTGCCACACCAGACGATCTATGTTGGGCGAGGCAGCTTCCACCATCGGCTGACGACGACCAAGTGGAAGTCGCCTTGGACACCAGGCCACAATTGCGAGGCTGGAGAATGGCATGCACGGTACATTGTCCATATCCGCACATCGCCGTTGTGGGACGCCCTGCATGAGCTCAAGGGCGTGGCCTTAGCTTGCGACTGTCCTATGGAACAACTTTGCGAGGCCGATCTTCTCATTGGACTCTACTTTGATGCCATGGCCCCTGGGGGCGACCCAGGCAGTAGAGGCACAGATGGCAAATGGAGCCGGGCAGTTACGTTGTTGCAAGGTATTCAGGCGATCCCCAAAGGAGTTGCCCTACCCATGATGAGCCAGGAGGCAGTAGTGCTGGCATTTCGCAAGCTTTTCCCCGAGCATTGGTTCAGGAGTTACAAGTTTGCGATGGTGGAGGACCTCATCAACAGCCCGCCGTTTTGTTCCTACGCAGCCTGGCTGGCAGAGCGTGGTGAGGCTTGGGACGGCCCCTTAGTCCCCCACCTTGCTGCGGGATCTGTGAGGCAACTGGCCCGAATTGGAGAAGGAGGCCAAGTCGGTGCAATGACGCACAAAGCAGCACTACCACCACTCCTGGCGTTCAACTTGGAGCCGGACGATCATTTCCAACAAGCCCTCCAACGGGCCCAGAGGCCGCTGCCCTATGAAGACCTTCCAGTCTCTGACATGGATTTGGAGTTTGTGGCCGATGCATACGCATCCCCGACCAAATCGCTGAGGCCGTGGAGGCAACAGGCAGTGGGGGCATTGCGCGAGCTGAAGAGACGCTGGGAGGGGGTGACCCTCCACTTGAGATCTTTTCAGGAAACCGCCGTGCAGCAAGTCACAAAACATCGAGATATGGGGCTCATAGCCTTGTTGATGGTGTTGACATCCTGGGCTGACACTAGCTTCCCCTTTGGCTTGATCTGTGGCTTGCCGGCAGTGGGCTATGCGCCACCCTATGGAATTTTTCCCCAGCAGCCGGCTGAGGTGATCAGCATGACAGATGTTTTGGATGGGTGGCAGGAACACAACCAGCACATCCTGCACCAGCTGCGAGCAGGCAAAGATGATGAGTTCCTTTTGCAACAATCCATGGAGGATGCCAACAACGGGTTTTGCACCGCACCTCTGCGACGAGCCGAATTTTTGCGGCTCATTGGCAACCGAGCACATCGTTTGATCCCTCGTTGTGTCATCACGCAGAGTTCAGGCAAGCAGAGAGTGATCGACAACGGCGACACAGGAGGACAATCAGCCCTCTCCTCCGATGCCAACAAGCTCACCCTGTGCAGTCCTTTGCGTCCAGCCCAGCACATTCGTTTGGTGATGCATAGATGGACAGCAGAGGACATCGAGCACTTCTTCGCCAACGATGCCTGGGAGACAGGCCAGGAAGATCTACCATCAGCCTACCGGTATTGCCCCATGGCGATGCAAGAAAGCCTAGGCTGCATAGTGGTGTGGTACCACCATGAATGGCAAACTCCAGCATATCAGGTCTATGCAGGCCTCCTTTTTGGGCTTCCGTTAGCGGTCACTTCATTCAACCGTTTTTCGCGGTTGTTGGAAGCTTTGGCCAGGCGGTTTTGCCAAGTTTTGACATCTCTCTACTTCGACGATGCGACCATCACGGACCTACGTTCCTCCAAAGGCTCCGGACAATGGGCCATGAACCAGCTTTGCAAGTTGATAGGCTCCCCCTTTGCCGAAGACAAGAAGCAGTCAATGCAGAGCACAGGCACCTTTTTGGGCCTAACCCATGACCTCGACTGCATCAACCAAACAGGGCATGTCCGTTTTTGGGCTCGAGAACGTCTTCATGATAAAGTTCGTGACCTCCTCACTACGGCTAGGACTACAGGTCACTTCAGCCGTGGCACAGCTTCGAAGTTGTATGGCCTGGCGAATTTCCTAGAGCAGGGTATCTATGGCCGTGTAGGGTATGGTGGCCTGATGGCAATCAAAGCCAGACAGGATGAAGCCACTACATCGGTAACCCCTGAGATTGAAGCATGCTTCGAGGTGATCGAAGCAGTGATGCGCTTTCAGCCAAAACGGGAATTTCCCGTCTTTCACCTGGACAACCTGCGCTTCCTTGCTGCCTCAGATGCTGCGGTGGAGGCTGACAATCCAGGTTCAGGAGGTTTTCACCTCATCTTTTTCCAGCCTGACGGATCCCAGATACGTCACAGTTTTGTAGCCAACAATTGTGCAGAGCTTCAGAAATTATGGCAGCCTGCAGAAACCCACATCGCCCAGTTGGAGCTCTCGATGGTGCTGTACGCCTTAGTGGAACGACCTGACCTGTTTCGAAATCGACACGGGCTTTGGTTTCTGGACAATGTTGCAGCCGTCATGACGCTAGTGAGAGGACGTTCTAGCAATGCCGACTTAGCCAAGCTAGGTCATTTGATCCATCTAGCTCTGTTTGCACTGCGAGCCCAGGGTTACTGGGAGTACGTCCAGAGCAAGAGCAACTGGGCTGATGACATCAGCCGCCTCGGCGCTGAGGACCCATGGTGGCGATACCATGGTTTTGACTTTTATTCGTCGTACCTTCCCACTATCTTTTTCCAGCTGCCTTTCGTCGCTGTCATTCTCACCTTTGAATTCCTTTAGTGCTTTGGGGATTTTGAGTGCATTGGGTGATACCTGCTGAGCAGGTTCCAGCCTGGATCACCAGGCAGCTGACCAGCGGTGACACTGGTCTGAGGCTATGTACATGTCACAACGTGACGACCCAAAGCAAACCTGAGGATTGCAGGTGAAATGTGATTGACATTGGCAGTGCTGTGAAAAAGGAAAGCTGCGGAAGAGCGAGTAGTACCGAGTTTCATATAACACTTTGAGATGTACCCATGCATCGAGTTTGGCAGGCTTGGGTGTGCATGTATCATCTTTAAGTGTTCAATGAATGCTATCATTTTGGCTCAAGTAAACTTGAACCAAAATAGCATTCATTTGCTGTTTCTTTCCCCACCCTCCCAACCCTAAGAGCCGACCTCCCGTGGAGATGTCCGCCTAGGTTAGGGGAGCCTGCATGGCAGGCGAGTCCATAGCCTCTTCTGGGGATTCTCTCTTGGGGTGACCAAGAGAGTTTTACCTTCCCTTAGGTTAAGGGTTGGGTGATACCTGCTGAGCAGGTTCCAGCCTGGATCACCAGGCAGCTGACCAGCGGTGACACTGGTCTGAGGCTATGTACATGTCACAACGTGACGACCCAAAGCAAACCTGAGGATTGCAGGTGAAATGTGATTGACATTAGCAGTGCTGTGAAAAAGGAAAGCTGCGGAAGAGCGAGTAGTACCGAGTTTCATATAACACTTTGAGATGTATATATATATATATATAGTATTACTATACGCAGTGTTATATGGTAATATGAAGTACAGGTTCCTGTACATCTTACTGTCTCTTCATGCTCTTGGTGTGCACCTAGGTGCAAGGTGTTGACTTATACCATGTAGGCACTTGGCCAGAAATCGCTCTGGCACGAGCAGGCAGTGAGAGTATTTGAAGATTTTGAAGTTTGCACTGGACTGCAGCTTTACTGTTGTAGACATGTGTGTGATTCAAAGAATGTGTCCTGGATATGGATTAGACTTGGTGACCCACTTAGAAGACGATCAAAAGTTTTGTCAAAAGGGGGGGCCTTGATTTTGACATATTTTGACCCATGCACAACACGTGTCTTAAGTGTCTTAAAAGGATCCCATGTTTCATTCCTTCTGTGCAAGACATGCTAGACAGGTCATGCCAGGTCCAGGAGACATGTTTTTGGACCAACCCGCAGGATCCAAAGTCGTAGTCCTTTTAAAATCTTTTAAAGCTCTTTAAAGGAAACAAGGTGAACCATTAAGAAAGGGAAACATTAAGAGTCTTCCGGTTGCCATTTTGTTCGACAACTCAGGGCAAAGCAAAGCCCGAGGTTGAGGCGACGGGTGGCCGGGAAGTAGCTAGAATCCCGGGCTGAACGCATATGTGTCCTTTTCCAAGCTGCAACAGATGCAATAGGCGCTACATATGCTGAATGATACTGCAGACACACATGCAGACATGTCCAAATTTCCTAAGAATGCATCACGTGCTACATCAAGTCAAAAAAGACCTTTGTCAGTCACTTTGGATCATTTTTGCCAAGACGTGCAGATTGCTCGGCTATGACTACTTGCAAGTTCCCACCTTGAAAGATGTCATCAGCAGCGGAGAAGAAGCAGAGGGTCATCCGGACTGACCCATTTTCCCACCACGAGCTACAGTCCTTAGAGAATAAAAACATACCAGGAAGAAACGGAAGCGCCTGTGATACCAGAAGAGGCAACTGTGGTTGGGGACCTTAGCCCAGCTGTGGTCTATTATGGGTAGTCGACAGACCATGCTACAAAGGCCTTCCAGAAAAGAAGTAAGGGAAGCAACTGGCATTGAATGATGAGACTGGCGTGTTTGGAGTGTTTTACGATTTGTTTTATCAAGTGGTTTGAATGATGCAGAAAGAACCTCAGATACACCATGTTTGATTTGCATTTTCTATCAGGATGGCTGCCAACCTTGATGGTACAAACAACATCAGATAATTAGTGTGGACTGTGGACTCTGGACTCTGGACTGTTGTTGTTGTTGTTGTTGTCGTTGTCGTTGTTGTTGTTGTTGTTGTTGCTGGGTACTGCAAATAGTCCCAGGCTATGGCAATATTATTAAACTACATAATATACAAAATGATAAAACATATATTATAGTCAAAAGTCATAATGTATTCGACATACTGTATATAGTATAGACTACACATCATACATATTACACATAATTTGAATACGTGTATATTGTAAAGTGAAGTGAACGGGCTATCGTTTTTCTGATGCATCATCCTTGAGGCCTTCTCTGAGCAAGTGCTCATGTCACGGCAGACTGTGGGGCGCCACAGAGCTGACAGGTTGCTGCGTTTTTGATGATAATCAACCAACAAAATAGTCATTTAACAACCAACACATGTGATTTATCCACCAAAATTGGGGAGTTGTGGGGATTCGGTAACAAAAAATTGCAGTTTCACCAGCCTACAATGGGGATTTGGCCAACAAAAATAGGAATCGAACATAATAGAAAAATAGGCAATAGCAGCATGGTCCTGGAATGACGATCTGAAACCAAAACAGCTATTTCCACCCGGAATATCGGAATCTCAAAGCAACAAATCCATGTTAGCTTTCAAGGTGTACAATGCATGTAGCCAGGATTGCCAAGGTATTTCTTCTATGAGGCAACTCCTGGTTACCTGGTTACCTGGATGGATACCCTGCTCATCTAGCTAGCCACTTATCGACTTTGTTGACGTCGTTGTAGGAGTGACGCTGGTGCCAGGTGCTAAAGGCTCTGCTGAGCCACGGCGGTTTGTTGTGCCGACGACGTGGCCTAGACATGCTCTTCCCCAATGCAGGCCAAGCATGGCCAAGCTGCAGGGGGACTTGAGGGGCCATGTTGGGGAACGCAAAATAAGAATTTCACGATAAAAAACGGGATGTATACCATCCAATCCATCCAATAAGTGATAAGAACCCGCAAAAAAGTTGAGGAACTGTGGGAGGGGGTTTCACAAGAATATTGCTGTGCCAGTTGAAATTGTGTGCGGCTGCCTTCCAACAATTGTCAGGTGGCGGTGGGTTATCTCCTCCTCTACGCTTTGCGGGAGTTTCATGGGTAATTCATGCTCTTCATTGCTCTTCTAAGTATTTGCCATGAGCCTTGCTAAGGTACAGACTCGGGGTGTTTCCACATCCCACTTAGACTGTGCTAATCCAGCCTAGGCAAAGCATAACGACCTCAACCAACCTGACCAGGAAAGTCACCCTACATGTGGCATATGTATCATATGTCATCATCTCCATCATCTTCGTCATCTTGGATCACATTGGTAGCGGGAAGATACCATGACTTGCCAATGACTTGCCCAGATATTCATTGATGATCCAATGACCCCACCTTGGTGCCTGGTGACAGGCTCCATCTTCCCGTTGAAGACCTCTGCAGAGGCCAGCTTCGAAGACTGTGGGGGGCTTCCAGTATTTTCAGATGGGGATTGAACCAACAGAACTACGGATTCATCATGATCCACAGAAGGGTTCTTGATATCTCTAACCAACAAAGATGGGGATAGAATTAGAACAATAAAATATAGCATAGTATAATAATATAGCTATAAAGGATCCACCAACGGATCTATGGTATTACGGGAAGGCTGCTTTCTTGGGTTCCCAAGTTTAAGAAACCACAGAGTAGCAAAGTTGGTTCAAAGAGCTGCTGGAGTCAGTCACAAGTACACCAGCATGTGATTAATTACATAAAACTTTGGTTTCTAGACAGACACCGAGTTCAAGTGTTTTGCATTAAGCCTCAACGAAGGCATTTTGGAAATATATCCCAGGATTGGGTCACACAGCCAACAGTACAGGCAGAAGCACTAAAGGAGCTGCAATCTTTGGTCCCCGAACCGCCACCAGAGGACTGGGGAATGGCCATCATTTACGGCATGGTGGTCGGTTGTTTGATTCAGGCATCAGACAGGTTGAAGAAGTGCTGTGCGCCGTATCTCAGCGGGATGTGGTGACAACTTAAACTTGCAGGACATTCACCTTTGCTCTGAAACGAGTGAGAACCACCAAATGGTGTGCCCAAAGTAGACCATTCTTACGGTGCATATTTTTACACTTTGTGGTTCATTGTTGGGGCCCACAAAATTTAAAACCAACTGAATGGTACATTGAGTTACAACCATGGTCAAATCCCCTCCTTTGTCGGTCAAAACTCTCCGGCATCTTCAGAGCTTCCACTAAGCTGAGGAGGAAGCTCCCGCTGAAGTTGCAGAAGGATCATAGCACGTTCCTTCCCAAGTAGTGTGTGCCTCAAAATTTGCAATCCCCAAGCCAATGGTTAGTGGTTAGATAGTGTATGATATTCTGTAATGATATGTATTCTTTACAGGTTTGCACATTGTTTGGAGTTCTTTTTGGGGCCCAAAGTTGAGGCAGACTTAGCACTAGCCAGCGGCCAGTGTTTCACGAGCAGAGAACCTCTGCTTTCCTGCATGTCCAGGTGTACAAAAACGGATGCTGCAAGGATCTATATAAATGACTGAAAAGTCTTATTGAGGTCAGCAGCCATTGAGGAAGTTGTTCTGAAATGTTCAAGACAATCGGCCTTCCGTGGTCTTATTTGTGCAGTTCCTTGGTTTCAACCTCGTGTCGACTGTACAGAAACCGCCGAACGTTGCGATCCATTCTGCGTAGTCGGAGAAAGGGTTTGAGAGCTCCGATGATCCTGGCCCTGGGTTTTACTGTGATACTATTATATATATATATATATCACATATCATACATATATATGTTCACCATGACTCATGACTCGGGTTGACCGCAGAATCAACAGGCTCAATCTTGAATGCCTAATCAGCTTGCGGTAGGGGCAGCGGGCGGATCTGTGTCCACCTTCATTCTCAGCCTCCTGCATCATTTGGTAGTTCAATCAGAACGTGGAATTGCTATCCCTGATCTCACGTGCAATTGCCCTGAACTGAATTTGGACTGGGACAACTATTCACAACTGATTATTTTTGGTTCTGGTATTGCTCTGGGACTGGGGTTTGGCCTTTTCCTGGATTTGCTGTGGGTGGTGAAAGAGCGCTGGAGGCGCTTCCTTTTGGGGCGATTGGTTGTTAACCAAACGCCTAGCAGCAATCGAGCTTTGCACAAAGTGTTACATGAGTAATACGGCTTCCCCTGGTTTGCGCAGAGCAGAGCAGGAGAATAGGTTGTTGCGGGAAGAAGTTCGATTGTTGTCCGCCCGTGTGGACGACTTGACTGATCAGCTGAGCGCACTTAGACTGGACTTGGAAGTTAGTCGTGTATCTGGGGAACAGAGTTGTCAATCCGATCTCCCAGCTGCCAGTGTATCTGCTGCTTCGGAAACAGGACCGTATCCTCTCCCAGAAGGCTTGCCTCTGGATCTAGCTCATCTGAATCCGGCTGTCCGTGCCGGCATTTGCAAGGACATCGGCCGTTTCATCCGTAGGGCCCTTGCTGGTGAACACAGAGGATCATCTGGCCGAAACCGATTGAATCTGAGCTCCCGCCTGTGGTTGGTGTTCAGGAACTATCGTGGAGAGGTTTCCACTCAGCCTTGCAAGTTGTTCCATCGATTCAGTGAAGCCAAAGCAGAGTGCAGCGGCGAGAGAGGTGATCTAGGTGATTCAATTTTCATTGGACTGCCAGCGTTGAGTGACGCCAGGATTGTAGTTGCAGAGGCCGGGGCAACCTTGCCTTAGTCATGGAAGCAGAAGCTGATTTTGGTGCCGAGGCTGACCTTGACCTCGACCCTGAAGAGCCAATGCGAATGCAAGACCACTACGTAGTTGTTAACGACGTAGTTAATTATTATTTTCAGTCTGGGAAGTTGCCTTTAGCTGCCGGCAGTGGTGTGTGCGAAGTCATCATAATCACAGAGGCCGAAGGCAAACTCCTGGTTGCCCTTCCTGCCGAAGTTTGGAGCAGGCGGGTCAATACTAGATTGCTGGATCAGAGAGGCCTTGCTAGGCCTGTCCTATGCTCAGTGGTAGGATGCCATCCAGAGAGTCGCGATATGCAAGACGAATCAGTGAATTTGCGCGTGTGGATAGGTTTCTTATCCGACGCACTTGCAGCAGCGATCGATTTCGATGTTCCAGATCGTATGGCCTTAGATTATCCGATTCTCAGTTCTCCCTTGCCCGAATTCATCCCGTACAGTCAGAGCTTGGTAGAAGTGATGCAAGAAAGGTTCAGCTTTTTCAGTGCCGAGTCAGGCGGAGGTGCGCCGACAGACTCCAAAGGTCCTGCAGTCCCAAGTGCCGAAGCGAGACTAGGAGCTG
The DNA here is from genome assembly GCA_947184155.2 of Cladocopium goreaui. Lineage (NCBI taxonomy): Eukaryota > Dinophyceae > Suessiales > Symbiodiniaceae > Cladocopium > Cladocopium goreaui. Next base: position 110,880 of record CAMXCT020000211.1, on the reverse strand, counting down.
TCGAATCCACACTTGCCGACATTCAGAAAAGCTTAGCCGTTTTGCTAGAATCCCCCAAAGCTGCAAGTTTGCCTGGACCAAGCCAGGCACGACCACCTGCCCTTCGCCCTGCAGGCGTTGCTCCCAAAAGATCTGCGGATCGAGTGAAGATCCTAGAACCGTCAGCAAAGCTATCAGGTTTGGATGGATCCGTGGTTCAAGCAGCTTTGGCTGCTGGGGTTCCAGAAGAGCATTTGCGCGAGATGTCAGAGTTTCTCAGAAGGAATCCAAACCGCATGGGCGACATCCCAACGAACCGTGGCAAGGCGAAAGAATTGGACGATCTGTCCGACTCAGAAGACGAGGAAGCCGAAGTGGAGGAATCCTTGAACGCCCAGATGCAGCCAGGGTCCCCAGGAGATGGTGGTGTAGCAAAAGCTATCGTAAAGCTCACGAAAGTTTGCTCTGCCCTTGCCGAGAACAGATCGAGCAAAAAGAGTCTGGAAGGGCTTTTAGACTCCGGAAGTGCAAGCAGCGACGGGTCTGGGTTGGGAAGCTCACGACGCAATGCAGCCGCCTTGAGACTGTTGAAGGACAGCCTCGTGAAGGACCCGGAGCTCATCTACAAGTCCATAGAGAGCAACATGGCTTCGGACTTTCTGAGTCGTCCAGCTGCTCCAGGAACCCCTCTAGCGGGCGCGACCGCGAGAGGATGGCTGGAATCAAGGAGCCGCCTGATGAACTACACGTCTCATGTGAGATGGACGTGGGCAGTTGCAGGGATTTGGGATTCATTGATGAGAGGAGAAGTTGCTCAGGCCAGAGCCAGAGCGGCTCTGTTAGTCGCAGCAGCGGACCAGGCGTCAATCGACCAAGGGTCCTGGCTACTGAGCAATGTCATGATGTTAGAACCAGCAGCTCCCTTCAGTTCCTTTGCAGGCCATCATCCGCCAGGGCCACAAGACCTTCAGCACACAGCCTTGATCGACAGCCGCTGGATCGAACTGTTTCTGGGCCATGTCAAAGAGATGGACAGTTACCAAGAAGCCAAGAAACGCCTGAGCAGAGACACCAAGCGAGAGCAGCCAGACCCTCGTCCTGCAGCAAAGGAGAAAGCCAAAGCCAAAGCGAAGGGAGGAGCAAAAGGGGGAAAAGGCGGGGGAAAGAAGGAAGATACAGTGGAAGCCGATGCCGGGAATTAGCCCGTACAGTAGGAACATCTTGCATGCCAAAAATGCCCAAAAACAAAAAATGCCCGATCAATGTTATCTAGGCTCAGAAAAATTTAAATATAAAAATTTGCCGTGCCATAATAGGTTAGGCTCCAAAAACTTGAAATATAAAAATTTGTCTGGTTCACAAGGTACAGACTCCAAAAAATTCGCCTTGGCCGGAGGCGAACAAAAAGCAGAAAAAATAGGTGCAGCCAACCGTACAGATGGTGATGCCCCATCCCGGCCTGCAATCCGAGTGCCAGGAGCCGCAGCTGGGACTTACGAAGGTCGAAGTATCTTTAACAGCATGATGAGAAATTTGCTTAAGTCTCAATGCGGTTTTGGTAGGTTTGCACGTTCCTCCATAGGCCTTGCCGAGCCAAGTGTTGCTCTTACAGAACCTTCTTCCAAAGGTTTCCCGCTTCCTTTGCCGTATCCTGAAGTTTTCCGGAAGGGTTGGAAGGCATCTGCAGAAGAAGTGTCTAGGAAAAAGATGATGAACTGTTGCATTGTTTGCCTGAACTATCTTCACCTAGGACGCCCTTCTAACTGTCCGGCGAATTTGAAAGCTGGAAACCGACTGAGCAAAAGCCAGTGGAGCATTGTTCGTCGTTTGGAAGTGTTTTTGGATGACTGGATTTCCTGTGAGAAAGTCGGGCCTAGTGCTATGGGGCGCACAGCGCCAAAAGTCGAGAGCCTTGAGGAGATGCTAGAGAAACTCAGCCAGGTTGCCAGAGAACTGCCTAAGCTAGGGGTTGAAGCCTATTTCCCAACAACCTACGTGAGCCCTAAGCTAGGTAGCAGCAAGAGTGATGCGGGCTTGGTAGTCGGCCAGTTAAACCATGCCCCTTTCAGCACTTTCAAGCCTGTGGATCCTGCGCGATTAAAGTTCACAGGTCGGCCTGAATTCGATCCAGTTCCCTTTCTCGATCCGATTTCAGCCGAAGTGTACAATAGCCCCTTGCAATGCAGCCTCGATCCAGGCGATTTTGTTGGATCCGTGCCATTTGTCCAGGTGCACTGCAGCCCAGAGAAAAAGCTGGAACTGTTTAACCTCCTTGACCACAGCGGCAGATTGGCGCTGCATCCACCTTCTGCAGTGCGGCCGAAGTTTGCTGCAGGCCTTTTCTCAGTTGTGAAGAATTTAGAATATGACCGGCTGATTCTAGATTCGCGCCCTAGTAATCTCTTGGAGCAGCCGCTACAGCGTTGGGTTCGATCCTTAGCTAGCAGCGAGAGCCTCTGCAGATTGTACATCCCACCGAATCAAAAGATCCTGACCTCCTCTAACGACTTGAAGGATTTTTATTATCTTTTCAAAATCTCTGAAGAACGATCACGTAAAAATATCCTAGCAGGGCCCATTACACCGAGTCAGGCTTCCTCCTTTAGTTGCTTCCGGGAAGAATTTTGGGGGGAAGAAAAGTTGTATGGGTCACTTTGCACCCTTGCTATGGGAGATAGCCAAGCTGTTGGGCTAGCGCAGACCTGCCATCTAAGCCTGGCCCTCCGCAGCGGTGTCAGAAGCGACCAACTCTTGACTTTGTCTGGACAGATACCCAGAGGGCCAAACTATACTGGGATAGTGATCGATGATTTTGTGTCGTTGGCTGAGGTGAATAGAGAAGCAACACTGCCGAGTGCCAGTGCTGCCGAAGCTGATAGGATGTACAACACGTATGCAGCAGTGAAACTCATCCCAAACAAAGAAAAAGCATGTAGAGACGAAACCAAAGCCACCTTTTGGGGAAGTGATTTTGATGGAGACCGCGGGCTGTGCCGCGGCACCTTGAGCCGTGCCATTCCTTTAGCCGGACTGGTGCTTAGAGTTTGCCAACTAGGACACAGCACAGTTGAACTCCTCCAGATCATTTGCGGCTCCCTGGTCTCTCTTTTCCTTTACCGTAGAAGATTGCTTAGTTTGATGGATGCAGTTTTTCAATCCTCTGTAGATCGCAAAGGCGATGAGATCGTCAAGCTGAGTGGTAGGGCCTTAGGTGAGCTCCTGATGATGGTAGTTCTACTTCCCTTTGCCTGTACCAATTTGCGTGCGCAGTTCAGGGATAGGATTTCAGCCACTGATGCCTCAGATGTTGCAGAAGCTGGGGTTAGAGCGACAATCCCTTGCACTGTCGCGCAGGAGCTTTGCCGACATAGCTTGAAGAAGAGCGTATGGTCAAAGTTGCTTCCTCCTGGCAAGGCCTGGTTCAGAGCAAGAGGCTTGTTAGACCCATTAGAAGAGTTGCCTGAAGGAGAAGAGCCGATTCAAACTAATCCTTTGTGGGAGTGTCTTGCCAGAAGTTTGCAGTACCGCAAAGTTTTTGCCACTCACGTGAAGAGCCGTAGACACATCAACATAGGAGAGCTTCGAGCGTTCCTCCGGATGGAAAACATAAATGGGTTTGACAAGCCTTGCAGTAGAGAGCTTTATGGCCTAGATTCCCAAGTTGTTCTAGGAGCTGTTTGCAAGGGCCGTAGTAGTAGTGCTGCTTTAAACCGAGAGCTGACAAAATCTCTAGGCAATATGCTTGGTTTGGAACTGTATGACGAGCTGATGTATTTTGAAACCAGCTTGAATCCTGCAGATGACCCAACCCGAGGGAAAGCTGTTCGGGAAGCTGTTGAAGCGCCGCCTTTTTGGTGGCCCCTTCTTGAACGGCAAGAGTTTCAGAAATTTGATGCATGGCTAGAGGCCAATGGACTAGGGTTTCAAAGCATTTCCGGACTCCCTGATTTTTCTGAATTGTACAGTGAGACCACATGTTTTTCAGATAGCACTGCTCCGTTCGTAGAGAGCCGAGCCTGCTCTGATTTTCCCAGGGGCTCCTATGATGAATCTGTTCCGGCTGCTTGGGATGACAGTTCGCTCCCAGTGTCCCCGAAGACAGGAGAGGCATGCCGATCAAGAATGACAGACCATGCCGAAAGTTTGCCACATGCGAAAAGTCTAGAAGCTGCAGTAGCGAATTTCTTGGCAGCGTTCAGCTGCGGCCATCACCAGATGACTGTTGCGGAAGCTGAGACTTGCGTGCGGTTTCTTAGGAGACTAGATGTCAACCAATTCCATTCAAAACTTGAATCTCAGTTTTTTCCCAGTAGACCCGGCTACCTTGATTTGTACTCCGGAGAGAAAGGAATTGCCAAAGAAATAGCTTGCCATAGCTGGTGTGTAACCTTTGAACTGCTGGACGGGATTGGACAAGACCTCAATGATGAGCAACTGCGGGACGACATCACCAGTGTAACCCGAGCAGGTCTGTTTTGGGGAGTTGGTGCGTCACCTGTTTGTGCCAGTTTTTCAGTAGCTATCACTCCACCTGTTAGGACCAGCCTCCATCCTGAAGGTATTCCAGAAATGAATGAAAAGATGAAAGTGAAAGTTCTGGAAGGCAACTCTAGCGTTGCCTGGCTGGTAGCCTTGCTATGCGTGTGTCTTGGCATGAATATCATTTTCTGGCTTGAGAACCCTGCAGGGAGTTGGATGTTTAAGCAACCAAACTTCAAAGCCTTTTTGGAAAAATACTTGGGGAAGTGCGGTTTTTGGATTTGTGACTATTGCAGGTTTGGTACCGCATGGCGGAAGAGGACTAAGTTTCTCACCAGCTCGCTAATAAAGGATAGCAAAACCTGCTGCAACCAAAAACACCGCCACTTGTTGCTCAGAGGCAGAAGCCCCTTCCACCGTAAAAGTTGGACGCTGGTAGCCCAAGCCTATCCAAAAGGGGTTGTTAAGACCGTCAGTAAAGCCATGATGATTAGTGCCAACATAATCAGTAAGCCTGCCAAGTTTTCCTCCAGTTGTTTCGCAAGATGCAATACCCTTAGGATTGGAGAAGCCCTGAACCCAGGACCGAAGCAAAATCGTGATTTTCTGCTGGAGAACGTGTCGTTGATTTCAGCAAGAACTCAGGCCCTGCAGAGCAAAATCTGGGAATGGTTTGTCCAATGGAGCAATGGAGAACTTGGAAAAAACGCAGCCAGTAGTATTCGGCAGAACCCAGTTTTGTGTGCAATGCTTGTCAAAGAATTTGGCAACCATCTTTTCTCTACCGGCAAGTCACTGTATATTCTACGCCACCTGGTTGTCTATATCCAGAAAAGTCAGATCGAAGTTCGACCGTATCTAGGAATCTGCTGGGATCTCATTCAGAAATGGGAATTGGTAGAACCACCAGTGCATCGTGTCCCTTTGCCTTTAGGAGTCCTAAAGTCTATGACCATGGTTGCGCTGAGTTGGAAGTGGTTTAGATTTGCTGGTGCCATAGTTTTAGCTTTTTATGGAATAACTCGTCCTGGAGAAGTTTTACGTGGCACGCGTGCTGACCTAGTTTTGCCAGAAGACCTCCTTAGTGATCAGCATAGCAAAGTCTACTTCCGAATCCGAGAGCCGAAGTCACGTAGAAGGGGTAAAGGTAGAATCCAGCATGCTTCCATAGACTCTGAAGAGATTTGTAACTTTTTGCGTAAAGTGTTCGGTCAGACCCCTCATGATGCTCTTCTGTATCCCATCTCCGAAAGCAGTTTCAGAAGACGATGGAATGCAATCTGTCAACACCTAGGGATCTTGAAAGAACATAATCTCACTCCAGGGTCTTTGCGTGCGGGAGGCGCGGTGTATGAATATCAGCGTTCAGCAAACCTCACAAATCTGCTTTGGAGAATGCGGATCCAACATTTAGGAACGCTGGAAAACTACGTACAGGAAGTGGCCTGTCAGACCTTTGTTGGCAAACTCTCTCCTCATTCTAGGCACATGATTCAACTGTTAGCAGCTCTTTTTGACTCGTCGCTTGGAGCCTTCAAGTGCACCTGAGGACCGCCCTTGGACCGCAAACTGTTAGCCCCCTGCTAGCACCTCGTGTTTGCTTTCCTCACTCAGGCCTGCAGCATAGGTGGATCTCTGTGCGCACAACTGCTTGATTTTGACAGCCAGCATCTGGTTTTGCCGCCTTGGGAAGATGCCGTGCCTTTACATCAAGCTGCAATTCGAGACAACTTGCGTTGTGGTCTGAGGAAAATGGCGCGCTTGAGCGCTTTGAGGTCAGAGAGGAGGGACGTCATGTTCACCATGACTCATGACTCGGGTTGACCGCAGAATCAACAGGCCCGCCCTGGGCTTCACCCCCACCCTTTTTGGATCTCTGTGCGCACAACTGCTTGATTTTGACAGCCAGCATCTGGTTTTGCCGCCTTGGGAAGATGCCGTGCCTTTACATCAAGCTGCAATTCGAGACAACTTGCGTTGTGGTCTGAGGAAAATGGCGCGCTTGAGCGCTTTGAGGTCAGAGAGGAGGGACGTCATATATATATATAAATAATAGTAATAATATGATTATATATATATATATATAATATATTGAGATTCCCACTGATTCCCACCGCAATGTGCAGGGTTTTGAGAGTCGTCAGCAGTAAATCCAGACTCATGACAGCACCAGTTATCCATTTACAGCTCCATTTGCAGGGGGTATAGGTATAAAATGGTATAAAATGGTATAAAATGATAAAATTCCTCATATTCCATCAGGATCATGTGCACCGTGTCAGTTGCTGCGTTTCGCGCTGGAGAGTGCCGTTTTTTCCCTGGAGCCAGGGGGAAGCGGAGGGCGGGGCGGAGATGGCTAGCCTCAGTGAAGAGATGGTGGGGGAAATCAAGGAGGCCTGAGTTTCCTGACCCATCTCCTGTTGTTCCAAAGCCAGGGATAGTGGGATAGTTCATGTGTTTCATGCAGTTTTCCTTTGTTGGGTATGGATGAAAGTTTAAAACCCAAGGACCTCACACATTTTGGTCACTTCTTAGATTTGGCCATCCAACTCTTGGTACCCTGTTTCTTGCCCATACCTATACGGATGACTGACTTACCATAATTTTCAATTTTGGTAACAAGTAGATGCCTCTACAATCGAGGCAAAATCCCTCATGAATTGCCGCACCTACTAGTAGGATCCAGAAAATGGGGTCATTTCACTTTTTACGACCCGCATTTTGAAAACCATCGTTTTTCAGGATGTGACCTGATGTGATCTGATGTGATCCATATAGAGATAGATAGATAGATAGATAGAAAGACAGACAGACAGACAGTCAGACAGACAGACAGACAGTCAGACAGACAGACAGACAGTCAGACAGACAGACAGACAGTCAGACAGACAGACAGTCAGACAGACAGTCAGACAGACAGACAGTCAGACAGACAGACAGACAGTCAGACAGACAGACAGTCAGACAGACAGTCAGACAGACAGACAGTCAGACAGACAGTCAGACAGACAGACAGACAGACAGACAGTCAGACACACGACAGACAGTCAGACAGACAGACAGACAGACAGTCAGACAGTCAGACAGACAGACAGACAGTCAGACAGACAGACAGACATACATACATACGTTACATAATATGTATCTGGTTATTTCTTGTACATAGTGACTGAGTGACCCTCCTCGGGCACCAATTCAGAGCAACTCCATGGCCAGGCCTTTGAGCTCTTCGCGCGCTTCGGGGGCACCGACACCGTGGAAGCCAAGAAGCTGGGCACGTTGCTGGCGTCCTTGGGGATGAACATGCCCGATGAGGATGGGATGCCCAGGTGTCCCACCCAACTGGTGAACAGCTTAATTACTCTGATATTATATATATAATATTTATAGATATGTAAGTATGCATGTATCTACATATTTCCAAATCTCTAGACTACACACATATCTATACCTCTGTAAACCAAATTGACATAGAGTCGAGTTATACGCTGAGTCACTGAGGTTGGTGATTCCAATCATTTTTCAATTTCCATCCCTCCTTTACTTGGTATGCCAATTTCCATAAATTTCCAATTCTTCTGGAATGGACTGTTACTAAACATGTAGTCCGGAAACATCCGCAGAAAACTTACCAATGATGGGATGCATTTGACTTGTGTGTGGGTGTCGCTATAGCCATGCACACTCAAAAATCTAAGATGGAATTAATGGGGACCCACAAAGAGCCAATTCCAGAACCCAGGAAAACAATCGTTTAAAGCGGGGTTTAGTGTTCGTATCCCCAGTTGCCTGATTTAAAGGACAACTGGTGTTTTGTCTTGCAAGGACGACCTTTTCCACTTCCGCATCATAATATGGTTTTGTCTGAAAAATAAGGTACCCAAAAAATCCAAAGGTACCCAAATAATATAGTTTCGCATGTTAATTGCAATTTTTGTGTCTCCCCAATTTTCAGACACACCAGGTTTTGGTAGTTTTCTGGGAGTATTTTGCAAGCAGGCCCCACAGGCAAAGAGAGGCGCTCATCCATGGTCCACCTCCAGGTATGCTCAGGAGTGTGGTGTTTATTATTTGTTCCTTTTTATTTTTGGAACTATTTTTCTAATCATTCTATTTATACCCCTGAATACATTCAGTAGGTTAAGGTAGGAAAGTCCAATCAAAATCTCAAAGATCACAATTTGACAATCAGCCTCTGGACAGGAGCTTGCTGCAACACGAGGGGAGGTGGCGAGTCTCGGTGCGTATTGCCAGGCTTTCCAGAGATGTTGCTGAGTGACACTAAAAACTAACTCCGATGGTTAAATGGTTACCCACTTTCTGCCATAGTTTTAAGGAGATCTTATCATTATATAGGATATTATAGGATATTATTGGATATTATAGGCCACAGATGGAAGAAAGGCCAGAGTTGATCCGAGCTCAGGAGAGACAATGTGATCCACCTGGATGACTTTTTGGTCTTCATGGAGAAACGGGTAAAAGAAGACCACGCTCGACAGGAGGAAGAGCTCCGAGAGGCCAGCGACAGTGATATCAGTGATATCCCAAGGGTCGGTGGGTTGGTCCTGATGTGCCCTATGACACCCTATGCACATGACGTACATGACTTATTTGCAAAGGATTGATCATTGATGTCTTTCTGTTTCGTTTCTTACACGTTCTCCCTTTCAGGTGCCAATTGGAGTATATGTATTCACATTTTGGATAAACATGCAAGCTCACAAGATATCACACTTCATTGTATTTCTGACATGCAAAGTGTACTTGAAGATCTGTTGTGATCAATGTTTATGACACACACACACAGAGACAGACATTTACGGACGTGAATAAATCACCAACGAACTGACTGACTCACTGACTGACTGATTGACTGACTGAACACCTAACTAACCACTTAGAAACTGTACAACAATCTTGTTGGTGCATTAGCGTGGATTTTGCTCCAACTATTTGCTTCAGTTTGTTATACATATATATTGCATGGCGGAAGGGCATTGCCATTTTTTTTAACAACGGAAAGAATTTTACTTAGTATGCGTGACATGTAGACAATACATAAGATACAGTATCATAAGATGCTGTTTTTGACATACATGATTTTGAATTTCGATATAATATTACGAATCTACTTGCTCACATTTGTTTCTGCAGTATCTTGCTTTTGAAACAACATATATAAATGACCACATATTCTACAAAAAACACCGCAACAACATCATATCAATCAAGTACAGCAAGCAACGTGTGGTTTTGTATTCGGGAAAGTCTCAAACGACGGACCAATTCGCAACATGGTGTTGTCCTTGCGAGGTTTTTCAAATGCTGGACAAGGATGGCACAGGATGGGTGAACATGTCAGATCCTTGTATTTATGGGGTTCATGTCATTGGAGCGGATTGTTGGGGGTTGATTGAAGCATACTGCAGGCCTAAAAGACCGTGATGCTGGAGGGATCACTTTGCCATACAATATCATAATAATGAACAAATCCCCATTTCTAGTGAAAACCTCCAAGATTTGGTTTCCTGCTTCTGGCATCAAGTGGCTTGTGCCTGAAAAAAATCGGTGCATTTGATGAATTGCTGCAAAGAAAAAATTGATGAGTGTACGCAGTTCATGTTAGCTACCCAAACACTAAGCCTCGGTGATCAGGAAGTCAGGTACTGTATATCTATGTCCCTAGGGCGTAGGGGGCTGACCTTTGTGGCCAAAATGACTGAATTCTATGCGGGACTGCTATCTGTGGTGCCCAGGGTTCCCCAGGTTTCTGGGTGTCCTTGATCTAGCGTGATTATGTTTTTTTTTGCTGTTTTTTGAGATAGGAGGCTCCGTCATTGATTTTCTTGCACCGAGCTTCTGAAAATTCAAGGAAGTCCATGATATCATGGCGAAGCTGGGAAGTGGATTGGAGAGCAAATTTCCAGATGATTGGACTCCCAGAAGCAGCGTGGCAGCAAAGTGTAGCTGGGGAGAAAACTGAGAAAACACATCACAAACTCTGAACCCATCCAGTGGGGCATTTTTTTTCGAGTGGCTTACCATGATCTCCATGGCTTACCTGAGTTTGGTGGCACATGATCTCTTGGGCACGTGACAATCACTGGCGGTGTGAAAGATGTAGGATCGCCAGGAGCCGGAGGAGCTTTTGAGCGTTTCATGAAGCCCTGGTTGAGTAATTCAGTAATTGGCTAAGCACTGCAACATCACCTCAAAACAGAAGAAGCAACCACTTGAAAGTGTTTTTTCAAAATTGCTTTGTCAGACAATCTCAGAATCTGCAGTGGTTTTGGCACCGGCTTTGAATCTCCCAAAATACCATGGCACCTAGCTTGTGCACATCTCCGAGGTGAGCCTCCTCAGAAGGAAAACTGGGTTGACTGGGAGAAGTTCAAAGAGATGCTAGGCTCCTAGGACCCTCGGATGATCATTGGATGATCCATGGATCCTGAGACGGGGATGAAATGATCAACGCACGCTGAGACCCATCGAAGCCGTGTCGTCAATGGGCTGTTGGCGCAGCGCGTCAACGTTTTTCAGCCTCACCCGGCGTCATTGGAGGCTTCAGAAACTTTCGGACATGCCAAAGACTAGTTCAGTAATCCCTCAAAGTTGGCTTTCAGAGATCTTCGCAAAATTCTTTGCAACAGCACTTGAAATACTGCAAAAGAGTAGGGAAGTTCACTGAAACTTGGCAACTTTGCAACTGAGCGCCGAAATTTGACAACAGGCCACAGATTTTAGCCCAACGGACCAACGGGTATTTTTTTTCTCCTCTTGTGCCTATTAGTGACTGCACCTCATAAAGCCTCCAACGATCGTCTCTTAGATGGCCATCGGTGAGGGAGGTGGGTGGGAGCCAACATTTTAAGCTGGGCCCGACACATCCTCCACCGGTGCTGTGAGCTCCACCCTCCCAAAAGGGAGTTGAGTGTGATGTGTGGTCTTAGAAAAGGCAATTGATATCAGTTGATATCAGTGGATCCAATGGTTGGAGCTTTGCACTTTATTTTTGTTCGCAGGACATGCGGTACATCGGTACATCTTCCCTCGGATTTAGCATTGGCTCGGCTCAAGGATGTCAACACAATCTGCGCCAGGGTGCTGAGGCGCTGAGGCCAGGACAGCTGTTTCGAATCTGGCAAGTGAAGTAAGTGAAGCAATGCCGACCAGTTAGGACCACTTTGCAGACCCATGGGCCACTCATGGGCCACCCATGGGCCACTCATGGCCACTCTATATGCTGAGCAGGTGTCCAAAGTGATGCATGGAAGGAAGGCCGCCTGCACCTTGAGAGGCGTGCCAGTCAAGTGGTGACAACAGGAGTCATTTGGCTGACCAGGTGGGATGACCATACACAAAAAGGACAGCTCCCTACATTGGCAGAGCCCGTAGCAAGTTTTCCGTTGGTTCAAGTTGTTTCCATGCTTTGTCGGCTGCATCTTCAGTGAAATATAGCCGTGATATAGCCGTATCATGACCTATTTACCCATTGATCATTAATTATTAATCCATCCATTTCTTTAGTTTTATCAGACATTTATCATGTCTTATCCACATCTTAGCTGATCTCCCGACTTTGCCTCCAGCATCCAGCAGCTTCCATGCCGCTGGGTTGGCAGGCGGATGGAATCGCTTGCAGCTGCGGCGGGCGACCAAAGCTGTCGCTGCCGTTTTTCACGAGGTCGGCAAACCTTTGGAACTCCAAGAGGTGCGCTGCTGGATGGAGCAAAGGGGCAACTTTTCTACAATTTTCTACCATTTTCTACCATTTTCTACAATTTTTTGCAATTTTCTACCCAGGATTCGGGGATAGATGACAGCTATCTCTTGGGATGGGCACTTGAAATTGGATGGAAATGGATGAAACTGCATGAAATTGGATGCCCTGCCTGGAAAATCATCAGGATTTACCAGGCAAACTGAGACTGGTGGCATTTGAATGCTCATCCCGTCTCTGGGTGCTGCAGCTGTTTGGTAGACATGGTGGCAGCAGTTATATGTGGTGGCATATTGTATGATGGTTTGAACATGAATACTGAGTGTCCTCCGGCTTGCATGATGCTGCAGTATGGTGGGAAGCGTGTCCCAAAACAATCCAAAACCAGGTTTACTTGCGTTCCCAACCCAAGTCCTTTTCGCACTTTACTTGACAGTTTGGATTGATTCTCTTAAATGGTGGTCGTACTATTCCTGTTACAGAATATGAGCCCTTTGGAGAATTCTGGCTTAGATTCAGTGTACTGGTGACATCCTGTTCCACCAGATTCCTTTGCCCGACAAGCTGAACGAGGGTGAGTTGCTCGTTCGGATGGAGGCAATGTCCCCAGTGCCGGGGCGGAACAAAAGAGAAACATAGGTTTTTAATGGTTTTTATATGTTTTTAAGAACATTTGTTGGACCGCTTTTTTGAGCAACACAACTGAGAGCCTCGTCATAAAATCTGCAGGGTCCTGAGGGCCCTGCTACAGAAAGACACGGCTCATGCTCTCTGTACAGCAATTCCCCATAGATGTTCTTTTGTTTCGGAGTGGCAGCCTGTTCAGACGTCCAAATGTCTAGCCACACGTGGAGGTAGCCACGATTTGTGGAAGCGACTTGCACACGGCGGTCTTCTCAGTTGCCCACGTGGCACATGATATCGATTTCAGATTGGGGACCCGAAAGCCACCCGTTGGTGGCTGATCTTCAATGTGAACCGGTGGGAAAAGCATCTTTAAAATCTTCACTTGGCAAGTCACCTGCGTAAATAAGGGTTGTCCATGGCTTTCCGGAGAGTAAGACTTGAATATGACATCAACATGCGCGGATGTACGCCGAAATAGGACAGAGGAACCAGCGCATGAAGCATCAGGGAAACATCACAGGCCTCAATGGGCATTTGTTCAGAGATCTAGACTCTCTAGATCATGATGACTGATGGCTGTATTAAACATAGCCATGGTCAGAGACCTCAAGAGGGAACTGAGATGAACTGAGCCCTTTCATGCCCTCTCTATTTTGCCTCACAATATGACCTTCCCTGCCGATTTTTGGGGCAACTGTGAACAACTCCCATCTGGACAGTCTGTGTTTTGTTACGCTCACAGCACCGCCGTAGCGTTCGCCCACACTGAGGTGAGTGGCAAGAGACAGGAACCAATGCCTTTGGTGCTGGGCCACGAAGGTGGCATATCTGTCGACCGTGGCCTGGTGTCAATGTATGGTCAGCTCACCATGGGTACACGGTAATGGTAATCCATGGTCCTTAGATTTGCCGAAATGGCCACAGTCAAGTGCAAAAACCATCTTCAACAGCAGCAATTCACCCTTAACCTAGATGTTTGCTGGCAATCCCAGTGGTTGTCAGTTAGATATTCCACTTTTTGATACTGTTCGTAGGTGAAATGTCCCATTTTGCTACCAGTTTCAGGATTTTTTTCAGAGGATTGGACTCCCATAACATTTGGGTCCCGCCCCTACGGCAGGGGTTGGTGTCATCGAGCGCATCGGCTCCGATATCTTCAGCGGCAACCGGCCCAGGTGCGATGGAAGATGGGGAACTTGGATATCTTGGATGGATCAACATATAATATCATGATCATGATCAACAATAGAAGAATCGTCACAAATTGACATATGAGGTCGTATATCATGATGGTTAAACTGATGGACATAAATTGGAGATATGACCACTGATACCTGAGTGTGTACCAAAGTTGGAACTGTGAGATGATAGAATAGTGATGAATAATATAGAATATGGGTGAGCTGGAACAACAAACAAAGATAGGGATATGAGCCTGAGCAAATTGCCATGGCATAGTCTTGTGCGGTGAGCAGGGAAAGCATACTGGCTGGGCCCTCCTTTCTCATCTTTTTACATCCACGCAGGACTCACCTCCTTACCACCAGCAATCAAGTGGAGTACAGTATTGATGGATGAAACGAAAAAGATCAACTTCAACATCCATGACTCTAGGGATACCTCTTGATGCATGATTCATTGATACTCATTTGAGATTGTCCCCATCCCTGAACAGCATGTGGTGCTCATCAGCAGGCCCCGCGGCCCCAACTCAACCCTTCAAGTGTTCCCAGTCCCTGTTTTGTTGAAGCGATGGGCCCCTAGAAATGGATACGTTTCACAGTTTCACTGTCGTTGAAGCACCCGTAAAGCAACAATAGGATACAATAGGATTCGTTGCGAAGATACACGACATTGATCGATATTACAAACACAAGTTTGCGTTTCTGTTTTGGAATCCCGAATTTGGACCCATGCGCCCAGCGCTCCTCCACCTGCAACTGTCCCATCTTCCCAAAACTGCTGAAGCAAGATCCCAGATTGGAATATAGAGGTTTCAAGATGCCCGCAGGCTCCCATTTTTCCCATGTTTCTTGCAAAACTCTCAAACAGTTTTCCAATTTCTTGTGCATAAACTGTCATAAATTACATCCTTGGCCACCAATTTTAGTAGGGTTTCGTATTCACTTTTCACGTGAGGCACCGCGGCTGGAAGCTGCAGGAAGGTGACCGTGTGACCTTCAGCGTGGCGGACTCCTGTGGCCTTTGCCCGGAGTGCACACTACACAAGTGCCCCGGCTGGGATTGGCTGGGGAATGTGAAGGTGGACGAGGTGGATTCGCATAATTACAATGAACCATAGATGTACATGCAAATTCAGTATTCAATTATGCATGTTACAAGTATCATCCACCATCTTTCTATAATTCAGAGTGCATATCGGAGCTATAGTATAGATGGGTGGACTCGCGTGATATTATCTGGAACCCATGTGCACAGATGAGAGCTTACTGTTGGAGAGTTTCAGTTGCAGTGGTGTCATTTAAACAATTTTCAGCCAGCAACGCAGAAATAAATGGGTAGATTCAGTGCATCAGATACAGTGTTCGCCTCCATATGCCTCTTCGCAAATTGGTAGAATTGTTGGGGCTTGGCTTTCCTCATGTTGATCAGCAGTAGCCGCTCAGTAGCCATTGATTTTGGGACTCATTTCCGCACAGCAGGCTTCCGCAGAAGTGTGTTTCACTGATGAAGTGCTCCATGCCTGTGGCTATTTGTACCCTCTGGGTAACAGGATCGATATCAGGGCGTAACCAGGGACCAAGCAAAGTTGATTCTCACAAGCATGATACGGGAGAGATTTCAAAAGAACCCTTTTATGGGATAGACATGTTCCGCCTTGCTGCCATTCCACGTCTTATCTAATGTGCTTGATGAGAAATGCTCTGCTCGTGATCCTTTCGCCGCTCGCTGCCAACAAAGAGCTTAGGCTTAGACATATTTTTTTCTGTGGTTCCCGAAATGGAGTCACCCCACAAGGTACGGCCACAGCAGGATTTCGGAGGGCAGTGGCCTCAATGGCACGTGCCCCGCACTGACAGTGGCCACCCGAACGTAGTTCTTTCAGAGGATTTGTTCATCTATTAGGGCCAACAAAGGGGCAAGGGGTGACCAAAAGCTTGAGATAGGAATATCGGAATACTGCAACCGTGAGTTATCAAGTACATCTAAATCTTCAATACAATCAACATATAATCCATCATTTGGGTATATTTGGGTGATTCTTAACTTTCAAGGGAAGAGATCTGGGATTGCCCTCAATCCTTTGGAAGGTCCAGCCCAGTTGAATTCTGTTAAGCCCTTGGAGGTACGCTAGCCACATTCTGCTGAGACCAGGGACCTTGGGCCAGTGCATGAGAGAAGCTTTTTGGGTCTTAAGTTCATGAGTTTATTAGGTGTGTTTTGTTTTTTTTGGCCATAGGCCGCGTGATCATGGGATAGCTGGATGATGCTGGATGATTTATCAGATGGAATCATTTCAGTGAGAGCCCCTTCTCTGCCACGTGTTTTCCGCAACGGGATGGCTTCATGCAGTGCACAAACCAACTGATGTGGTGAAGCGGTCAACCCAAGCCCCAAGTGGGTACCTATGGATTCCAGGAATGCCCACCTGGTGAAATTTGGTTTGCCACACTAGTTGATTGCTATTTCGGTAATTCGTAGTGACCCAAATCATCTGAATTTCCCCACTGAGCCAGATCTCACTTCTGACACCCGGAGAGGACGCATGCTGTGAAGTTGCCCAACCAGTTGAGCTCCAGGGTGGGGTGTGATAGGGGGCCCAAAACTATTGCCACTGAAGATGCTGTTTGTGAGGCCATTGGCTCCACATTAAACAATAGCATGCAATAGCTATGTTGGCAGCACCTGACTTCAGATCCAATCCACAGAAAGCTGCCTTTTCCTGGAATTCGCATGTCTCCAAATTGAAATCGGGGAAGAGTCTATCAGTAAGTCCACAGCTAAAGTAGATCAAATGGAAAACATACCCAGCTATATCAAACCGGGAGCTGAAGGTTTTTGAAGGATCCAAGGCAGATTCGACAGATGGCATTCACACGCCTGTACTAAGCTACATACCTCTGGCTAGCAGCGGCTAGCAAAAGAATGTGCTTTTGCAATCTTTTGCATGTTCTTGCATTTTGGCCGGAGATTTCCACAATGCCCAACCTGGCAACACCTGGAAATCCCTCTAGTTCTGGGTTTGAAACTCCAGCCGTTTCTTGTTCCATGCCAGGTGTGCGCCCCTGCCAACTGCGCCCTGGCCACGGTGGTGAACGCGCTGGACATGGCTCGGCTACCGAGGCCTGATGGGGTGGTTGTGCTCCATCCACAGCTGGTGATGGAAAGCTAAGGGGATTTGGATGGGATCTGGGCCTGACATCTACTGTTTCCCTACTAAATATTCCAGATTTGCAAACCCCCAAAACTGGATAGTTCAATACCATGTGAAACATCATTTGTAGATTTGATGGGCTTCGATTCTGATCCTCAGCCTTTTGCCTGGGAACGTTGAGGCTCCAATATGGATGGGCAACAGGATCTTTTTGCCCAATCTTCACAGGGCCACCGGTCCAGCATGGCCCAGCCCTTTCGCCAGGTACGGTGCAAACAAGAGTGCAGTGGTTCAAGGTTGGGAGCTGGGCTGATTTTGGATGAAAAAATGCAGCCGGGGCTTCTGGCGATGGACAAAATTATATCAACGCAAAGTGAGTACACGAGTGTCCCAACATCTTCCAACATCTTTCATTCAGATACATGCTCTTTTAATCTCTTTATCACAAGCCATTCTTTATATACGTATATTATATATTATATACAGCACATACATGTTATATAATTATATAAATATATTTATCCCATTCATTCACTCATCTATACTCCAATGATTGTGGTCTCTGATATCTATTGAATTCTATTGATGTATCCATGGATGATTCAATGATGTTCAATGTATCTCTGATGTGAGGCACACAGACCACGTGACCACCATAGACCACTAGTGCCACCAGGTCCTTATCGCGCCAGGCGTTGGGCTCCTGGGAATCTATGCCGTGGCATGGCTTCGGAAGCGTGTAGGGATGGACAGGCCGGCGCCTGAAGCCATGGGGAAATATGACATACCCACCATTCCAATGTCAAAGATTGGGGTCCCAATTGAAGCTTATCTTGGACGTATGGAGTGGAATCTCAAGATACAGTATTCATCACTATTGTTAAAAACACGCATATTTCTTGGTTGTATATGTAATAATCTCAACAAACCTATTGCATCCAGATCTTGGTAACTCCTCATTTTGATCTGTGAGCTCCTCATGTTCGGCTTCGCTGCTTCCCCGAAGTTCACCGTGCCTTGTCGCAGTGTCTTCTGCCTGGACACCGACGCAGAGCGCCTGAAGACGGCGAAGAGGTTTGGTGGTATTCCACTGCTGGTCACCGGCGATGACCAGGAGTCCGCGGGAGCGGTGGTGTGTCATGACTGAGATGATCTGAGATGTAGGAAAAGCCACGGGGTTTTCCCTGTGTACTGTACTTGGGATGGGTGGTTCAATGTGGTTCACTCCCATGGATGAAGGTTCTATATCCCACCATCAATATCGAGACAGTCTCAGATTAGATCAGAAAGGTAGGATGACCAGAATCAGGTGAGCTCATCTCCGATGTCAGATTTGGATTTGCTTGAGCGTCTCTAAAACAGTTGAACCCCTTAATATCATTTCGGGCGGCAGCAAACCATTTCGCTTGAGCTGTTCCTGTCATCCTTTCGAAGATCCCCTTGGCCGTAGCCCGGGTCCAGGATGTGCTGGAGCGTTCCCGCACCATCCGAGAGATGTATCCCCGTGGGGTGGATGTGGCCGTGGAGATGACGGGAGCCAAACACGTGATCCACGAGGCTGGTGACATAGGAGCTCCACTGTGGTGAGCCTCGGCTCCAAAGAAATATAAGAAATGGATAGAAATGGCACATTTTGGAAATTTTGACGGTTATCATGTAGGGGATCACAACAACACAAAACCTGGAAGGGAGAACGCACACCCAAGACAACCTCGAGAAGCCGAAAAGACGGAAAAATGTAGCAAAGATAAGGACACTTTTCTGGGACTCCTGGATCTACACGCATATGCAGATACTGCAGATCATTGTCCCTTTTTCTTGGTTTGATTCGGCTTTTCAACCTAACATCCGGTGTATCCAACATCACTCAAGCAGTTCTCGTGGAGTGTGCCAAAGTTGCATTGCTGTTTTGCTTTCCTTCCAACATCTTCCAACATCTTTCAGCACACTTCAATTGTCGTCCACCGTTTTTGTTTGCAGAGATTGTGCTACCATCACGGCCATCACGGCCATCAGGGGGTGGGTATGGCCGCAGCCAGGGCGTTCAATTGCTGCGCAACGGCGGACACTACTCGTTCACTGGAATGGTGCCGTGGCACTATCCAGACATATCCAGACCCTTTGCACTGGTGGGGCACATTTTAGAAATGTTATGAAATCTGTAAAAGCAGTATGTATGTTTCTCGAACATTGCATGATTTATCAGCAGTTATTTTCTTTCCCCATTTTTTTCAGCCAAGGGCCTGTTTGTGCCGTGATATAGCAACCTTTAAATCACCTTTATTCATTTTGTACCTGCTTCTCTGGGCGGCCCCCAATTTGGGGATGCAAATAGCGCCGCAGTTCTGGGCTGGACTTGCATGGAGATGAACCATGATGAACCGCTGTAGATATCTGTAGATGCTGTAGCTCGATGTAGCTCGGTTCCTGCTGAACTTCCATTGATATTGGGATTCAGATGGATTCAGGACTTCCACCATTTGAATTCTTCGAGGGTTTATCTTGTGAAGCGAATGAAACTGGGAGGCGAGTTCTTGATCTACCCCCCAAACTGGATGCTTTTGCAATAAACATCGAATCATCCACTCAACTTGGAACATGCTGAGTTTTCTAGGACCCGCCTGCAAAGGTGGGGCTCAAACTGATTTGGTCATGAGCAGATTTGCTGTTCCCTGAGGTGCATCCAGATTCACAGCTCTCTTCTTTGACGGGCGAAACAATCATCAGAAAGGCAGCGGAATGCAGTGGATAAGAATCAGGACCTGAAAGAGATATAAAGAGAGTCACTGATGAATTCTACACACGGCAGCGTTTGGGAGAAGACTCAATCAGCAGTATATTTTCAGGATTGAAACTGTTCACCAGGTCAAGTTTGACGATGATTATGAAGCACAACGCATCAACACATTTTTGTTGAGACGCTGCACAATTTTGCTGTGCAGCCTGCAGTGCCTGACGATCCGCGGGGTGCACAACTACACTCCTTGGAATTTGGAAGAAGCTGCACGGGAACCAAGTCTACTGGAGCATTGTGGCATATGGGCCATTCCCTTGGATACCGCCTGGCACCAACCGATGTGCTTGATTTTGAGTTCTCGGGGAAAGAACTTGTGCAATACCTGGCTTGACTTCCCCTTATTTTGATTTATTTTTGGGTAGGTCACATATTATTAGGGCGAATGCAAACTGTATGCCTGACTATCAGGGCTGATTTTTGTACCATTTAGTTATATAACTACGTTTGCAAGGCAGAGCGTTGCATGGCAGCAAGGATCTTCCTTTTATGCAGTGAAATGAAATGGATAGGTCACATCATTTTGGGCCACTATAGGATACTATAGGACACTATAGGTTTCAAGTCTGGTTTCATTGGATCCAGAAACAGGGTGCCGCCTGTGCCAAAAGGTGAAGTTCCTGGATGAGTTTCGAGAAGAGCTGCCCTTGGAATCCGTCCTTTCACCCACGAGCCGCGGGATCCCAGACGGTCACCATGAGATATCAAAAGGCCATGGGCCATAAAAGGCCAACAACACTCCATTTATCGCCATGAGATTGTATTGAAACACATCATTGTAGTTCTAATATATATATATAATATATATATATATACGTATATATATATATATATGTTCTTAATATTTCATCATTAATTACTTCGTATTATGGGTCAACAGTATTGGACCTCCAAAGTGGATGGTCTAATACTTAACAAACTTTGTGACTGTGGGCCCATTGGTGCCCGAATTTTGATCCATACCCAATCATACCCATACCATTTTCACCTTGATTTGCAGAGGCTACCGCCTGTCGCAAATCAATGAAGCCTTTCAGCAGGCCACGGGGTGGTTGGGACCCCACAAAAGCATTTTGACCGTGGAAACATGGGGGGGGTATCAAGATTGGTACCTCATACGAAACAATCTAACTCAATCTACATTTAGCAGTTGGTTTGGTCGATTTTGATCCCTCTCACCATTCAGATATGGTCATGGTGGATATGGTGGCATTGCAATATTTTCGACTGACTAGAGTTCAGTTCTTGGGAATATAAGCATCTGGGATTCATTTTCCGACTTGTTGGATTCATTATACATTCGTTTGGTGACATAGTCAAAAGATGTGAAAAGGCAGGGCATCTACCTCATGAAATGTGACAGCTGTCAGTCCCTAATCTCTATCAGTCGGTGGAAGCATCCCGAGCGCAGCAACTCATTTCCACTTTGATTCTTTTGAGCCAGCGCCTGACTCACGCCCAAAAGGGTCGCAGCCAAACCCAATGCACTGGTCCGTGATCTGATTTAGTATTTGGAGAATCGCTTTGTATCATTTGCCAACTGGCAAGACGTGGATGTTACTTTGACAAATGCTGGGTCTCTGGTTGTGACTCTGCCAGGCGCACACAGGCTCCTATTGCCGTGTCGTGGCACACCTGGCATGCCTTGCTCCCCGTGGTGGATGACATGAAGTTGAGACAAGTTGAGACTAAGATTCAGTTCAAGCAGGCTAAGCTTTACAGGAACAATACCTTTCTCCCTTTTGGACTCAGCATTTCAAAGAATGATGCCCAAAATCTACCAACGTGGTCCCATATTGTCTATTTCAGGAGCACAAACGCACAAACCGAAGAAATTATGTGTCAACTTTTGAACTCTGCTGCAGGTTGATTGCCAGAACATTTGACGGGCAACGCAGCGGCGCTGCTGCGGAAAGTATCACTTATATAATTTTTACCATTGCCTGCGAGGTCTTGGTTGCTTCCGTAAGCCTAGGGTACGGGGTAACATACGCCGGTATTTTACTTAACAAGCCTCCTACTTTTGAACCGCGTGAATTTATTCAGGACTTTAGGTCACACCGCTTGTGATATATATGTCCGTATGATGCCCGAACTGCCGCAATTAAGTTATAGCAATTGTGAGTGGCTTAATGCCTTGGACATTACTTTGTTGTGCCTTGACAGGTCATCATCCGCTAGGGGTGTTTGGGTGTTTGTGAATTTCTCAAGCCAGGACGAGTAATTCTTTAAGTTCCCAGGCAATAGGAAGCATCTTCCAACAGGTGACGAGGGGCGAGGTTGTACATAGCTGGGCCCAGCCGGCGGCGGGCCGTGTGGGCCATGGCATGAATGAGGCCGCACACGTGCCAACTCCTTCTGATGTTTGGGGTCACTTAATGAATATTTTGGTACACTGCTTTTGCATCATCGGCATCAGCATCAGCATCCGCATCAGGATCAGCATCATCAGCATCAGCGTCATCAGCATCAGCGTCATCCTCATCCTCATCCTCATGTCCATGTCAATTTTCATGTTCATGTCCATGTTCATATTCATGTACATGTTAATGTCCATGTTCACGTACATGTTCATATTCATGTCCATGTTTATCTCCATGTTCATGTTCCTGCCCATGTTCATGTCCATTTTCTTGACAATATTCATGTCCATATTCATGTTCATGTTGATGTCCATGTTCATTTCCATATTTTTGTCCATGTCTATTTCATGTCCATGTTCTTGTTTATGTTCATGCCCATGTTCATGTCCATATTCATGTTCATGTCCATGTTCCTGTCCATATTTATATATGTTTATGTTTATGTTCATGTCCATATTCATGTTCACTAAAATGGTCATGTTCATGTCCATGTTCATCTCCATGTTCATGTCCATATTCATGTTCATGTTCACGTCCATGTCCATGTTCATGTCCATGTTTATGGCCATATTCATGTTCATGGTCATGTCCATATTCACGTTCATGGTCACCTCCATGTTCATGTGCATATTTATGTGCATGTTCATGCCCATATTCATGTCCATGTTCACGTCCATCTTCATGTTTATGTACATGTTGATGTCCATGTTCATGACCATACTCATGTTCATGTTTATGTTATGGTCATTTCCATGTTCATTCCCATATTCATGCCTCTGTTTAGGTCCATATTCATGTTCATGTCCATGTTCATTTCCATATTTGTCGCTATAATTGCCTTCGGCAAGCCCGCCGGCCATAGAGAGGTGGCCCCAAGGGAGTTTGATGTGCACTCTAGGTGGAAGCCCGCGAGAGAAGCAGAAGAGATAAGAAGGAGAAAAAGAACAAGAAGAATAAGAAGAAGAAGAAGAAGAAGAAGAAGAAAAATAAAAATAATAAGAAAGGAAGACGAAGACAAAGCCGTAAAACGGAAGCGGCTTGTGTAGCAAGTGCTGGCTGTAACAACCTATTGATCGTATATCAAATTAGTACCGCCCCCCAGCAAAGTAGTGCCAGGTACTATGTATGAGCCTCTGGCTTGACAGCAGACCGCTGCATGGAAGGAGACACGGTGGAAGCGGAGAGAGATTGCCCCAAGGGAAGTTGATGTGCACGCTAGGTGGATGCCTGAGGGAGAAGCAGAAGAGAAGAGAATAAGAAGAAGAGGAAGAAGAGGAAGATCCTTGATTAACTCGACAGTGAACAGGTCCCTAATGCTCTCTTTGGCCTACACGATTTAGATCAATTGTTGCATGATGTCTAGGACTACTTAGTTCACGATTTGTGGAGCGTTGCTTGACTTTAGCCAGCAGAAGGAGCTTTGGCAGAGGCTCACATGATTCACCTTTCCTCAAGCAATGAACTAGTGGACAAAAAACACAAATTGCTGATGCGTGCATCTTCAATCATATTGTGTCTGCTGCAGATTAGATGGGGCGTGATCGTCCATGGCAGTGGCGGCAGCGCTCTCTATACTGATCTAATTTGGTCTATATAATTCTATATAACTATATGAAATGGTCTGAAGATCTCTGTAGTTGCTACATTAGTATTCAGGCTCAAATGAAGGGCTTCTTCCTGCGGCCCCCTTCTGCATGCGTGCGCGGCATGCGGTGACGGCCGATGATGGCCGATGATGCGCCATGGATGGCTTCTCCCATGGCTCTTTGGGGTGGCAAATTCCCAGGCTCCCAGCAGGTTTCTGCAGGGCACGGTGACCTCCACTCTGACCACGGCCACAACGACCAGTGATCCCTGTATTTTGGCCCAAGATGAATGTGCCTGTGCCGCAGGAAAGGTCTGCGGATGGAGTGCTTTTGCCAACGGCGGTGGCATTTGTCAAAATCGGGGCCGGCCCACAGAGATCGATTGCTTTCTGTGCAATACACAGGAGAAATGCGCAACAACCAATTGTCCCCAACTGACAGATGCCTGTGACTGTGCAGCAGCTGCTGGTTGTGCTTGGGACATGGGTTTCGGAATGTGCCTAGTTGCGAGTGTCCAGACAGACTGTCGGGCGTGTCCCACGCAAGCTGGATGCAATTTGGATCCACCAGTTCTCCTTCCGAATGGCTTCAACCCGTTGAACGGAGGCAGGGTTGCTGGGGGGCTTATGTATGTGATGTTGGCCGGTATTTGGCTGGTGTTAATGTTACAGCACTGTGACTGCTAGGAGTCCTAGCAGACTTCCATGTTTAATCAATTTTATATCATTCAATTTATGTCCGAGTTATTTGCTTGAGTATCTTGAGAGTGTGCCACTCCGGTTTCAACCCTGGAGGTTCATATAGCGGTGGCGCCGATCTGCAGGTGGTCGGGCGCCCCAGTGAGTGCGCGCACATGTACGATGGGTGAATCCGTCCCATGGTCTTAGGAAAGGAAATTTGGCCGACAAAACGGGGAAAATACTGGGGCTTGGAATGGAGGGGTCATTGATCCCAATTTGTTTGGTTTGCTGGAGCCAGCTCTGATTATTTCAGAGAAGAAACAAAGTGCTTTAACCCTGCACAGAAACCTTGGGTAAGACGTTGGCAAAAGAATCTGAAACACGGCGACATGAACGACTTCACTCTACGGTCAAGGTGCAGCCCCAGTTGTTGGAAATCTATTAAAAACAAGGGCACGCCGGCATTAGCGGCGCTGGACTTTTTGGCAGCTGGCGTGCAGCGATGTCTGTGTTAGTGAAATAGAGCTGGCATGGCCGCCCAGACATCTCCTTTACAGTTGCGGCGCCACATCCAGCTGTAAATCCAATCCCACAACGCAGGATTAACCTTTTTGGTTTTTGGATCCTTTGCTGTGATCTCGGATGGAACATACTTCTTCAAATCTTGCCATGCTCTGTCCAAGGTTTGAGTGCCAGCGGTCACTGGCTTTTGATTCAAACCATGTACTTGACGGCTAAATTCTAAAAGAGAATGGTTGACACTGGCATAAGGCAAGCCAGCATCTTCTGCTGCTTTCTTCCAAGCTCGTGCGCCATCCCCAAACAAGATGCTGTTGCGATTCACAATGCTATTTACAAGATCCAACTCCGACACATCCAAGGAGCTCTCGGTCGGTGGCCTGGCTCCAGGAGAAAGAAGAATCACGGGCAGGGGCGTTACAAGAACTCGACCGTCTCGACCACCTCGCTCGATAAGGCCACCGACACGCACATACGCTATGAAGTATTGAGGCAGCGATTCTCCTGCATGCTTCCTTCGCCAATCGGCAATGTGACTTGACCACTCCGGACAATTGTTCTTGATGTACATCTTGCGAATGCTGGTGGCATCGCATTCGATCCGCCCCTGCAGTCGGAGGTGATCTTTTTGAGACCTGGCAGCTTGCGCTTCCATTTCTCTGAGGCACCGCATTGCTCTGATTCCCTGGTCTTCTTGCAAACCAGTGACGTGGCAGACTTCTTGTAATCTCAGTTGTCCAGGACCCCAGTAAGCCAGTATCAGTTGGTAAAAGGTCGCTGGAGTCAAGGATCTGAAACGGTCCCACTTGAGAGCAAAACGACCAGAGAAGGACAACACATTGTGTCGAGCGCGACAATCTCTGTTGTCACAATGCCAGTGCAACTGTTCTGTAGCCAAATCATTGCGACGAAAGGGTCCTTGCATCCCACCAGACATGCAGCTCGGGCATTCTTCAGGACACTTGAGAACGCCTAGAACATGTAGCTCCTCGGAAGCTGCAGACCCGTCCATGAGCGGCATGGCAGGCGCTGAGTTCTCACGACTGCATCTCCGAGAATGATCTTTCTTCGTCCTGACAGAAATAAAAAAAATTCTTTTCATCTTTACAGGCATCTGAGTGGAGCATCAAAAACCAACACTTCACAGTAAACAGTTTACAGGGGCCAAGAACAATGGTACAGAAGAAAGAATGATAAACCAAGGGGCCCAGAATACTGCTGTCGAACCACAGCCGCAGGTCTACGCAATGTAGCTGGTCTTTTGAGAACTGTCTGTCGGGTTCTTCTAGCAGCTTCAGAATTACCGCGTAGCACTCTAGATCCAGAAGACTTCGTTTTGGGTTGCGTCAAAGCCCGCAAACGACGCAACTCCGAAGCTCCCGGCAAGGTGCATGTGCGAAGATTGTGCTTTTTCGAACCGCAGAAACCACAGCTTTTGGCAGCATTGGGAGGCATGGGATTAGAAAAGTACGAAAAAAAAGGTTTCCTTCAGGATACCTACTTCATTGACACGGAAAATGGCTGCGGAAAGAAGAGCATCTGGTGCAATTCGGATATCTCACCTGCCTGGCACAAACGAACTGACACTTCCCTGAATCAAATCCGGCATGTGAGTGACCATAGCCATGTTTTTGCTAGTCAGCTTTTGCACATCAACAGAGGCACTATATATATACATTGCCATATCTTAGAGAATATATATAAGTATATTTGTAGATGGAAGAATCTATACATTGCATTTCATACATGTCCACACAAAGAGTATTATATGATATTATATGTGTGTTTGTCCGTCACTGGAACTGGACGACTGCACGTTCAAAGGGCAAAAGCATGGGCACTGTTCATGTTTACAAATGAACAATGACCGGCGCCGGTAGCTACTTTTGAGACCCAGGGCACGAAGTGAGGTGTCTTAGGGCTTCACTCCATTGCGAAGCAAAGAAGCAGGCAATGCATTGCGCTTCCTTTTCAGAAACTTCGGCACGGCTTCCCACAAATGGTCCGGCACCGCCACACTATGCCAACAGTTCCTCCTGCCATCTGTCTTCTTGTGGAACTGGGAGCAGAGCAAACGGATCTCACCGGCGTATGTCCCGGATGAGAAGAGATGGGGAGCCAAGGCGTACCTGCAGGAATGAATGGCACAGCGCCCCCATTTTGTTTCTGGAAGCGGATCCACATGTTGCTGTCTCTCTTCAAAAATTTGTGCTCGATCCAACATAGACATCTGTGCAGGATTCACAAATGGTCGAAACGAAGAAAAAGACGAAGAAGCAACTTCTGTATGAGAATGGCCCGCCGTGCGCCTTGGAGAAGCCGGCTCCGAATGCCGCACCAAGTGATCAATCTTGGCTCTTCTTGCAGGTGGAGAGTCGTCCTGGTTTGGTGGACTTAGCGACTCCGATTCATCGTCCCCGACAGGCTCATCGTCATCGGAGATCACTTCCACGGCAGAATCCACGGCAGAATTCAAAACCCCTACCACGGCCTCACTCACATCCATGTCAGACACTGCTTCCACATGAGCAGCAGGTCCCGATTCATCATCTATCGAGTCAGTGACAGAATCTAGCAGCTGCAAACACTGAAAAACCCACGGTTGGGAAAGTGCCGCATCCGGAAAGTTCGGCTTGCGAGGTCCAGCTAAACGAAGATTTAACCGGTGTCCTAGTGCCAGAATTTCACCAGGCAAAGGCTGCGTCCGTCTCACGTATCGGTGCCAAATATTCTTCAAAATCTGCAAGCTGCCAACCAGAGATTGAAAGTTGTAACAGAAATACATCACAGACATACATTCTTGCGCATACTGGTCTTGCCCAATGGCTGCCGAAGCCATCACTTCATGTAGATCTAAGAGCTCCTGAAGATCATATTGATGCCACACACGCACAAGCGGAGGCAGCGGGATGCCTATGGCTCTCACAAGTATGAGATACGTTAGGGATAAAAGTATGGGGTTCATTGCCCACAGCAAGGGCGATCCTGACAACAGCCACGGAGACAGCGCTGCATATTCCATAGGTGAATGGTGTTCTCCACTGAAACACAAAAAACATATTTGAAAAGAGTTAGGAATACCCCTATTTGGCGAAAGACGGATTTAAAAACCCAAAAACATACTGCACAAGACTAGTTTTCAGCTGATGCAAAAGCTTGTAACCATACTTACACTAACATTATCTTTCCATGTCCATGATGTAAGGAAAGTATACCATTTCCTACATGACGATTCATGGATAACTTGAAAAGAAATAAACATGACTTCACCAACATTGATGCTTTCTATTATCAAGGTTTCTCAAAATAAGAACCTTCCCAAAATAGTTGGTTTCGTACTAATAAATATATAAGATTAACTAGAGCTGCCCCTATTTTGAGAAACCACCAAATTAAGGAGACCCACATCTTCCAGATATACATACTGAAACACATCACATCCGCATCCCTTGCCGCCGAGGCATCTGAGAAGCGCACCTGGGGCGAGCAAAACCAAACAAGACTACACAACCTTATATCAGAACAAAGTCAGGTAAACAAGTAGCAGCAACGTAGCATCCACGTGGTGTGCAAGTGTACATGAACGTTAACATCCCACCCCCCCCCCCATCCCAGCCCCAAGTAGCAGCAACGTAGCATCCACGTGGTGTGCAAGTGTACATGAACGTTAACATCCCACCCCACCCCCCATCCCAGCCCCAAGTAGCAGCAACGTAGCATCCACGTGGTGTGCAAGTGTACATGAACGTTAACATCCCACCCCACCCCCCATCCCAGCCCCAAGTAGCAGCAACGTAGCATCCACGTGGTGTGCAAGTGTACATGAACGTTAACATCCCACCCCACCCCCCATCCCAGCCCCAAGTAGCAGCAACGTAGCATCCACGTGGTGTGCAAGTGTACATGAACGTTAACATCCCACCCCACCCCCCATCCCAGCCCCAAGTAGCAGCAACGTAGCATCCACGTGGTGTGCAAGTGTACATGAACGTTAACATCCCACCCCACCCCCCATCCCAGCCCCAAGTAGCAGCAACGTAGCATCCACGTGGTGTGCAAGTGTACATGAACGTTAACATCCCACCCCACCCCCATCCCAGCCCCAAGTAGCAGCAACGTAGCATCCACGTGGTGTGCAAGTGTACATGAACGTTAACATCCCACCCCACCCCCCATCCCAGCCCCAAGTAGCAGCAACGTAGCATCCACGTGGGGTGCAGTGTACATGAACGTTAACATCCCAACCCCACCCCCCATCCCAGCCCCCAGTAGCAGCAACGTAGCATCCACGTGGTGTGCAAGTGTACATGAACGTTAACATCCCACCCCCCATCCCAGCCCCAAGTAGCAGCAACGTAGCATCCACCCATGAACGTTAACATCCCATCCCAGCCCAAGTAGCAGCAACGTAGCATCCACGTGGTGTGCAAGTGTACATGAACGTTAACATCCCACCCCACCCCCCATCCCAGCCCCAAGTAGCAGCAACGTAGCATCCACGTGGTGTGCAAGTGTACATGAACGTTAACATCCCACCCCACCCCCCATCCCAGCCCCAAGTAGCAGCAACGTAGCATCCACGTGGTGTGCAAGTGTACATGAACGTTAACATCCCACCCCACCCCCCATCCCAGCCCCAAGTAGCAGCAACGTAGCATCCACGTGGTGTGCAAGTGTACATGAACGTTAACATCCCACCCCACTCCCCATCCCAGCCCCAAGTAGCAGCAACGTAGCATCCACGTGGTGTGCAAGTGTACATGAACGTTAACATCCCACCCCACCCCCCATCCCAGCCCCAAGTAGCAGCAACGTAGCATCCACGTGGTGTGCAAGTGTATGCGGATGAGGAATAAACGGCTCTGATATGTGAAAAAATAGTAAATTCCCCAGCGCCGCTAATGCCGGCGTGAGCAAAAACAACTTTAAAAAAAACATTGAGCACTTGGATAACACTTGGCCCACTGGCCTCGTGTTATTCCACTTTGCACTTGCTAAGTCCCTTATGTCACTTAGCAAGTGACTACTTTTCCATGATTAGTTAGTAAGTCCCTGACTCCTCGACTTGTCCCATTACAACTTCATATCATGGGTACCATTCCTGTTTTGTAAGATGCATCCGCATTTGGTTGGCTTAACCCTTCAATTTCATCTGTTTATCTAACTGTGCAACTGTTCAACATGGTGTCGAACCAACTGCCAAACCACTTAGGATGTTTATCCATCTCACAATGGCTCTCAGCCGCAGGTCTTGCAGTTCAACAGGCCGGTCTCGTGGTGTCCAGGTACCGTTGAGGACGATGATGCCATCTTTTGGTGTTCTGGAAGTGCCCCTTGACTCATGGCAGGTCCTGGGCAGTTGTGTGGTGAACTTGCTGCCTGTGGAATTAGGGGGGCAAACTGGGCAAACTGGGCAAACTACAGTTTCATGGATGTTTCATGGATGTTTCATGGATGTTTCATGCAAGTTTGGGGGATTTTGAAAGCTCTTTCCACAGGACGATCTGCCACTCATATCTCCGTTGGTCGGTGTTTTACCAAGGAACGAGCCGCAAACACCGTGAGTACAGAACCAAAGAGCGAAAGTCACAATGTTGTCATATCTTCATAATTCTTCATATATCTTATATACTGGTATTTATTTTCCCACATTGCGATCGAGCTGGTCATCGATTGGGATCCTGGGTCTTACCTGTTGAGCTTACCTGTCCTGACCCGCGTACAACTTGTGGAATCTCAGTTGTGTTGGTATACTGTCAAGGGTAGACCTGGACAAGAGCCGAAGAATCATGACCCATGCGCTTCTATGGAATTCTATAGATTGGCCTGTCATGTTTACAACTTCAAGAACAAGAACATCCAACGATAGAAGATGATAGAAGATTGTTGACATGGCTTCACCTACTATCACATTAGAGTTGTTGCTTGGTTCATCACGCATGTCATGACTGATGTCGTAGTCGCTCGTATTTGATATAATTACTTCGGTAGCTTCTAGTTGAACTACCTGGAACAACCAGGCAATGGCATGGCTGGGAAGATTTTACATTTTCACTTTCACACAGTTTTTCCGTATTTTCAGTGGGCCCAACAGAGATGAATTTGACTGATCCTTGTGTGTGAAACCGTTTTCCCTGATCTATCCTAGGATCGCCATGTGTGAACATCAGCATTACGCATTGTGTAGTTCCTAAAGCTAGTGCAATTCGTAAGGCATGCGCAAGTGTAAACATGGAACAACCGATGCACATGGTTTCCTTTACCGGGGCATATAGAGATTCTCGCCTGGCTGGACTTTCCCTTTGACGGTGGGCTGAGGTCAACGATCAAGTGATACCACGTTCGTGCCTCGCCGGAGCATGCCATGACCTCTGCAACTTCAGGTTGGTTCCCATCTTTGATCTTTGTTGATTCCCAAAAACGGCTGGAAACGAATCGGCTTATGTGAATCCAAACTTTGAGGAGTCTTTGAGGTTGAAGATAAATACAGGAAGTGTGTGGCAAGGGTTCCTTTATCGGTTCGGTTGGCACCACCCAGCCACAATACAGCAGCTGGATGTGAATGGATTGATAGCTGGGGCTCTCAGAGTTTGTAACATCTGTGATGGTTGTGTCTCTGCACATTTGATGTTTTTGAATTCCAGTTCGGATTTATTTGATCGAGATAGACTGACTTTTTGTCTACCCCATGAGGGTTGCATTTAAGGAAGTGCATCCACAAGGGAACATTATAGAAGAAGTGCAAGATTTGAGTGCATCCTTGGATGAAACAGAATTTCTACAATTCGCCGAATTCATGTGGCTGGTTGAAACTTCATGAAACTTCCAACTTTTTCAATGGTTTTTGACACCATATAGTAGAAAAGAGTAGAAATAAGATCGCATCTGATTGTCACTGTCACATTTGCTGAGTTTGTGGAGCTTTGCAACCACATCCTCCATCATTATCCCATGCTTCCCAAATCCTTTCAGCTCAAGATGTTTCCAGATTCCAGTGCCGAGGAAGATGAGCTTCTTGTCGACCAGGTTGACCATTGACATGGCGTGGTACTTGTCTTTCGTGGCCTTGGAGAGCTCAAGGCTGGAACTTGCACAAGTTGGGAGGTGCCATGTGGTGACTCAAGGGAACCAGGGCAAAATTCGTGAAGACAACACTGCTTGCCTCGATGGCCAATTTTTGGTCAGCCTCAAACTTATTATCAGCACTTCAGAGCTACGCTGCAGGGTTGTCGAGGTGACATTCCTCCTGGCTCACCTGAATAGTCACAGTCAAAGATGAAATGGAAGGTTTCCAGCGGTTTCCATGGCATTTCCCACTTAAAACCCACTAACTGAGTAGTCAGGACCTGCGGCGTTGCCATCGGCGTTGGGAGGCTCTGCGATCAGGACGGTGACAGGTCGTGTGTGGCCAATGTATGCACCGAAGTTTGACGGGCTCAGATGTCACAGGATGATTTCGCCTTCATGGGATTGATCAAGGGTGAATACAGGTGCAGCAACCGGAAGCCTGGGACAAGGGTTGTGGATGGTTGTAGGATATCTTTAGCTCTCGCACTTCCAAAAATCAGAAGCAGATGCAGATGTTCAATATTGGGTTATAAGTTACATTCGTTTAACAGCTGGTCATTTGATAAATGTATGTGTTGCTTTTTGGTTTGCTGATTTTGCTGTTGGTTCGGGATTTGGAAGCAGATTGGAAGCCTGTTCCTTGAGTGCTACAAGGTGCTACAAGGTGTCACCGGGGACCCTAAAAGCTCTGGGATCACGCAGTGATATTTTTGATATTTTGAAAACACGGGTGCAACCACCCAACAGCTTCACAATATTTCACAATAGTGTCACCAGGTGTTACCTATGGGAGGTGGCAAATCATGGCAGATTTGCCTTTAGGATCCTTTCTATTTCGAGGAGTCAGAGGACCCCCCCCCCGTATCCTCCAGAATCCTGCAACTTGGTCAAGGTCTGACCAGTTTCAAGATGTTTCACTTGGATCCTCCCACTTCGGTCGACTGAGGTCAACTGATGTCAATCCAATGAACCTTAATAAGATCTTAATATTAATATAATATTACTATTATTATATTATCATTATTATCATTATTATTATTGTTATATATTATTATATATTATTATTATTATTTATTATTATTATTATTATTCATAAGTGTCACCCACCATGGAATCCCGGAGATCCCACCATGCCCAGTTTCCAGCTGCTCGACACGGTTGGCCCCACGCTGGACTTTAATGTCATCAGTGGGGAAATCGCCGCTCGGCAGCAGAGATTGACAGTGCGACCGCTGCGACCACAATGGCTTTGGGGATCAAAGATGGATTCGTAATGTTTGGGCTTCACCAAATTGAGAAAAAAACGATTTCTTTCTTGCTGTAATATCATACTGCTAGTAATTGGTTGTGGCCATTGGACACAAATACTGAACATGATGAACATTTGTGGACTGGGACCTCCCTTTCAGTTCTGCAGGTTTCATTCCATCACATTTTGTTGGGGATGACTGATCCAAGTTTGGATGGGGAATGGAGGTGTTCCACTCCACCGGACTCCACCGGTCCGTAAGCGAATTAAATCCCGATCCCCATTTTGGTGGTGAAATTCCATGAAATTCCTTCATCCTGGCATATCCTGGCTTGGTTATCATGGATTCGTCATATATCAATTGATTATAGACTGATAATGATTAATATATATATATATTAATTTAATCAATATTGAGAATGCAATAAAACTACAATACATTATCAATGAATCACCCAGAGAAGCAGAAACCTCCTATCTCACGCTGAGAATTTTCCTACTCAAGGGGACTTCAGGATCTCCCGCTGGACGGCGCACTGGAACTGTACTGGAGCGAACCGATCAGGTTGATGCTGGTCACAGACTTGGGGGTAGAGTTTTTTGGATGGTGCTGTTTGGTGTGGATCAAGATCAAACCCCAAAATTGGATTGGTAGTGAGACGTGAAGAGCCCAACATCATACCTAGTCTGTTGATTTTTGGGATTGTCACCAAGGTGCCTGCCAGGGTGCCCACAGAATGGAATTCAGGAGGTAACCAGGAAACGCAATCCTATTTTTTTTTCATTGATGAATCCACAATATCACATCACTACGTATGTTGAAAGGAAGTTCCTTTTTGCAGCTGAATCCTGCATATGCAATTCCACAACTAAGGAATTCTCCAACACAATCGGCTCAGCTCATCAGATTGGAGGCGGGCAGAATGGTGAAAGTGGCATCTGAAGCAGTGGGGATAAGAACATGGCCGAATCAGTTCTGGAGGCCCAAATCTCATCAGTTTCGAAAGGTGAAGGGCAAAATCTGTCACTGGCATTTTGACGCTCGGTTCTTATTAACCCCCTGCTGAGCTGCGCTGGGTTCCATACTGTAAGTTGTGCGGCATATGGGTTGTAATTCAGGTTGCCAGGATCACCATTAGATCCCCGGACAAAAGTGATTATGATGCCAGGAAAAGTTTGCTTTGGTAGCGCCGTATGTATCATTGATCCCCAAGATGTTTTTATGCAATCAACAATACCCATGTTAGATGACATCCATTGGCTGACAAATCTACTTGTACAGTTTATCAAACGTTGCAGCAACACCAGGTTGATGACTTCGGCATCACCAGACAAATGGACAACTTCGCCATTCCACTGCAGGTGCGAGGCCGTGAGGTTGTGGGTACCCTATCTTTTAGTCAGGCTGAAGAGACGGTTGGTTATACAACGAATACCTTTGACATGTTGAGAAATGTTCCCCTATAATTCACGACATATACTTAGAGATTCTTGGTTCACCATGCTATGCAGCAGACTGACTGCTGGGGCGACGCAATTGCACCGGGGTGAGATTGGAGGAGGTGAACCATTTCGATAGGAAGTTTGATGTTTCATGGGATGGGCATGTCTGAGAATGGGGAATACTCAAAGTCTGCAAATGGTCAATCCGGTACGTGGAACTGGGGATGACTTGGGTATATCTAATTCTTAGACAAGCCCATATTTTGAGGATAGCTGGAAAAAAGGCATTCCAGACATGTTGAGTCCAGTCTAATTTCAAACAAGCCCAGTCACTTTAACTTAAATTATACACACGTTGTCAACTGGTAGCTCTGATTGGGGTTTTGAGTGTTGTCATCGCCACAGGCAAAATGGCACAGTTCGCTCATTCTGTTCGGTTATATATCCATTCCTTTGTCCAAAATCACAACCAATACACCAGGATTTATGGTAACAGCCACCGGTGACTAGTCAGGTTTGGTTGGCTTTAGCCTTGTTGCTCATGTCCCAAAGCTTGACATCCTGTCCTAGTTGTCCTGGGACAGGCACCCAACGTGGAGATTGTCAGCTCGTATCGCTTGAGGATTCATCTTGAGGGTCTTCTGAGGCAGCTGGGTGTGATAGCTGTGGGATCTGTGGGCACGGGTTGATGGTTTCCGGGCTGAATGAGAGCGAGCCTTGAAGTTGAGGCTTTGGGCGTCTTGGGAAGTCTTGCGGGATTGAAATGGATTGAATCTATTCAAATTTAGGCACTGTACATTACATTTTGGCTCGTTTGGCCACGACAGGACCCTGATGTTGAGGTGTAGCTTTGTGCAACAATGTTTCTTTTTCGCCAGAATGGCCGAAATGCTTCAAGGCACTGTCCTTTTATGCAACCAGCAAATTAGTTGTACCAACAATGAAGGAACTACGACGCAACTACGATAAGCTCCCAAGCTGTCAAACAATCATAATTCATTGTATTTGCTATGCAAAGAATTTGACATAGGGAGTCGCCATGTGATGGTCAGATGTAACTAAAGTGCACACGGTGGATCGACGACCCACCCAGCTAGTCCAGCCTGAACATCTATCAAGTCTTGTCACGTTTTTACCCCCCGAAAATGAGTAAGCTACTAAGACCAGAAAGCTGAACCGATCCCTAGTCAGCCGCATCAATAGCCTGCATGCTCATTGTGTGGTGGGGCATGTCAGACTCTATGCAGCACATTTGAAATCCACCCCCGGCCAACCACCGTAGAAGTGGAAGATGCACCGTTGCTGCCCATGGAAATGTGGAAGGTTTAATTTGTAGGTAAGCTTCGTGGAGTTTTGAAGGGGACACAATGTACAACTTTTGCAGGCAACATTTCTGGACTGTACACACATTGCACCGCCGAGTCCCTCCAAACTCTACACGGTCTCACTGCCAAGCGGCGCAGTGACGGACTGGGTGGTTGGGAAGTTTTGGGGGTAGATCGCTGTTTGATGAGGGAAGTCGATTTTTTTGTTGGCACATGATTGCATGATACATCAGGCAGCAACTTTTTGAGCCTTCGGGGGCCATTTCGGGGTAAAGGAAATAAAGGACATAGACGACATAGGACATGTCATAGTCTTGTTGAAATCTTCGGTGGACTTTTGAACCAAGGCCACATGGGTCTGCCCAAACACGCCTCGATGAAACGGTGGATACATCGGCCCTTAAATTGTGTGAAATACATTCAAACATCAAAATGGAAGAGTTGCGGGGGTTCGACGCTGAAGGATCTTAGAAGTCTTAGAAGCCAGCAAATGGTCTTGTGGCTTACAACATCTTACAATCATTTACATCCATTTACGAACCAACCCAACCATCTCTCACCACTCAGAACCGACAATCCAAATACAATGCCCAGGTAAAAAGCTCAGTGGGTTTTCCTTTCAAGTCACGGGTTAGTTCATAGACTTCCGATACTCAGGTTCGGAAATCTTGAAATTCCTGTTTGAACACATCGAAAATGGCAAACATCTAGATTTCCATGGCCACCCCTGATATCCTTCAAGTGACGACATGAAACGATTTGCCAAAAATAGTTCCCTTCTGCCGCAATAGAAATACTTATCCTTAGTGATTATATTTGCAAAAACACGACGGTGACCTAGATGAGAAACTGCCCATGGGATGCAGTATGCATTTTGAAGGGCATTTACTGGAGGATCTGGGGGCATGCTTGCATATCATTCTTCAAACAGTTGCAACGGAAAACCAGTATAAACATGTATAAACAGATATATTATAGTGTAGGATTGAAACTTAGAACTTCGTTTTGGAAGTTGTAAAACATCATTACGGAACATCCGCGTAGCCCGCGTAGTCCACGTAAAAGATAATTTATATTCAATAGATCTGGATACTAGAGTTAGAATGCCGCCAAGGCACCGATTGGATTTATCATATTTGATTACCTTTGTGTGGTTTGGAACCCTAAATGTTGTAAACTTAGAATGTGCATATATGTGCATGAACCCCAGGAAAAGAGGTTCATTTGATAATTTGCCTGTGGCAACCGGTTATTTCCATTTTTTTTCAAGACATGTGTTGACGTAGGTCGGTTTTGGACCCATTTGCTGGCCAGTTCATGCCAGCTCTCAGTTTAAGATGTTTAAGAGGTCTGGCAAACTTTACAAGGTTGTATTTTCAGCTGGGTCTTGGATTTGCTGATTCCCTTCTCAAAATGCTTTCATAAACTTTGCAAAATAATGGATTGTTAAGCTAGATCTTGGTTGGTCAGGTCGCTCTTCCTTACGGTGTGCGCTGTCGAAAAACATTCTACCTTTGTCTCGGTGCTTTGCTAGGGAAACTCAAAACTCAAAACAGCAACATTCATTGTCAGGTCTACCTCCAATAAAGTAAAGCAGCTTTCTGTGTTTTCCCAAACTTGATTGTGTGAACACCTGAGGCTTGGATTCCTGCTTGT
This sequence comes from Cladocopium goreaui, assembly GCA_947184155.2. Taxonomy (NCBI): domain Eukaryota; class Dinophyceae; order Suessiales; family Symbiodiniaceae; genus Cladocopium; species Cladocopium goreaui. Next base: position 73,053 of record CAMXCT020000211.1, on the reverse strand, counting down.
ATTCGCAAGGCATGGCTAGGTTTGTCCTTCAATTCTTTCCAAGCTTGCGACGTAACTGGCATTTGAAGTTTTGATGGCAAAAGGTTTGTTCAGTACAGAAAGCGTTCTGAAAGCATTCTAAGTTTAGCTCTCGCCCCTCCCTTTTGGAAGGATAACTTTGAGAAACGAATCTGTTCAGCTGGGTTTGGGGTTCCTTCTTTTTACTGGCGTTGCGGCTCCTTTCAAAGTTCCTTTCAAGTTTGCTTTAAATTTCCGTTCCAAAGCTTACAAACGTTTTGTTCGCACCTGAATCTCCGGAAACAAGCTTGAAGACCACTTTCTTCCTACAGACGGTAGTCTTTTGAAACCGCTTTCTTGCACGAACCTTTGCATGGATTGTTGGTGGTGCGGCAAAGTATCCTTTGGCACATCTGCTGCGTAAGCATTCTAAGTGTAGCTCTAGCCCATCCCTTTTGTGGGCAGCACCATCCAAAACAAAGTGGGCAAATGTAACATGTCTTGATGCAGTGATATAAAGTTTTTGCATTGTCCCGAGCAACATGGTAAGTTGTTTCTTGTCGCAAGGTAGTGTGGAAAAAAAAGGTGGCAAGTGCTATGCAAAGCTTTCAGAAACGAATCTGTTCAGCCAGGTTTTCTCTTTAAGCTTTTACTGGCTTTGTGGTTCCGTTCAATTTGTTCATGTCTTTTGTTGCCTATTTTTTTAAAACAATAGACCATGTAGGGATTATACGCAAAGCGGACGTGCAAACCACACAAGCAATCTAGGGAAAAGGGAGTATCCGTGTTGGGTTGGGGATGTGGATGGAGCTGCCACAGTGTTATTCTTTGTTCTGATACCACCCGACCAGACATCAGAGTATACTTATATAAATACATGTTTATATTATCTTATTTTTTTCGCAGAATCAGAAATGGAGGTTTACATATATATATATGTTTTGAACGCTTTGGCATGTAAACTTAGCATGCCTGTCGCATCATGTTGCCACCCGATCGAAGCTTACCCCCAAAACAAAAAGTCTTGTCGAGAAAGTGTGTTTTTCGTGTATATATATATACATGTTTTTAACACGGTTTTCATTAAACTTAGAATGAGGCATTCTAAGATGTTCATGCCCCCCCTTTCTAACTTCTGTTTGGGAACATGTAACCCCTTCTAATTTTTAATCCTCTACTATAAACAGCAATAAAACACCTCACCCCCTCATTGACTAGCACTCTGTTTTAATGGGACAGCTTTAGTGAGGACAGATCATGTACTTTCGAGGTGTGTAACTAACCTGACCTGACCTTAAACTTCCCGCATTCCGACCCATTTGAATGGTCTTCCTAGGGATATGGTTCCCCAGAGGGTCATGCTTAAAGTCGATCAAATCCGCGGAGAATGGCTCAGTTTCTGTTGCTTGAATCCATTCTTTAGTTGATAAAGGCCCTCTCTTGTTGATTATATACATTTATATACTATAGTATAGATTGTATGATGTCTGACATACATATATGTATGTACAATAACCATTTGTGGGGTTGCTCAAGTCCCCATGTAACCTCCTGAATTTTTGGCTCTTGGCCCCGATCGTGGCCACTGGAAAATTGAACTCGGCAGGACAGCGCCGGGAACCCAGGCAGTGCACTGCCCTCGGGTCGGATCTACATCCGTACCGGTGCAGCGGTCGGTGGGTCGACGAGCGTTTCCACCAGCAGCAACGCCGCGCCTTGACAGCTGGCCATGTTTTGACAACATCCATTACTTGGCCAGGTAATGAAGTATTGCTTTGAAGTTTTCGTTGGGGATTGCCTTTGGGTTGTTGCAACATGGTTCAAACTTCTGGGCATTAGGGCACTTACTTCCATAGCGGATGGCTTTCATTGGTGACTAACATCTTTTTTTCCCTTTTTGCAAGCTGCAAAACATGTTGGGATTCAAGAATACCCTAGATGTTCAGCTTGGACCCCTCAACTGAAACAGGAACTTCCTAAGCATTGGCCCCAAGGGGATATTGGTGCAGCTGGGATGCTGAGGTGGGAGTGGTGATCGTGATCGTCTGTGTGGCCGTGTTTTGCATCTTGGCGGCTGGAATTGGCTTGGTGAGGCTCTGGCGTCTGCACGCGGATGCAGCGGTCAACTTCCTGAATTTGAATAAGCAGAAGGGAAGGACCAAGGCCGGACGAAGAATTCGAGGAGCCATACTATCCTTCAGTTCTGCCAGAGCTAGGTATTGTAAGGAAAAACATGAAAACACAATTGTAATAATGTGCTGAAGAAGATGAGACGAAATTCAGGGAGACATTTTGATGGGCACGGTGGGTCGTGAGGATTTTGTCAGCACAGTATTAGTCATGTGTGCAAAAAGGCTACCCAGGGCGCTTGCAAGGCATTTTGCCGAGACCAGCGCACAGCTCATTGATTGCTGGGAATCTCCAGTGATTCCAGTGGCTTATTTCGCTTTCTGCGGCAACATCACCAAACACGACAATGGTATATATATATATACTGTATGATATTATACCGTATACCCCTTCTGCTGCCTCCGAAATAGATAATCTAATCGGGGTCATTCTACATCAGTTTCTTTAGGCCTTGAAGCCTTGGGAAGTCTCCTGTGCTGAAAAACCCTCAACCTCGATGACCCTTCCATGGCAAGGCCAAGTCTGGGCAGCACCTGAGCCCTCCCACGGTGGAGACCGAGAAGAGCGTCCCCTCCTTCGGCGCTGTGAACGCCGCGGCGAAGGCCGCCGAAGAGAGCGCCTACCGCGCTGCTGCAGCGGCGGCGGAGCGGCTGCGCACCAGTGAGGACGAGGCGAGCGGCACCAAGCCAGCCACAAGCGCCGGCGCGGGCGGCACCTGGGCTCAACGGCCTGGCAGCAAGGGCCCTGGGGCTGGCAGTGCAGGTGCAGGAAATGCAGGCAATGCCGGTAACACGAAGCCTTCACCCAAAGTTCATCCAGAACGAGATGGTTTCAATGCCGGGAGGGCCAGGAGATCAAATCCGAATGCCGAAGGAGCAGGCATGGTTGGGACGGAATGGTGCAGCGTGTTTCACTTGCTGGTGGCA